>CM028136.1:417475000-418020000 GCA_016271365.2 Neoceratodus forsteri
CAGTCTGGACTTATGTCCTTCATGCCAACACCCTCAGAGGAAAACAGAGGGGAAAAAACATGAAGGAATCCTTGATGTCCATCAGCATGATGCAGAGATCCTTGTACTCTGGCACCCAGCCATGATAGGGTGGTGACTCTGGTGTGCTGGGACCCAGCTGATTACCTTGGGGGAGAAGTACTAGGTAATCTCCCTGGGGTCACCATTCAGGGGAGCAGGGACAAAAAGTAAGTTAAAAAAAAAGTTTTTGCACACAAAGTGCAAATTGGGACCAGCCTTACACTTGAGTGTGAAGCACTTAGTGCTGGCTGTTCCCCTTTAAAATATAGTAAGCAACTGGAAAGAACACAAGAAGAAGCACAGTTATGACAAATAGACTATGCTAAGGCCAAACAAAACAGTGTAGGGTGGTCAGATTAATGAGGTTATTACTCGGTTTTACTCGGTTTGTCAAGACACAAGAAGGCATTAGCCCATCGTGAGTATCTCCCACTCCTAGTATGTGTCTAGTTTACATGTGCCCCAGTCCAGTTAAGATGTCTATCTAATAGTGTTTCGAAATTACAGAAGTTTGTGGATTCTACCACTTCTTGCAGCAGTGCATTCCATGCTCTAGCTGCCCTAAATGTAAAGAAATTATCTCTTTTGCATGTTTGAAATTTATATATAAAGTTGCTTTTCATGACTTGTTAAGTTAGTAGTTCTGTTTTGATAATTTAATCCACATTGTTTAATGAGTTCATTATCACTAAGTATTTGGTATTGCTGCAGCATATCTCCCCTAACTCATCTATCTTCTAGGCTTACTAGGCCTGTTAGTTGTAGTCTAGGGGGAACATATTCAGAGCCAGAGAATTGCACCGTGCAACGTAATGAGCCATACAATGATATGCGCAATAGGAAAACAATGCAATATTCAGCAGAAGCATGGTGAAGCGCAGTGATATGCGATCGTGCAAAATCAGCTGAATAAACAATGATGTATCATCGCACAAACAGCACAGTGTGAAGCAGCAGCCCAGGACTAAATATAGTGAGCTCAGGACTGGAAATGGTGAGCCAAGCACAGAGGTGTGCACAAAGGATAGCCACACAAAACACTGGTGGAACAGCCAAGGCATGAATGTGGGACAGCAACACTGCCCACACAGCCACAACCAAATGCCCAGAAGCTGCTGAGGTCATGGGGAAACACAGACAGGGCATGCATGCAGCACACATAGCCAGAGGTCCTAGCACCCACATAGGACAAACATGCACACAGGGACTAGAACAAACAGTGCTCAACACCTGTGAACAGGAACAAGTAGGTGACCCTGACCCAGCACATTCACAGCACAGCAATGAATGAACAGGCAGCAAGCAGAAAACGTTGTATCAAAGTTATTAATGGAAATGTAAAAGAAACAGAGCAACAATCAGAAACATACAATGGCAGGAACAACAGGAACCTCACAACAGCAAAAATGAAAAAGGAACAGATACTTGAGCAAAAACATCATAGGAAACAGGGATAATGGAACAGGTGTAACTGAGAACAGGGGAAGGAAGGATCCAAAGGGAGTGAGGCAGACGGGCAGGGACAAATGTCAAGAACTATATACAAAGCCCAAGGGTCACATGCAGCCACAATGGTCATGGCAGGCCCGAGTCCACACTATTGGGCAGCCCTGCAGTCCCTCGTGGTCCATGCCTATGCCCTCCATATTGCAATGGCCTGAACCACATCAGCAGCACCCTGCTGCACTGATACCATATTGTCCCTCACTGCCCGCATGAGTTCTGCAAGGAGATAGTCTGCAGGATAGGTACCACTCACTTCCTAGGTCCCAGAACAGGACTCCGTCCAGGGATCCTCCCATGAGGAGCAGGTTGAGTCCAGATTGAGCCTGCAAAGCAAAACATGCACTCAGGAGAGCAGCACAGGGAGAAGCACAACACCAATCTCCCCCCAGCAACAGGAAAGGCACACATGTGTGTGTGCACAGCATGGCAACCGTTACTGCACTGCCGAGCACCACCGGCAAGGCAGTGGAGTGCACAACATGCACATGGTGCACACCCAGGGCAGCAGCACAACACAGATCAGCAGTGCCATAGTGTTCCCCCACTGACATGGACACACACTGAACACCACAGCACATGAAGGCAGCACAAGCCATGTGCAGCAAAGGCACAGCACACCGCTGACACAGAATGTGCACAGCCCAGCATGACAGGTATGCAGTGAGCAGGCCGAGAGTAGACAGGCATGCATGATGCAGCATGGGCACAATGACACACAACTGAATAGCCTGTGCAGTATGCAGGACAGTGGTACCTGGCCATGCACACCAGCAAAACCATAGCAAGCACACCGGCTGGGTAATGCCGCCACACACATGGGTGTGTCAGCAGTCCCTTCACCCAGAACACAGACCACAGCTGGCATAACATCAGTGTGGGCATGAGTGCATGGCACACAGGCCATGGCGTGGGCAATGTAGTGCAACATGTAGATGCAGCAGCAGGAAGCAAATGATGTGAGGACAACGTGCACCATGCCACGTGCCCCCACCCACGTCACTGTGCATGACATGAAAACCCGTATTTGGCCGCACATGCAACACAGCATGCCATGCTGCATAGGCCTGGACCGGAAACCCCCACCTACCATCCATGGCCAACACAAGCAAACACAAGGCTGACAGCGGACACTGTGGACATGTATAGTGAATCTCGCCAGGATGAAACACAATTGTGCAGCATTGTGCAGCACTCAGCAGCTTGCTGTAGCAGAGCTACTGTGGAAAACAATGTACTACCAATGGCAACTAGTCCCATGTGACATGCAGGACACTGTGACATCCACATCATCCTGGCAGTGTCACAGGACCTTACATGACAAAAAGGAATAAATCCCATTGAGAGTACATTGTTCACTGCAGTAACCCAGCTGCAGCAGACCACAGAATGCTATACAAGTGGGTCTCATCCTGATGAGACTCACTGTACAATGCCCAGTCATGGCATACAGGCCAGAGACAGCATAGGAACAATGCAAATAACATGCAGTATGGCAATGCAAAAGGCAGTATACAGTGTAGTCTGGACAAGGTGTAAATAAACATCACCAGGTCGGTACAAGTTGCAGGATGTGGCATGGGCATTGGACCACCATGGAGTGACAACACATGCAACAGTGGCCACCCTGGGGATAGGCACAGTAACCGACTCAGCATGTGTCTGGCTGTGCACAAGGGGGAGGTGGAAACATGTCCCAGATGACATGACAAAGTGCGGGCACACATGGATGGCATGGCAGACAGAGGGATGCTATGTGTGAGTGACACTCAGCAGTGGATGCACAATGTAGAATTGCAGGACAGTGGGACTTGCACATAGAATGGAGACCTGCTGCATGATTGTGTACTACACAACCCTGAGGCATGCTCATATGCCAGCAGTGAGTAACACAAGGGGAGGACCAAGAATGCCACATGTGCATGGGACCACAGTGGCCACCACATGGGTGGGACTGGTACATGCATGTAACCAATGTGTGTGTCAGTGGTGTGTGTGTGTGAACAACTGCCAACAAGGGCTGCTGAGGCACACAATAACAGCCCACATACCACAGCGGTGTACAGTGGGAGTGACCATGGCACACCCAAATGGCAACACCTTGGCCAGCATGGGTGTCCAGGAACTCCTGTGCAACCTGTGGATGCACTGCAATTCTGTCTGTTGGATGGATGCACCCAGTGGTGGGTTGTGTACCTGACTGTGTGCCTAGCCTGTGCATGTGCTATGTATGATGCATGTGCCAATGGCATGCCCATGGAGGGTGTGTATCCATGGTGTGCATGTCTGCCACGGACCATGTGCAATGGCATGTGCACTGTCAGACACAGACAACACAACCACCACACCTGTGAGTGTACACTGAGGGACAGCAGCATCTGTGCATGCCACAGCAGTGGATGTGTGGTGCTGTGGATGTGCAGCGTGGCCACACCACAGTGACAGGGCCTGTGCCACTGTATACCAGTACTGTGTAGGGTGCATGCCATGGCACTGAGTGCAGCATGCTGCGACAACACATGATGCATGTGCATGGCATGCCACCACTGTGCCACACATGTAAGCCGAGCATGACCATGACACCACCAGGTGGACCCATAAGGTAGCACCAGAGAGCATACATAGATGTGGGCAGGCCAGACAAGTGAATGTCTGTGTGCCTGCACTACAGTGGTACCCCATGTATGTGTACCCTGTGTGTGTGTGTGTGTGTCCTGTCAGGAACAGCAGTATACAACATGCATGCATGCACACTTACATGTCCCACTGGTGTTGCACCTCCAGCTGTGCTCTGTCCTTTACAGTTTTGCAGACCTTGCTGCCTGGTTCCTTGGGTGCCTGTTGTCCAGTTTGAAGGGGAGACATAATCATGTGGTTGCCTTTAGTAACAGGTATCACACACAACCACCCCCCCACAATGGTGGTATGTGCTGTGGCCCTGTCTGTGATCCGACCTGTGTGGTGCACACTGCACAGCATGTACAGCTGTGTACTGAGTGCTGGTGGCAGGCAGTGCATGGATCCAAGTACTGCAATATGCATTGAGCCATGGCGGGCATGACATGTGTGCCCACCATGTGGTGGCAATGGGTGCGCCACAGATACGATCCCCCAACACAGCATATGCCCCAACACATGTCTGTAGCACTGCATGGTGCAGTAGCAACTGTGGCATGCACACTACAGGGTATGGTTGTCCGAATGGGTACCATGCTGCAGTGTCGCAGGTACACATGCCACTACATTAGGCAGCAATGCCAGTATGACATGGTGCTGTACAGCCATGAAGAGCAACGACCATATATGTGCGGTCACGCGTGTGCACATGCCATGCCACCTGCATGCAGTGTCGGTTGAGGCATCATATGTCTGTCTGTAACCCGGCCCACTGTCCATGCCATCCACCCACCAGTGTTGCCATGTCTGGTCACATCACAGTAACTAAACGGCCTGCGTACATACAGTCCCAACACATAGCACAAAGCAAACCATGCTGATACACTACACAGGCATCACTACATACCTGGCGGTGGTACTGTACCATCACGGACCATGTCCTTATATCCCGCCAGTCACTGAGGGTCCCACCATTGTAGGTCCCCATAATGGAGGCGACACTGCTTCCCACTGCACATAATGCCCATCCTACGGGACAGGCCACATGCCACCCAGGCGCACACCTCTGACCTTGGGGTGTTGAGGTCTTCAGTGCCAAGCAAACCATCCTCTAGTGGCACCACGAGGTCCACAAGGTTGGCCATATCCACATCTGGCCCTCTCTGGTCCCTCCTGGCACCCGCAACAGCTTCTCCTGCACTCGCCATGCTCCCAGTGCAACCACCTGTGCTGCAGCTAGATTAGGCCTGGGTAGGGTGTGTTCCATGCCATTTGTGCGACTCACAGGTACCGGCTTAGTGCAGGCCACATGTGTTAGCACCATGCTTTAGTACGATAGCCATCCTGGGGAGCCACTGCACATGTGTGATAACATATGCATGGGTGGCAGTGCAGGGTTTGACCCACACTAATGCACATGCATGACCGGCCATGTTGTATAGGGCAGCTGTGGTAGTGCGGTTTGCTTGAACAGCGCTGTCACACTTGCACAGTACAGCAGTACATGTCACATCTATGCCAGCACAGCATCGCACGATTGACTGATGAGTCACTTCCTGTGCGCAGTGTACAGGCAGAATGCACGATGGGAGCAACTGCGCAAATGCGATAGTGTGATTGCAAACCGTATGCGCTGTGCGATGGACCACAATATTCAGTCAGCATATGCAAATGGGCTACTTAACATGCCCCTGCACATCTACAGAATTAGCATATCATTACAATGAGCGGATCTCCCCAGTCCCATGTGGATTTGCGTAAGATGGGCCATGCGCCACCCTGCAGTGTGGTGTGCACAAAGAACTGCACCCTGTAAGGTAGGCCTTTCTCTCCATTTATTTGTGTGTAGTAACCTGTATTCCAAGAGGCTTTTGTACTACTCATGGGGCACAGCTGCCATAGCTTATGCAGTGTTTTGTATTGCTACAGTACCACTGATGCTGTATGGTTGGTGTAGCAGACCAAATTTCATACCCAATAAGCTGATGGCCCTAACTGAGACCTATATCCTGCATGAGACAGTCCTGTATAGGAAGGAGGGGACATGCCAGGACTATGATCAGGAACGGGTGGAGGTTGCAGAAACAATGAATGCTAAGGGCCCATACAACCATATGCCACAGGAATGCAGGAAGTGTGCCAGTGGACTATGCCACAGGACAAAGGAGCATCTGGCACAGGCGTGCAGTGACAGGCAGGCCACAGGTGGGGGGGCCACTGACTGCACCAGAGCTGATGTTGCATGAAGCACTGGTAGCCACCACCTTCCAGCTGGAGTCCCTACATGGTGTCCAGGGTGGTAGATGGAAGGTTGAACTTGCACCACCGCAGAGATGTGAGTATGATTTTGTACTGTGGGGATGTCACATGCATGGTTCACCACCTGTATTGTGTGTGTGCTGCCACTCCACATGTCTTGTGTCCCTGCACACCCCACGACCACACTCAGCCTCTGCATGTGTCATATGCACACACACACATGGACACGGCACACCTCCAACACAATATTGCGCATGGCACACATAGGAGGTATGGCTGTCCAGCACAGACTGTGACATCACATGTCCAGCATTGTATGTCTGCAAGACATGGCCTTGTTGCGGTTGCACTCACATATTTGTTCTTTCACCTTCCACAGCTGTGGAGAGGCCAGGAATGGGTGGCATTACAGCAGGACATGATGCCATCACACACACACACATGCAACAGTCCAGTGCAGTGCAACCCACCCCTGGCTATATACAACACTGACAGAAGTGTAGGCATGGACCTCCGGTGCTGTGCACACCTCTGCCACAGTGTTACTGCAGGTGGGCAGTGTGGCTGGCAGTGGTGGTGGTGCTGGGGGTGCCCGTTGCAGAGGCAGCTGACTGTGGGGATGCCTATGATGATGATGATGTTGATGATGGTGATGACGATGCTAAAGACTCCATTGTTTGTGCAGTTGATGATAATGTGGACATGGCAACTGGCTTAGTGGATGATGATGACACCACAATGCTGCAGGATATGCAACAGCTGGAGTGGGATGTCCTGGATGATATTGACTCTGGAGAGGTGCTTGCCAGTGACACAGTGGATGTGGACACCTTCATTGGAATAGTCATCCAGGATACAGTGCTACCTGTGCCTCCTGGTGGCACCATGTGTGTCTCCATGTTCACCGCCGCATGGCAAACACATGAACCTGTACAGGATAATGTGCAACATGCACTGACCGCTACGCTTGAGCATGGTGTGTTGTTGCACATGGATACGGCTGTGCAGCAGTGCACAGCCAACACCATTCCAAATGCACCTTCTGAGTGGGCTGTGTGCCAGCAGCAGTCACAGTCCTCACATGCATCCAACACCACTGCTGGGTAGCCACACCCTGTGTAGCATGTCATCCTGCACTGGTACCACTGCCCACACAGCACAGGGCACCCAGCCCACCCCATGGTCGATCAGTGGAGCAAGTCCAGGGTCAATTCCCCAGGAGCCAGTGCTTGCCACCCATAACATCCTGCTCAGGTCAGCTGTGGATACCCAGGTGCACCTGCATGGGGATCTTGTGGCACTGCAGACAACCTTGTGCCACCATGAGGAACATTGCTCTGTGAGGCATGCAGAGCACATTGTTGCAATTACTGCTAACACAGAGGCACTGCATGATATTGCAGCGGCAATCCATAAGCACGTGGTGGCAGGGCCTGGGTACAGTGTGCAACAGACCCAGCACATGCCTTTGATGTTACAGTGTGCACCCCAATGCACCACCCCACCAGGCTTTGCAGATATGACACCCTCCCCTCTCTTATTGACATTCCACACTGTGAAGACTGGTAGCGGATTAGCATTCATGGTGACCATGCCTCCCGTGGCTGACTGCGCTCCCGCAGTGAGTCTGCCACATGGGCCCAAGTCACAGCACATGGGCCAGGCCTCCCACATGGTAGCACAGCTGGACGTGCCTCACCCCAGTCACAGGTGTCATCTGTGGCCACAGCACATGGCACAGCACTGGGGCTTGTCCAATCCCAGTGGGGATCCGTCCATGTGTGTGGCGGGCTCACTAAGCAGACATGAGGCACCACTCTACACTACAGTGTGTCCATGATGTGGCCTGTCAGCAGTCGTTGTGCACCTGCACACCCGGGCCCCCATGCCTGTCACATCCTGCCCCCCATGCTGCTGTGTCACTGGACATGACTGCCTTGTGACTGCTGACTGCATTGCATGTTGCTGTTGGTCTGTCATGGGGATGATAGGTACATTTGCTCACACTGCCAGGTGTATCTGACATTTCAGCTGTACTGACCCATGCAACCGATGGTGCCCTGCCCATGCCAATCAGTGTGTCACATTCGTCTGTCATGTCCAGTGTGCAGGCCACCCCTCACTTGCTGTGTGTGCTGCAGTGGGCACTGCAGGGCACTTCATGTAGGTATGCATGTCTGTTGCCTATGTGTGTCATTCATGTCACATGCTAACCTGGCTATTGTCACATACCCAACTGCCATACTCACCACCTGGCTCCGAAGTGTTCCCTGATGATGGTGTCCCTGTGCCACTGCCCCTCTGTGGCCATCCATGCATTGCCCCTCTCCTGCTGTGACTGTATCTCCTCTCCTGCTGGCTCCACTTACTCTGCCATGTCACCCTCCCGGTCCTGTGACACTATTCCATGGTCAAAGGCTATGTTGTAGAGCATGCAACAGGCCAGAAATATCTCACAGACCTTCTGTGGGCTGTACTGTAGTGCACCACCTACCAGGCATCTGAATCACATCTTTAGGATGCCAAACACTTGCTCAATGATGTTCCTTGTCCTGGTATGTGTGCTGTTGTATCTTTCCTCTGCCTCAGTCATGGGCTGCAGGATGAGCGTTAACAGCCATGGTCACGGGGTATGCGCTGTCACCTGTGGATGGATGAGAGATGTGTTGTTACTCAGTGCCATGTAGCCCTGCTGCATGCGGTCCTGCCTTCCCATGATGCCTGACTGCCTCTTCAGCACTTGTCTGCATCCTCTGTGGTGTCAGCCTGTACCCACTTCCTACGTTGTCTCCCCTGTCACATTGGCAACACTGTCACACTGGTCGCACATGTGCCTCCCAACCCCCCATTGCTGCAACACTTTGCATTCCATGTGTGTGTGTGGCCAGACCCTTTTTATCACCCATCCACCTGACGTTGTGTGCTGCACAGCTGTATGTTGTGTCAGCATGCCACTCTACCCATTTGCCTGTTGCTGCTGTGTTGGCTGTGTGTGTGCTGCCACCTGCTGTTACCTGCCCTACTGTCCATTTATCACACACAGTTGGACTGTGTGCGTGTCCTGCTGCCTGGCTACCTACAACACACATTGTACATCCTACATGCCTGTGTGGCCTGTGTTCCATGGTGCACTGTACTGCTGTTGTGCTGCACTCACCCACGAGATGGCCACTGGACAACTCCCTGGTTTTGAAGCGGCAGCACAGGTCTGACTGGTGCCCGATGTAGGCATTATGTGCACTACCAGAGTAGTTGACATACACATACATAATGCGTCCTGTGGCATTGCACACCACCTGATAATTATTGGAGTGGTAGCCCTTGTGATTATGGTACCATTCGCTGCTGATGCCAGGTGGTGAATGTAGGGCCACATGGGTGTAGTCTGTTGCACCAAGTACATTGGGTAAGTGTACAACCCTGTGAAAGTCCTACTTTGCTTCTGTCCACTCCATGTACTCACCAACATGTCACAGCAGAGCGTTGAGGAATTAAGTGAGGAGCATGGACCTGGCTGACTGTGTTATGCCGGTGGTGTCCCCCACTGGCATCTGGAAGGTGCCCGTGGCAAGCAGGCACATGGCTGCTGTGACCTTTGTCTCCACCACCATGGCATGGTTTCTGTGTGGGGGTGCCTGCAGCTCATCATCAACCAGCTTACAGAGCTGTCTCAGCATTGCCTTGTCTAGTCAGTACCGGCCCAGGATCGCTGTGTCCATCAGTTGTTCGAATGTGATGTGTGGCCGATACCGTCTATGTTGGGCATACCGCCTATGGGCCCTCTGTTGGCCACCCTGTTGATCTCTCAATCTCCTCACATCAGCCATGACAGCAGCCATACCAAACACTAGGCCTGCCAATTCTCTCCTGCCTGCTGCTTCTTGTGCACTGTGTTTGCCTATTTCACAGTCTTTCCCTGTGTCTCATTGTCAGGATGTAGTTCCTGTGTGTGGCACTGGGTGGATTGCTGACTTAGGTCTGCCTTTTGTAGCCCTATTTTGGCGTGATCGCACACCCATCATGCTCATTGGCTCGCTAGCACAATCCGGTTTAATATATGGTTGCATGACGTATTCATGTACAGACCCCAATTTATTGTGCGGTACGGCCTCTTGCTGCACTGCTGCACAGTCACATTTGTGTGGTGCATGTCTGTCTGCTGAATATACCTCTGTCGCACATTTCTGTGTTTGCACCTCACATCTCTGTCTTGCACCATGCAAATGCTCTCAATATGGGGTCCCAGATTCATATGTCTGATTCCTTAAATTAGGTTTTAATTTTGTCGCTCTTCTTTGGATTGATTTGAAAACTTTTATATCTTTTTTGTATTGAGGATTCCAAAAAGGTGATCCAAAATCCATGTGGGACTATATGTAGGTTTCATACAAAGGAATAATGAGTGATTGATTCTTGTTTACAAAGGTACGCTTAACCCTGTTTAACACTTAATTAGCTGTCTGAGCAGCTTGCTTGCAATGATCCCTATGTGTGAGTGTGTTATTCACAATTCACAAGTCTCGTTTTTTGGTGGAGCATTTGAGAGTTATGTTATTAAGTTGGTACTGGTATTTGGGATTATTTTTTCCATAGTATAGTACTTCACATTTATCGTTATTCAGTATCATTTTGTTTTCTGTACACCAGTATTCAATCTTCAGGAGATCATTGCAGACTGTTTTGTAGTTTTCAAAAAAGTGTCAACTTCACCCCCTATTTTCGTATTGACTGCAAATTTTGTGATAGTATTTGTTATATGGTTTGTAATGTCCATAATGAAAATAGTAAACAATGTGGGACCTAGCACTGATCCCTATGGGACACCACTGGACACCCTCCCAGGCTGAACTAAGGTACCCTTAACCCTAACATTTTGTGTGCTGTGATCCAACCAACTATCTATCCACCTCATGATATTGCTGTTGATTCCTTGTCTAGACAGCTTCATCATTAGTGGCAAGGCATTTGACACAGTCCTGCACAAAAGATTAATAAACAAATTAGCCAACCTGGGAGTGGGTCCTAGGGTGGTAGCCTGGGTAAAACACTGGTTGGACAACAGGACACAGCTGGTAATAATAAATGGAGTCCACAGTGAAGAAAGGAGGGTTACTAGTGGGGTACCACAGGGTTCAGTACTGGGGCCAGTCGTTTTTAATGTCTTTATAAGTGACATTGCAGAGGGACTGGAAGGGAAAGTATGTCTCTTTGCAGATGACACAAAGATCTGCAACAGGGTTGATACACAAGGTGGGGTGGAAAGGATGAAAAGGATGAAAAGGACTTGGCAAGGTTGGAGGAATGGTCAAATGTATGGCAGCTTGGATTCAATACAAAAAGTGCAAGTAATGCACCTGGGAAACAAAAACCCAGAGAAGAGTACACAATGGGGGTGAGATACTGACAACAACAAAAATGGAAAGGGACTTGGGGGTAGTCATATCAGATGACCTAAATTAGATGTTTGGTTGAGGGATAATAGATAAATAATGTCCCACATAGTGTGGGGAACAGTCTCGATGGGTTCTGGCCTTCTTCTGTTCTTTCATACCAAGTAATACCAAGTAAGTAATAAAGGTGGGTCAGCAATTTGTGAAGGCAGTAAGGAGGGCTGGCGGGATACTGGGATGCATAGGGAGAGGCATCGCCAGTAGAAAACAGGACGTTGTTGGCCCTCCGTACAGACAGTTGGTAAGACCACATCTGGAGTACTGTGTACAATTCTGAAGACCCCATCTCTGCAAAGACATAGACAGGGTGGAGGCTGTCCAGAGGAGGGCAACCAAAATGATGCAGGGTCTGCATCACAAGACATATGAAGAAAGACTAAAGGAACTAAAGATGTATAGCCTCGAGGAAAGGAGGGAGAGGGGGGACATGATAGAAACTTTCAAGTACCTCAAGGGAATCAACAAAGTCCAAGAGGGTAGCATCTTTCAGAAAAAAAGATGTGCAAAAACAATGGGGCACAATTTGAAGATAGAGGGGGGACAGCTCAGAGGTAATGTGAGGAAGTATTTCTTCACAGAGAGGGTTGAGGATACATGGAATAGCCTTCCTGAGGGGGTTGTAGAGTCAAAAACAGTGGGAGAATTCAAGAATGCATGGGACAGACATAAGGCAATTCTAGTGGGGTGTAGGAGGAAGTAGGCTGTTGGTTAACTAGGATCTGCAGCTTATCCGTTAGGTAGTAGGGAAATGGGCAGACTAGGTGGGCCAAGCGGTCCTTATCTGCCATCAAATTCTATGTTTCTATTAGTTCCATGTGGCACCTTGTCAAAAGTCTTTCTGAAGTCTAACAGTATTACATCCATTGGTTTATTTTTATCTAGATTAGTATTGACTGTGTTGTAAAATGTGATAAGATTTGTTGTGCAAAAGCGATTATTTTGTGAGCCTATGCTGATGTTTGTCCATAATTCCTTGTTTTGTAAGTTCTATTTCAATTTTATTTTAATCAATCTTTCTAGTACCTTACAACATACAGCAGTGAGGCTTATAGGTCTATACTTTTTAACAAGGTTTTTTGGACCCTTTTTATGGCTGTGGGAGGAGCCTACAGACATCTTGCTGTCTGTAGCTGGAAAAATGGAGTATCATGGAACACATATTTTGGAGTTTTCAATGTATCCTTCCACATCTACAAATCACAAAGAGAACTGAAATAAAATACTTCCTTCTTTCTGTTTAGAATGCTGGAGACATAACTCCAAGCTATGTATCAGATGGCCATTAGGAAACTAAAACAGCCTGTTAAATATTGGTTGTCTATTAAACTGGAGATTTGTTTACCCCCTTTGAAATACAACAACTTGCACATTTAAATACTTAGCATTTAAACATTTTCTTTACAAACTTTAGTTGGGCAGTTATTGTCTTTCAAGAAAGATTCATACCTCATAAATGGCACCCTTTCCCAACAAATCTAAAACGATTTACAGTTTTTTTTAAACTCTTTCGATACTATCTGATAAGCACTGTCTCAGACATATGCTAGGTCTTCTGCAAACTATCCAAGGCAAAATATTTAGCAATCAGCAGGCATTTTTTACTATGCTTTTTGGGAAAAAATATATTGAGCTACAGCAAACACAAACACACACACACACACACACACACACACACACACACACACACACACACACACACACACACACACACACACACACACACACTCACACTGTACACACCATCCTCATGGCCACAACATTCAAAATAAATACTGCAATCTAATATGTTATAAAACAACAAACTGTTTGTTTATGTCAGTGAACACAGTGAAGTTCAGTTTACAGTACATTTCCTTTAAATATTTCTAATCCTATATTTTGTATCCTGGGTAGCGTTGGGGAGATGCCACATCTCATTGTCAAAGGGATCTTCATTTACACATATTTGCACTGTATTTACTCAGGATGTCCCAGATTACATGCAATATCGTGTTTTCAGTGGGGTCATGATTTTATCATTTTTTTAATGTATTTATTCAGGGTAGCCTAGTCCAAATGTAAAATATTGTTTTCAGTGTGTTCTGATTTTATGCAATGCAACATAATATTGTGTAGATGTAGAGCCTCACTGAAAATGAGATGCCATTTCTTCTGTAAACTATCCAAGCTAAATATATAACAATCAGCAGTCATATTCTAGGAAAACACATTGTAAAAATGTGTAAAAGGAAAACCTCATTGAAACTGCCTCTCAGCAGATCTGCATTATGCAAATTCATTAGAAATAATGGGTAAAAGCACTCCAAAAGCTATCCACAGCCATTTCGTTTCTGACCAGAGTTTGTTATGAATAGGAATAACTATTCACTTTTTCCAGTCATCTGGCACTACCCCTGACTGAAGTGATTTATTCAATGGCAAAGTCAGAGGTATAGAAATGATTTCCTTAGTATGTAGTAGGATTTGGGGATTTATGCTGTCAGGTCCGGATGATGATTTTGGTTTAGGTTGTTTTATTGCATAAATGACTTCTTCAGTGGTAAATATAATTGGTTATGCTCCTTTATTTGTTATTGTATAGTCTAGCTGGTCTTTTTTTATTAAAGACGAAACAAAAGTAGTCATTAAATATTTGGGATTGTTCATAGTCATCTGATATTAACTTTCCTTGGTGACATATGGATTCTAAGTGCTTGGGTCCATGTTTGTGTGTGTTTATGTATGAATAAAACAATTTCTTATTATCCTTAGTGTATACTAACTTTATTTCTATTTTGTGTTTTTCAAGCTTGATTAACTTCTTTAGTTTGAGTACATGTTTATATTTATTATGGGCTTGTGTGACATTACTCTTTTTAACCTGGCAAATGCCTTCTTTGTTGGTTCATCTGCCTTTTTACATGCTTTGTCAGCCATGCTGGAACTTTTTCCTTATTATTAATAACCTCCTTAACTGGTACGTACACCTGCACACATTTATTAATTGTTTCTTTCATAATTCTCCAACAATTCTCAACAGAACAGCCCTCCAGCGTCTCATTCCAGTCTGTGTTATCCATATATTCCCTAATTTTGATCACATAAGCCTTGTTATAGTCATGGACATATTGTTTAGAATATTTTTTGGAAAGTCCAATTTTTATGTTAAATAATACAGTGTTGTGATCACTACCTCCAATTGGACAGTCAGTTTCTGGTTCTGTTATTAGTGTTTCCATATTTGTTAGTGACAGTTCTAGAATATTGCTACCTCTTGTGGGGCTTATCACAATCTGCATAAGGCCCAGGGCTATCACGTTATTTAGAAAGGTATATTCCTGGGAGGCATTTCTGGACAAGTTCTCCCATGAGATCCCTGGAAAGTTGAAATCCCCCATTATTATTACAGTATCTCCCATGTCTGCAACCGTGGCTATTTCATGTATTAGATTTCAGTTTATTCTCTAGTAGCATTTGATGGTTGATAGCAGTTACCCACAATAATGTTCTGATTGTTTAAATATATTTGAATCCATACTGTCTCTGAGTGAGTAGTGGTATTTTCTAGTAGAAGCTGGTGGCATGTAATACCATTCTTCATATAAATACATACATCTCCTTTTTTACCCTTTCTGATGAATGCAGAAGTATAAAATTGCAAAGAAAATTTATACTGGGGGCTCCCAAAACACAACAACAAAGCACAGCATACCATGGAAAAAGTAAAAGAAGCAGAGTTAAGAGCAGAAGGCTTCCCAAAAGTAAGACTTGAGAGCCCCATTGCAGCAGTCACACAGCAGTTGGGTGCAGAAGGGGAACATGAGTAGTATGGCCGACAAACTACTTACTTTCAGATAACATGAAGTATGACACCTTCCTGCTAAGGCCCTCCACTGGGCTATGCTGGGGACCATTTGAGGAGGTGGAACTAAAAGGAGAGATGTCCTGCACACAAATTATTGCTCACTGTCTGCTTTTGCTTTGTGGTCTGTTCACGTGTCTTACTATTTACCACAGATTACATTGATAAGGTGCAGAAAGGTACACAGTGATGTTTTTTTTGGAAGGGACCATAAACCCTTTTGTTTACATTTTGGTATAATCCTTAATTTGGGAATGTGTGTGAAGTCTGTTTAAAAACTCCAGTGTAGTGGGGTTTTTTTGGTGTTTGTTTTAAAATAAATAGTCCTATTTTCCAACTTGTTTAGGTTTACTTTTTATGTAGCCACTTTCCTGCCAAATACAAATTAATTAATTACAGAGCAGTTCTGGAACCCAGTGGGAACTACAGACCAGTCAGCCTCACCTCGGTAGTGGGAAAGATCATGGAAGCACTACTGAAGGAGAGATTGGTGGAACATCTGGTTGTCAATGGACTACAGGACCCAAGGCAGCATGGTTTCACCAGGGGGAGGTCATGTCAGACCAACCTCATTGAATTTTTTTGACTGGGTGACTAGGGAGGTGGATCAGGGGAGGGCAGTGGACATGGCCTATCTGGACTTCAGCAAGGCCTTTGACACTGTGCCACATAGAAGACTATTACACAAACTGGGGAATATGGGTGTGGGCAGGACAGTAGTGTGGTGGGTAGGTAACTGGCTGGGTGGCAGGACACAGAGGGTGGTGGTAAATGGTTGTCACTCCACAGAGGGAAGAGTGACCAGTGGGGTACCACAGGGATCAGTGCTGGGACCGGTCCTATTCAACATCTTCATCAGTGACATTGCACAGGATATAGAAGGCAGAATTTCACTGTTCGCTGATGACACAAAGCTCTGTAACAGAGTAGACACACCAGAGGGTGTAGACAGAATGAGAAGGGACCTGCAGAAACTTGAAGAATGGTCAAGGGTTTGGCAGTTGAAATTCAATGCAAAGAAGTGCAAGATAATGCATATGGGGCACAAAACCCTGGCACAATATATCAGTTGGGGGTGAGGATATAGCATGCACCAAGCAGGAAAGGGATCTTGGGGTTGTCATCTCTGATGACCTCAAGGTAGGGAAACAGTGTGACAAGGCAGCAGGTAAAGCAAATAGGATGCTGGGATGTATAGGCAGGGGCATCACCAGCAGGAAAAGGAGGTCCATAATTCCGCTATACAAGACACTAGTGAGGCCCCACCTGGAGTACAGTGTACAGTTCTGGAGACCATACCTACGTAAGGACATAGACAGGGTAGAGAAGGTTCAGAGGAGGGCAACAAAGATGGTGCATGGGTTGCATCACAAGTCCTATGAAGACAGGTTGAAGGAACTGAACATGTACTCCCTGGAGGAGAGGAGGGAGAGAGGGGATATGATAGAGACATACAAGTATCTTACAGGGAGGAACAGGGTGTAGGAAAACACTATTTTTAAGTAAAAAAGATGTTCCAGGACTAGAGGGCATGGGATGAAGTTGAAGGGAGGACGATTCAGAGGAAACATGAGAAAGAATTTCTTCACAGAACGGGTGGTGGACAAGTGGAACACCCTGCCAGAGGAAGTGGTGGGGGCTGAAACAATCACGGGATTTAAGAATGCATGGGATAGACATAAAGGAATTCTAGAGGTCAGGGGTAAGGGGAAATAGACTTCTAGGAAAACAAACTGAACTTACAAGCTCAAATGGGCAGACTAGGTGGGCCATAGGCCCTTATCTGCCGACACTGTCTATGTATCTATGTATCTATGTATCTATGCATCAGCTGAATGGGAGCACTGCATGGATAGTTTCATTGTCGGTTTCAGCTCAACAGCATTAAAAGAGACTTTAAATAAGGATAAAAAAAGACTATTTCAAAATAAACAGACAAAACACTATACTAAAGTTATTAAACAGACTTCACACAAGCCCAACCATGTTTTCAAAAATGCAATTTTAACTGAGTTCATGTTCCCTTTATTTACTCACTGCAAATGTTGCTGGTGTTACCAGTAACCAAAAGTAGAGGGAAACAGATCTGTTTTTTTGGATATTTGTACCAAAAGAAAACATTGGAAAAATTGACTTACTGCATTTTAAAATGTTAAATCTTTTTTTGGTGTAACTAATATCATTGGGTGCCTGTGAAACCACCAGTTTTGTGGGTTCCCACCATCCCCTTACTCAGGGTAGAGGTCACATCAACCTCAGTGGGTCCTAGTTTCTTGGCTCCTGTGAATGCCCCCTTTTGGGAAAGATGTTAGCTACACTAGAATTAAAGAAAATGATTCGAAATTTTAAAATATGGTGATTGAGTAGATTGTTCCCATATGTTTTGCTGCTGAGCTTAAGCCTGTATTGGAACAGAGAATGCAATGAAAAAGAGTTTCTGTATATACAGGGATTTCTAAGTCTTTTGGATATCTCAGGTCATTTAGAAGCTTTTCCAGAAGCTGCAGTGAAGCAGTTGAGATCTGTAATTCATCCCTGTCCACTGCATTGAACTTCCTGGCATCAATTAATTCTCACATGGTGACCTCACACCAGAGTGTGTGCTGGCTTTTATTTGAGGTCTGTTTGTTGAAGATCAGTAGATTACAGACCTTATGCACTGCATTGTGAAGAATGTATACGGACTTCAGAACTGTTATACTTAGTGAGGTTTATAAATTGACATAGGCCCTAAAAGCAGAAATATCAGCAGGGGGTGACAGCCTGATGTCAGCATGTGAAAATGTAGCTGCTTCTGTGATCTGATACTGGTATCTAAAATCATTAATTTTTCATTTATGTTGAGATAAATATCTGGGGCCAAATTCTCAAAAGGTTACATCTGGCGAAACTTGACTTGCGCCAAAGAAAATAGTGCAAGTGGCAAGTTACGCCAGCAGTTGCAACATACGGTATTCTGCAAAGCAGCCTGCACCATGCCGCAGGCTGCTTGTGCCAAAGTGGTCTTATGCCACCAGTTACACTGTAAACCCCTTGCAACATGGCGCTAGAGGGTTTACGACAGCAGTTGCACCCTATTCTGGAAGGGCAGCAGCAAAGTCCCTCAAGGCGCTATTCTCCAACAACCCCCATGTAAATTACACCAGCATATAGCTGGCATAACTGTACCTGCATCCCTGGAGGTTGCCTGCATGTGCAGCCCACCCATCCTCCCCGATGGTATGCACCTTCCCCCCAACACTGCTCTGACTCCAAAAAACAAAAGCCCCACAGGGCTAATTCTGTCCCCCTCCCATGCCCCAACCCAGAAACAACGTGGTAATGCCCCCCCATATCAAAATGCTCTGCAAGGCTGCAACATGCCCATGATCCCCAGTACTTGAAAAATAGCCCCACAGGGCTGCTGCATACCACCGACCTCCAGTACTTGAAAAATAGCCCCACAGCACTACTCATGGCCCCCCAACCCCCAATCCCCAAATGCATTATTTAAAGCCCCACAGGGCTACATGCCCCCTCAGCCCCGATGCCAGCAGCTTGCAAATGGCACTTCCTGTAAGAATGGAAAAAATAGACAAACCCTAACCAATAATCACTGGAGTTCTAGTGCCCCCCACTCAACATTGCCAGACCACTTAGCACTTCCCCATCCAGCCGGTGACTGGTACAGCCCACCTCTCACCACCGCAGCCAGCCACAGACTGAACTCCGTCTGAACACATACTATATATACTGTATGCATGCAGTGAATGAATGACAGTTCATTCATTGAGCGCATATATACAGTGCACATTCAAATGGACCTCAGTCAGTGGCTGTCTGTGGTTGTGAGAGGTGAGCTGTGCCAGTCGCAGGCTAGGTGGGGGGAGTGCAGGGTGGTCTGTCAATACCTGGTAGGGGAGTGGAGGGCCACTAGATACCAGGGATTATGGGTTAGGGTTTATCTATTTTTTTCTATTTTTACAGGATATGCCATTTGTAGGTGGCTGGCATCAAGGAGTGGGTTTTGGGGCGGCTGTGTGTAGTCCTACGGGGCTTTCAGTAACGTAATGCAGAGATTGGGAATTGGGGGGGCACTTGCACCCTTCATATCTGGGACTGCAGCTTGCGACATGCCCTTCAGATACGCTCTTCATCTGGTGTATATGTGGGTTTGTCTCTAGTTACGGGACTTAGCCATGGGGACCCTGCCTCTTACAGAATCGGGCACAGGGTCCATGTCACAACTGCACCCCTCGCATGTCGCAACTTGTGACATGCGTAGAGCTGCTTGTAGAATTGGGACTTGATTGCTGGCACATGTTCTGGCAAATTTTAAGAAGGTGAACAAACTAGCTTAGAAAACTACAGGATTATTTATATTTTGTCTGCACTTGCAAAGATATAGAAAGGTACACAACCAGCTTGTTTAATATTTGGAACAGCATCAGTTGCTCAGTAATGATCAACATGGATTCTATAAGGGTCATGGGACGAATAATGCTTTGGTCAGGTTCATAGATAAGGTATTCAGGCCCATGGAACTTGACATAATGACTGGTGCTGTGTTTTTTGAAATGCCAAAGCACTTGACCTGATAGATCATCATTTTACTGATTTATAAACCAAAGAAACCAGGCCATGGAACTTCCTCATTGAACTGGTTAACAGCCTATTTGTACAGTGGAAGGCACACTATTAAATTATGCTCTGCCTTTTCTGAAGTACAAACCATGTGGGGTGCTGCAGGGGTCAGTTTTTGGCTTGCTATTATTTACACTGTTTATCAATAATTTGCCAGTGTTCTGCAAGGCTGCAAAAATGTTATTATGTATGGATGATGCGTTACTCTATGTGCAACAAAAAACATTCAAGATATCAATAATTTGTTCAGCTCACATTTTTAGGAACTACACAAATAGTTCATGCAAAACAAACAGTATTTTAAATATAATAAAATCTCAAGCTATACTTTTCAGTTTCATGCTGAAATACAATTTGTCTATGGCCAGTTTCATGGTTACAACTTGTCCTGTTTCAGGTGGTGCATTCACTGTCCTGCATTGCCCTAAAATGGGTGTGGGTATGGCCCAGCGAACCTCCTGATGCCTAGTGGTATCTTTTTGCTTGCCAGGAGTTCCCCAGCAGTTTTCGCATTTATTTACTTCTCTTGTGACTAGAAAGTTCTGAATCACCCTGAAACTTTGCCACAGATAAAGAAGCATACATGCTTTTAGATATCTGAACACTTGATTTTTACTGAAACAGCTTGACAAAGTTCATTTGTACATTTGATAATGGATACAGGGATCCTAAATCATTAGTAAATGTCCCAACAAAACAGTCCTTTTTTGGATTCCTGCACACTTTCCCTGCTCACAAATGAGCTGAATAATGGCAAGTCCTGAGGTCCTGGTACTGGGGTAGCAGTTTTCCTCTACAGACTTTCATTTGGACACATGATAACACTGTCTTACCCCAAATGTCTCTCATGTTTGGTCTGTATGTCCTTGCAGTTAGTGACAACTCTGTCTTTTCAGTTACTTGCACCACATGTATGGGGTCTATCTGTCTGTCTGATGGTAACTCTTGTAGGAGAGATCTATCCCCCTTTCTGTCTCTGTTCCTAAAGCAAATAGCATTTAATTACCGAACTCCTCAGAAGCCTCTCCTGCTTCAGCTGCCATCTCAGCTCTCTGTGATTGTTCCTTTCTTCATAGGCCACTGGCCTTAGTTCTGCCTTGAATACTTCAACCTTTGCCATGCTGTTAGAACATATATCCCAGTGTGAGCTTAATTTCTATGCAGGGGAGATAATTTAGGGCCAATACCTTCTTCTGCATGATCCTTCACTTGTCTTAATTCTCATGAGGGCCTTCTCGATGAAACCATACACATAGTTGTGTGTGTTATCTGGCAACCATTGCTCCCCCTATTCAGATTCACTTTTGTCAGTTGGGTCAGAATGATGTTGCCACTGCCAATGGATACTTCCTTATCCTTCCAATGTCCCCTGGAGATGAACCTCTTACCTTGTCTTGCTATTTGCATTTCTGCTGCTGCTCTGTCATCTTCAGGTGCTCTCTCTGGACCTCATTCCTGGATCATCCTCCACCAGTGGCTCCCTTGATGTCTTTGGGGGAACCCACCACAGGTCGGATGGTCATCAGATTGTTTCAATTAAGGGAAAACCCCTCTGAGAGTCCAACATTGTCCCCATGGCCACAATACATACTGGCTATTATATGGTGATCTCCAATAGAGACACTAAGTCCATGTCTCTCATGAATCTCTGCAGGCCTGAAAGGCTGCTCAGTCAGGCTGCTCCTAATTGATTTAGACTTGTCTAGACTGGTAATGCTTTGTTTATTCTTAAATTTCTCCCACAAAGCTACACCCTTTGACTGGCACCAGAGTCTCAGCCTCAGTACGGACACGTAGTGAACAACCTCCTCCCCCTACTGGTGGAAGGGGGTTGTTATACTTGTGATTGATCTCACTTGTAAACAATGGAGATTTTAAAATATCTTAGACTATTTATTAAATCAGTCTTGATGTATGCAGCACACTTGAAATGTCCAACAGCAAAGATGGAACAAAAATGGGATCTTCTTTATAGGGTTTGGAGGTGTTGACAAACAGAACATAACTTCCACCCTTTGATTGATTATGGAACTGTTGTTGTTGATACCACCCCAAACAATATTTGCTAAGACATGAATATTGTACAACAAAACTGGGAAATTCGCTTTAGCATGTTGTAACAAAACCCATCATAGTCCATTCTTTCATAAATTTAATTGGCTTCCCTTCAACATTAGGGCACAAATTATTAAATCTAAATTTGTTTTTAGATTGTTAAAAAATAATTAACCTCAATGCCTTGTCAGCCAACTGATATTCTCAACAGGTAGTTTTAATTCTCATTCATGCAATGGCCACCTACTGAGTATACCATTAACGCACTCTAACATGGGTCAACAGTTCTTCAATTACCATGCAGCAGTGACATGGGCTACAGTTCCACAAGCTATAAGGCTGCTACCCTCAACCAATTTGTTTAGTTCAGCTTTGAAAAAGCATTATTATATGTTTTAAAGGGTCACCGTCAACCCCCTAAGGGCTCAAAGTGCCCCTAGTTTAAAAAACACATGTTATGATTGTTCACATTCTGTAAAGACTACTGATGTAGCTGATACTTTGATTCTGATTCTTTTTTTTTTCTTTTAATAGTGAAAAATAGACTGCCCATGATACTGGTGTTACCACACCAAAACAAGTTTGTTTACATTGCTTGACCAACTCCAACTGCATCTTTCCTGGCCTTGGGAACCCCCCAAATACAGTCTAGCCACTAATTATGCATTAGGAGGAGAACAGACAATTGCATCAAGGGTGGCTGCAGTTTTGGGGGGTGTTCCTAGATTTCAGGTAGTGTACAGGATTAGCAGATCAAGAATTTGAAAAAAAAACAAGGTTGTTTACAACCATACCATTATCATATACAGTATTTCAGATCTACTAAAAAGGGAGGAAGATAAAGCAACCAGCAACATCAATGAATTTTAGAGATGGTAACCAATCATAAAATGTGGGGTTTTAACTGGAAATAATATAATGCAAAAAGGCTGATAGTGTCCCTGTAATCCATGTGTATGTTTTACATAGTTTATGGTCTATTGGATTATTTGTATGTATTTTTGCACACTGAATTTTGTCATCATGTATTATATACTTTTTATATTTTGAAATCTTTGTACACCAGCTCATGCCAGAAACAGGAACTTTGTTTCCAGTGTGCTTACCCAGATTTCAGATGAAACTAAACTGTGGTCCAGGGCAGAAAGTTAGAGTTCAGATGAAGAAAATGTTAGGTGCATGCCACCAGACTTGCCCTTGCAGCTCATTTAGAAACCAGTCAGGGAGCAGTCTTCTGGAAAGAAAGATTTTTCTCTCCCAGCTGTTTGCCAAGAGGAATCTGTTTGTCATATTGCTTTGGATGGTTGATAGTCTTCTCCATCCTGACTATATTCAAGGGGCAGGTGCTAGTCTCCAAGGAAAGCTTTCAATCAGTTTGGTCAATTCTTTATGGAGAAATTTGTTGGCATCTAGAACCACATTTCTTCAACAGCTGGACATCTTAGCAACAGGGGGACAATTGTGGGGAGACACCAGGCTCCAAGTCTTGGAGGGCATTGGGCTGTGTGGGTGAGGGGGACATTTGCTGAGTGGTTACCAACATGCAAAGCACTACTTGGGTCTTGTATCCTGTCCAGAAGCAGTTGCTTAAGGCAGTAGTAGAGATGCTGGCTTCAGTTTTGATGAGTATGTAACCCCCCCTGTTACCCGGGGTTACTAGAATCCCAGTAGGCAGGGAAGGCAGCTTGTGAAACTCCAATTAAATGGATTTCACACTGTCTCACTCTGTTGTCAGTCTCAGCTGAGACTGAGGGATGACATCACCATAGAACTCTCACAGATGCATGAGCCACACTGGAATCTGCAGTTGGAAGTTAGGATAGAATGTTGGGGACTTTTGAACAGTGAGTGTGTGCAGTCTTGAAGGGAGGAGCAGCACAGCAGTCTGTGGGCAGGCTCTCTGAGCCTAAGCTCTGTCATAGAGCTACTGTAAGGGGAGGTGTGTGCTTCCACCAAAAGAGGAACACAGTGAGCTGTTTGTGAAGTGGTGGAGACCGCTGTTACTGGTCCATGTGCCCCCCTCCCTGGGGCGGGGGGGTTGCCTGTCTTCCAGGGGCAACCCTCCTGGTTCTGACTAAGGAAGAAGCTGCCTTATTTCAAGTTGTGCTGCAGCACCAGAAGCTGTGGGAAAGAAGTTCCTGTGAGGAATCATCTGTGGGGCACCTGCAACCAAAGGGTGAGTTCGCTCTGACATAGGGACTATGTTTTCACCTGAACTGTTGGAACGTGGGGATTGGACTACTTAATTTGTAGGAGGTCTAGTGTAATAGACATTGCCAGTTAATTCAAGTAGGTTCAAGTCCAGTACAAAGAGTAAAGTAAAGTGGGGATTGGACTGCTTACTCAGTGGGAGGCCTAGAGCAATGGTCTAAGCCAAGTAAAAGTATGTTCAAGTCCAGCACAAACAGTAAAGTAAAGTGTGGATTGGATTGCTAAATCAGTGGGAGGCCTAGAGTAATGGGCTAAGCCAAGTAAAAGTATGTTCAAGTCCAGCACAATGGGAAAGCAAGACAAGTAGAGGAAATGTGACATACATTTACCCTTTAATCTACATTGCCAAGCTTTACAGAAAGAGATGTTTAATGTCCAGAGAAATGACCAGGTATGAATTGTGGAAGCAAGAGGTGGGAGACCCCCCCATCAGTAGTAACCAAATTCACCTCTACGGATTTGTTCTGTGGCACTTTTACTTTCTCTCAGGTACTTGGCCAGTGCCTGAGGAAAGTACCCAGATGTGGGATTAAAAGGAAGTTTCCCTGATGGAGCTGAAGTGCTCCTAGGTGGTTTAGGGAGCCACCAACAAATGTTTCCATGACAAATGGAAGGTGTTCAAGTGGCCGGCAAGGGAGCTGAGCCAGGGAAATCCCAGATAGTGTACAAGTTCTGGCTGTGTACCCAAAGCAGCGTGCAAGTCTGGGCTGTGTGCCTGGTGGGTTAAGAACCTGAGGGCTGAAGTGTTGAAGAAGTGTTTCTGATTCTTTTTGATCTGCATTACCAGAAGCGTAGCCCTGTGGGGGTCCGTCTATGCTTTGTTTGTTCTGCTTGGATGTGAATAAAGCCACACTTTAGAATCCCATTTCTGGTTTTGGACATTACAGTTATTGCTTCCTGTGTTCAGAATTACTTGGATGCCCCTGTGCAGAGTAGCCAAACCTGGCCCTTGTGCCGAGTAACCTATTCCTCCCCGAACCCAGTCCCCACCTGGTACTGCTGTCAGCTTCCAACAGCATACCACCTGTAGTTTGCAAAAAGGCAGGGGGGTGGGGGTTACAAGTATATTGAGTGCTTCATTGAGAAGGAACCCATTTTCTACTGTACTACATGTATCCAAAGGATGCAGTGATGAAGCCATTGCTCAAGAAGCCGTCATTTGATTCCAGTGGGTCTACCAAATTTGGACCAGTCTCTAACATACATTTTTGTGACAGCTATAGAGAGTAGTGGTTGAGCAGCTGGTGGACCACTTGTAGGTTAACAATGTTGTCCTTAGGGCTTTCCAATCTGGCCTCCATAGGTGTCACAGTAGGAGACTACACTAGTCAGGGCATCTAATGATCTTCACTCATAGAGGGGAGGTTTCCATTTTGGTTTTCCTTGATTTGTCCACCCTATTTGACTCTATTGATGACCATGTTCTGCTATAGAGACTCAATAAGAATACGGAGGTGGATGGAAACATTTTGCAATGGTTCATGTCATTCCTGGAAGAAAGGGTATATTCGATAGTGGTCATCTTACACCGATTACAGCCAGTTGGCCTAGACGGTGGTATCCCTTAGGGATGTGTTCTTTCCATGTGTTGTTTGTGGTGTACATGCTACTGCTGAGTGAGATCATTAGGTGCTACAGTGTTGGCTTTCCCTACTATGCAGATGATACTGAGCTTTACTTCTGACAGGCTGGCTTCTGTGCTGGTGTTAGAACAGTGCCTGGCAGAGATCAGAGGGATAATCTCCAACTGTCTGACTCTAAATCCAGATGGAAAAGAGCTACTGTACTTGTGGTTGGTTCAGATCAACAGATGTAAACACTACAATTTAGCCTTAGATTGCCCTCCTTGGAGGGAGATAGACTGGAGGCTGTTAGAGAATTATGGAGTCTAGGAGTGATCCTTTATAGTAATCTGTTATGTGCTGCTGAGGTTTTGATGACTGTTAAGGGCTGCTTTTACCATCTTAGGAACATTGCTAGACTGTGCTTCTTTCTTGACCCAGCTGACAGCCACTCTGCTGCATTCTTTATCTCATTGAGACTGGTCTGCTGCAATACACTCTATGATGGCCTACTTGGCAGTCTGATCTGTTATCTGCAGCTAATCCAGAATGCTACTGCAAGGCTTATGACTTCCACCTGAAAGTCAGACCATATTACTGCAACATCACTTGAGATTCTAGACTGGCTGCCTGTGAGATGGAAGGAGGGCTACAAGGTTCTTTTAGTTTTTTTTTTAAAACCTCCAGTACATTCACAGTCTTGTTGCCCTATACATTTCAACCAGGGTTACCACCAGGTCCATTCAGTAGGGCTTTCTGATTGGCTAATCTTTATTCAGCTGAGGATAGCACATTTGCATTGCATCCCTCGCCTGTGGAACTCTTTGCCACAGGACAGTCATCTCTTCCCTACCATTTACATTTTCAGATTTAAACTCCAAGAGTACTTTTGAATCTTGTGGTTCTGGATTGTGTGTAATTGATTAAGGCTGGTTGTCTGTACTGTTCTTTGTATATTTTTTGCTTCTGGTTTATGCGCAGTGCATTGAGCCTGTAGGAATGAGCTTAGTAAAAGCAGTTACTACTACAGTACTACTACTACTGCTACAGAGCCAAGAGGCTGAGCCACAGACTTGGAATTTATATTCTGTACCACCATAAATGCTTCTTCAGTGGCCTAACCCCCCCCCACCTGAGTAAAAGGAGAGTGAGAAGCATTACTTTCTTTCTGTTCCAAGGACACTAGAATTGGAGAATACTTCCTCACCCTGTTCAAAAGGAAGGATAGATTTAGATTCTTCCCCAAAAGTACTGCTCCACTGTGGTCAGTATATCCCTATGCTGTGAAAGAAACAAAGATGCTTTTGATTTTTATAATCTCACAGACAACAGTGATTATGAAAGGGTGCACTGTCCCTTTAAGGCCTGTAGCTCCTATGGGCCACTTCACCCCTGCCAGCCTCCGTATCATGGGAAATATGCTAATAAAAGGTACGGGGAAATATGTGAAAATGATAGGTATCGAACTGAAAAACATCATATGTTTAACAGTTGGGCTTTTCCCCCTTCATCTGGACTGCTGATAAAATCTTGTGGAAGGGTTCGGACTGCAGAGCCAATGAAGACTACTGCAAGTGAAGACATGAAAGATGTGCTTGACTTTGTTAAGTAGCCAGCATCAACATACTGTAATTAGTGAACCTAATTAAGATTACAAGGCTAAAGACACATTACAACATGAATGTTAAATTGGTTAATTATGACCTTTAACCCTGTATATAGGCATGCATCCAGATAGATGGCAACCGAGAAGGCAGGAGAGGAGAAGCTTTCAGTGAAACTCTGGCAGAAAAATCCAGAGAGAAAAGCCTACAGTATTTATCATTCTGAGTTTGAGTATTCAGAGAAGCAAGTAGAGGGCCTTTTTCTTTACCCTGCACAAAAAGTGAAAAAAGAGATTGAACCAGGCTAAACAGAGGAAAAGCTGAAAATTTCCCCCACTTTTGTTATGAAATCTGTCTATAAAGGGTATTTTAATAAGAATCTGTGTATATGTAACAAATAACTTTTTTTCTTTTTTTGTGGGTGTTAATTATGACAAAAAAATACATCCTTGAAAAGTCATCAGGGGCCAGATAGTCAAAAGTTTCCTCTGGCGCTAATGGGTTTTTGCCAGCATATATGAGTTTGCACCTGTTTTTGCAGTGAGGTCTATATTCAGAGGTCCCTGTAGTGTAGGCTAAATCCATTAGTGCCCAGGTGCTAATATAACACTGCACCCATGCAAATGAGGGGGTCGCCTCCTGCATACTGGCCCAGTGGCAATTTCAAAGGGTTGCAATGGTGGTAAACAGCACCCTAAGTGGTGCTGTTTACTGCCTCCTAAAACCTGGTCTTAACCAGGTGCTAAGCTTTCACCCCCACTCCACTAATGGTGGGATGGCTGTACTGCAGCTGACTGTTCTGGACTGCTGGCACATCAGGAGGTTGTGGGCCCTGGTGTCCAGTGGCACCCCCCACCCCCCCCCACGATTACTTGTAATGATTAGTATACACTTTCCTGGTGATTAATGGCATTCTCACCCTGTGATCACCCTCCTGTATATAGTACTTGCATCCCTGATGTCTAGTGTCACACCCCCCCCGATCACCCATCCTGGGTGTATTAAATGTTTCCCCAGTGTCTGGTGGCACCCCCACTGTCTGATCACCTGTCCTGGTTAGTATAAACTTTCCCTTTTGTCTAATGGCACCCCCCACCTTTCTATAACCCATCCCAGTTGGTATAAAGTTTCCATGGTGTATACTAGCATTCCTTCCCCTCCAGTCACCTATCCCATTATCATAAACTATTCACTGGTGTCTAGTGGGATCCTCAACCCCTGATTGACCATCCTGGTTCTTATAAACTTTTCTCTTGTGTATAGTGGCACCCCCTCATCCTCCATCACCTGGCCCATGTAGGCTATAGCATCCCTTTTGTCCAGTGGTACGTTCACCCCAACCTCCCAAATGCTGGTCAACACATGGACTGGCAAGCAGTGGTGGTCCAGAGCCCTTCCCCCCACTTGCACCCTGAATAATACCCATCCAACCTACATCCCCTTACCAGCATGGCTGGGGATATACATCCTGATATGGCAACTGGCACAGCAATCCTCTCACCTCCTTGGCCAGCCATTGTATGTGCTGCAGTGAGTGTGTGTACAATATACAATATTCTGTGTGCGTGCTCACTGCAGCTCATACGGCAGCCGGCCGAGGAGGAGAGAGGAGGGCTATGCCGGTCAAAGTATCGGGACTTGACACGGGGGGCTGGGCTGGATGGGTGGCTTTTAGGGTGCAGATGGTGGACCACTGGACCACCACTGTTTGCTGGTTTGTGTGTCGACTGGCATTTAGGGGGTGGGGATACCACTGAACACCATGGATTGTATAAGGTACATGGACCGGATGCTCAGACGGTGGGGGATGCCACTAGATACCAAGAATAAGTTTATAAGAACCAGGATGGGTGATCATGGGGTGGGGGTGCCACTGGACACTAGGGAACAGTTTATGATAACTGGAACAAGTGATCAGGGAGTGGGGGTGGCTCCTAGGCACCAGGGAAAACTTGATAAGAACCAAGATGGGTGATCAGAGGGTGAAGGAGTGCCACTGGACACCAGGGACAGTTTAAATTTAACAGCATGGCTGGGTGACTGGAGGATGGGGGTGCCATTGAACATCAGGGACAGTTTATACTGATTGGGGTGGATGATTGGAAGGTGGGGTGTATCACTGGATACCAGGAAAAGATTACAGTAACTAGGACAGGTGATTGGAGGGTGGGAGGTGCCACTAGAGACCAAGGAACAGTTTATACTAACTGGGATGAGTAATCAAGGGTTGTGTGGTGCAACTAGACACTAGGGAAATGTTTATAGTAACTGGGAGGGGTGACTGGAGAATGTGGGGGGTGCCACTAGACTCCAGGGTACTGTTTAAGGACATTGGGATGGGGGTTTAGGAGGATGAAGGTTGCCGCTTGACATCAGGGAGTGGTTACCCATATACAGAACAGGTGATCCAGGGTTAGGGGTGCTGCTAATCACCAGGGAGTGGTATTCAAAATGCAGCAAGAATGATTGGGGGGTGGGGGATACTGCTAGCCACCAGGGATGATGTGGCAGCTGTCCAGAGGACAGGCACAAAATGGCCATCACTCACCATGCAAATGAACCCATAATAGGCATGCAAATAGCCCCTTAACACCTTGCATGCCCAATGAATGCATTTGCAAGGTGTGGCTGAATATCATTCCATAGCTGTCAGTGCTATCCTGTCTTGGGGTGCAGTTCTCTGCAGGCTGGATACCACCCAGGTCCATGTCAGGGCAGCACAGTTTGACTTAGCACTGCACCAACATGGGCTGATATTCAATCAGATAGCACTGGTCCACTATCCGAATGAATATTACAGCCTCTGGGTCGGGTGCAAGTAAAACACAGCACAAACTTTTGCATCCCTCTTGCACCCATTTTTGAATATCTGACCCCAGATGTTATATGCAACATGAAACTTAATAGGAGTGGTTGAGTAAACTTTTAATTTGATGCATCATCTGAGGAGTTATGACATCATGATATCTTTTACAGTATATTGCACCATTTAAAGAGTTACATGCAGTCAATGCCGTGTTAGAGAATAGAGCACAAATACCTGTGAACAACAAATTGAAGGGCATAAAACATTAATTTAATTTGTCACAGACAGTGAGTTAGGTAGAGAATGCCCCCTTCTTTTGGAACCCGGTGAAAACCACAGCAAAGATTTACCATTTTTAAGTACACTAGTCAGGCTTACCCAGGCAGCCAAGGTAGGAGTCATGAAAACTAAATCCTGCGGCCCCCCTCCACCCATCCAGACTACAACAGCTCCAAAACTGTACCATAATTACTACAATATGTATCGGCCAATCACCTTTACCTTTTGGTCATCTGTACCATTGGCTCACTTATGATGCCGGGTTCAATGGGAGACATTTGTAATAAGAATGCAAAAATTCTACTGTCTTGGACCCGCTTTAAGGTCTTTACAATATGGCACCTCCTGTAAGGGGTGAAACTGTGAAATCAAGACAATCATTTGGCACCATTTTGACTACATGGAATTTAACCACATAGAACTTTAACAGATTAAAATATAACGTGCTATTAAGTCATCCCTGAGCATAGTGACTTAATTGATGTTAAACATCATAACTTGATACGGTATTCCTAAAAAAGGAGTGTCACAAAACACAGAAATATAGAATGTAACAGCAAGTAAGGGCTGCCAGACCCACTCTGTCTGCCCTTTTTATGTTGCTTGCACGCATGTGCAAGAAACATAGTGCCATCATCCGAGTTTTCGGAGGTGTGTCAGCCCGTCTTCCAATGCAGTCAGTGTGTTTGCAGGCGCGGCCCCAGTTCCCCAATCACTGCTGCAGCTGTCTATGACAAGCTAAAAATGCAGTGGCATACAGTTCAAAGAGAGAGTTCCACTTCAGTGAGCAGAGCTCTCCCCCCCCCATGCACACACATGCGCAAGCAAGCATATTGCGTGCTGATGTACTCACCCCCACGCCACACTGTATGGGCCGATGGGGTGCCCAATCCCGCCGGCTCCACGCCCCCAACAGCTGTCCAGGTGCCAAGCTGGGAGCCCACCCAGCGTGGCAAAAACTGTTATAGCGACGAGGGTGCCCAATTCCCACGTCGGCAACAAGGCTGCACGCCCCTCCCAGCTTTCGGTGCCACGCTGGAGCCCACCCCAGCGTGGCAAATCTTGTTTTGACAACGGGTGCCCAACTCGCCGGCTCCATGTACCCCTACGGGCTGTCTGCTGCCACGCTGGGAGCCCACCCAGCGTGGCAAACGCCCCAAGCGCTGCCTTCGTAAAAAAAAAAACCTGTGAATATAAAACGGTCTCGTAGTCTCCTGCCCCTCCTACAATCCGCACCCACCACTCTGCACCCTGCCTCCTGACACCCCCCACCCATACGTACTCTCTGGAGCTCAATGTGACAATCATCGTGGACCAGAAACACGCCTGCACTCTTCAAAGCCGACCGCGAACTGAGGAAATGTCGGTAAGCTGTATAATGGGATAGATAGGGTTTTTCAACTTTATTGTATATCTCAGGCATTTTTGGAATTTTTCACCAAATTTTCAACATGGGGTTTTGGGACCCCTTCATGAATGCTGTCACTGTCATGGCGTTATTCGGGCCGAAGGGTGATTTCGCAGTCACTGCATGAAATCACCTTTCTGGAATGATTAACAAAATGACACTGCCAGTGTTCATAAGGTGGGCTCTCAAAACGCCTATTTTGAAAATTTGGTGGAAAAATTCCTAAAAATGACTGTTTTATGAGCGTGCATTGCGCAGTTCCTACACACGCTCGTAAGTTCATGAATTTTCAATATTTTCACTCCAGATTTTCAACATTGCCATTTTACCATATCTCCTTATGAGCAGTACAGCTGTAATTTTTCACATCCTGCCCAAAATGTGTTTCCGTCCATGTAGCACACAATGGCACAGTCGGTGTGCGAAATCAATGTATGGGACACATTAAGAAAATCACAGTGACACTGTTCATGAGCAGAGGTCTTAAAATGGCTATGTTGAAAATTTGGTGAAAAAATTCCTAAAAATGACTGTTTTACGAGCGTGCGCTTATGCAGTTCCTACGCACGTCGTAAGTTCTCAAATTTTCAATATTTGCACTCCAATGACTTCCAAATACCTAAACAGCACATAGAAGCAAGCAACATTTGGCATTGACAAATGCTTGTTTTTTTTATCCTTTGTTTTTGCAGCAGACCCTACTTGATCTATGATGCAACCCCTACCCCCCCCTTACCCCTATGATTCCCTTGTGCTTGCCCAGGCATTTTTGAACCCCCACCACTGTTTTTACCCCCACTACCTCCATTGGAAGACTGTTCCAAGTATCTCCCACCCTTTCTGTGAAAAAGTACTATCTCACATCCCTCCTGAATTTACTCCCTCTCCAGCTTCATTGCATGCCCCCTTGTTCTGGCACCTTCTTCTTTGAAAAATCCTTCCCTCCTTTACCTTATTTACCTCCATAAGGAACTGAATGGTCTCCATCATATTCCTTCTCTCCATTCTCTCCTCCAGGCTGTACATATTTAGCTCTTTTAGCCACTCCTCATAGGGCTTTGGATGCAGACCCTGCATCATTTTGGTAGCCCTCTCCTGGACAGCCTCTACTCTGTCTATGTCCTTCCTGAGAAGGGATCTCCAGAACTGGATGCAGCAGTCAAGGTGGGGTCTTACCAGCTATCTATATAGGGGCAGCACCACCTCCCTCTTTCTGCTGGTGATACCCCTTCCTATGCACTCCAGCATCCCACTAGCCCTTCTGACTGCCTTGTCACACTATCTAGCCACCTTTAGGTCATCTGATATGATTATCTCCAGGTCTCTTTCCTGCTCGGTATTTATCCATAACACTATGCCCCTTTTGTACTCCACTCCCAGGCTTCTATGGTCCAAGTGCATTATTTTGCACTTTTTTGCATTAAAATCTAGCTACCATACCCTTGATCAGTCTTCTTGGATTTTCAGATCCCTTCCCATCTTTTCCATCCCCTCCACCCCCTGAAAGTCCACCCTGTTGCAGATCTTGATGTCATCCATAAAGAGGCAGACCTTCCCTTCCAGTTCCTCTGATGTGTCGCTTATAAAGACACTGAAGAGGATCAATCCCAACACTACTCCCCGAGACACCCCACCGGTCATCCTCCCTTTCTCAGAGCAAACTCCATTTACCCCTACCCTCTGCGTCCTATCTGCTAACCAGTTTCTTACCCAGGTTACCACCTTTTTACACACCCCTAAGTTACCTAATTTACTTACCAGTCACCTATGTGGAATGATGTCATTAACATAACCCTGTCACTTGGTGGTAACACCACTACTCCTGACATTGGTGACCCAAGTTTGGGAATGAACTCGAGTCATTGAGGGTCAGCTGATGATGGTGGTGGTGGGGGGGATTGAGCATCCCAGGATGCTCAGCTCCTCCAAGGAGGGAAGGCAGTCAGATCCTGTGCAGTACCAACTCCTGGGTGAGCAAAGGTGATGTGGGATTGATCCATGCCAGTAAGGATGGCATCGGTGAACCTTAGGAGGGAGGTGGTAGTGGAGTGGGATGTCCAAAAGCCAGACTGGTGCGGAGTGAAGAAAGATGTAGACTCAAGGCAGGAGGAGAGCTGAGAGAGGACTAAGCATTCCTGCAGTTTACCTAGTGAGAGAAGAAGGGAGATAGATGGGGAGGAGAGGTCGCCCCCTTAGGAAGAGGGATCACTGTGGCGTGTTTCCAGTCAGCTGGAATAGAAACTAGAGAATGACAGGTTGAAAAGAGAGGCCAGTGGGTCTGCAATGGCTGGGGCTGACAGGATGAGCATTTTAGTGACCAAGCCTGAAGGGCATTTGCCTAGGGAGGGGTTTAAAGTAAGCAGGGCATTGAACACATCTGTCAGGATGACCTGCTGGAATGAGAAGGCATGTGGGGTGTCTTGTGCAGGTTGAGGTGGGATGGGCTGCACTGGAGTGGATGGGGGGAGAGAGCACAGCAGAGATGCTGAGCAGCTTGTGAAGAAAGAATTGAACTCTGTTGCTACTGCTAGTGGGTCTTCAAGGGGAGTGTCACCCATCTTAAGGACAGGGTTGGGGAGAAAAGGGTTTGGATCACTTTCCAGAATTTGGTAGGGTTCTTTATATTAGATAGGAAAGTGGATCAGAAGTAGTTTGCTTTTGCCTGGCGGATTTGCCTAGTGCATGCATTCCTTAGGGAGTGATATTTTTGGTAGGCAGGGTAGGTATTGGTGGCTTTATAGGCCTTCCATACCTGGTCCCTGGCTCTGAGACTGGTCATGATGTCAGCAAAGGTCCAAGGCAGGTGGGCACCTTGTACCCAAGTACGTCTGAGTGGGGTGCAGAAATCCCAGACCGAGAGGAACTTTGACTTAAAAAAGCCCAGTGCAAGGTCTAAGGAGGGGGCATGAGAGATTGCAGTCCAGTCAATGGTTGCCAGGTCATTTAGAAGGGATGCCAAGTCCAGGATTTATATGCTCTAACTAGCAGGGTTCTGGGGAGAGCCTTTTGCATGAAGTCCTTTCTTACTGTGAAGATTAGGTCACTTAGGGAGTCAGGTAGGAGTCCTGCAGAGATTATGTGGTGAAGGTGGGATATGAGAGGCCAGTCCAGCAGTGAGTGGTTCTGTGTACTGTGGTTCAGCTGAGTAGGTTCTGTGATCAGCTGGGCCAGGTTTAGTGTGGCCACCTCATTATGTATTTTAGAGCTGGAGGGGGTAAGCCAGTTTATATTAAAATCACCAAAGATGTGTAGTTTGTCATCCTGGGCATGGGATTTGAGGGTAATAAGATGGTCCCTGATAATGGATGCGGGGGAATCAGGGAGGTGGTAGGAGCCAGCTATATAGATGGGGATAGTGTGAGGTAGGGAGATTTTTACCATCAGGGATTCTATGGCGTATGAGGTTGGGAGAGGAAGCGACACGGAGGCTGACTGGAGGGCAGATTTTATGTACATTGCAATGCCGCTGCCCCTTTTGCTACAAGTCCTGTCTTGTCAGAGTATAGAGTAGCCAGGGATTGAGATGCATGCATCCTTGGTGTGGGGTTTTAGCCAGGACTCCATAATGATAAGAATGTCCAGTTTTAGGGATATGACAATATATGAGCTGTAACTCCTGGCTATTTCTTTTATGTGTAAATCTACATATTTATTTAAATGTTCTGTGAGTGATCCCATGCTACTGCTCCTGCTAGTGCATACATTGATTAACTTTTCTTTTGATACTGAGGATACATACAAACATATTAAAATGCCAGCAGAGTAGGCCTAACAGTCTTTTGTGTCTGCTTGTTTGGTCAACCCCCACCCTGGGAGCTGACCTTGCTGTCCTCCCTACCCTCTCAGGATCCTCCATTTCCAGTCCAGGGTATTCTCCTTGTATTGGACTTAGCCAGCACAACCCCTTCCCCTGTACCTGTCCTAATCCTTCTTGAACCCCTCCACAGTCTCTGCCTCCACTAGTCCCCTGGGCAGCGCAGTCCATGATTCTACCACCATCTCAGTGAAGTAGCACCTTCTTCTTTCCACCCTGAGTCTCCCCCCCTCCAGCTTCCACCCATGCCCTCTAGTTGCACCCACTTCCTTCAGAGCACCCCGACTGAGCCTCCCCTATTTATCCCCTTCATGTACTTGAAGACCTCTATCATGTTGCCCCTGTCCCTTCTCTCCTCCAACGTGTACAGTTTTAGTTCCTTGAGCCTCTCCCCATAGTTCCTTTCCCCCAAGCCCCAGATCATTTTGGTTGCCCTCCTCTGAACCCTTTTCAGGAGTGCAATGTCCCTTTTTAAGTGAAGCCTCCAAAACTGCACACAGTACTCGAGGTGTGGCCTAACCAAGCAGTTATACAGAGGAAGTATCACTTCCCTCCTTCTGGAGGTAATCCCCCTAGTGATGCATCCCAGCATCCTGTTGGCTTTGGCCACTGCCCTCCTACAAGTGTCAGAGTTGTTCATCTTGACATCCACCACCACCCCTAGGCCCCTCTCAGCCATAGAGACTTATAGCATCCCCCCCCGACAGGGTATACACTTGGCCTGGGTTTCTGATGCCCAGGTGCAGTAACCTGCATTTCCCTGCATTGAACCTCAGTCCCCACTTCCTTGACCACCTCTCCAGAACATCTAGGTCCCCCTGCAGGGCCACCCTCCCCTCCTCCCCATCCACCACCGCTCCCAGCTTCGAGTCATCCACAAAGAGACTCATTTCACTCCTGATACCCTTCCTTATGTCAGAGACATAGGAATTGAACAGGAGGGGCCCTAGGACTGATCCCTGAGGGACCCCACTAATGACCCTCCTTAGAGATGAGACTATCCCCCCCAACCACGACCCTCTTGGTATGCTCCAAGAGCCAGTTTCCTATCCATCTGATCCTCTTTTTCCCCATCCACATTTCCCCCAGCTTCTCCAACAGACCCCCATGAAGAACCAAGTCAAACGCCTTGCTGAAGTCAAGAAAGAGGATGTCCACCAGCCTACCCAGGTCCAGGGCACTAGTCATCCAGTTGTAGAACTCCACAAGGTTTGTCTGACACAATTTCCCAGGGATGAAGCCATGCTGTCTATCTTCCAGGTACCCTGACTTTTCCAGTACCCCCCCAAGGCTTTTCCTCGATAATACCCTCCATCACCTTGCCCACCACCGATGTCAAGCTGACGGGCCTGTCGATCCCTGCCTCCCGTGTTGATCCTCCTTTGTGAATAGGCACGATATGCACCACCCTCCAGTCCTGGGGCACCCACCCCATCATCAGAAAGATGTTGAAAAGCTCTGCCAGGGGTTCAGTCAGGACATCCGCCAGTTCTCTCAGTACCCTGGGATGTAATTCATCTGGCCCTGGTGCTTTCTCCATCCTAAGGGACCTGAGGGCTTCCCTCACTCTCTCTACCATGATTTCCACCTCCACTTCCTCCTCCTTGGCCCCCTGTTTTGCCTTCCCCCCTCATGCCAGTGATGGCTCCCCCCTCTCCCCAGACCCACCGATTGGTAAGAATCCCTTCCCCTCCTCAGATACACCATCTCCTCCCATGTGTGATGTAGCCCCCCCCATTTTCCCTGATAAAAACTGAGGCAAAGTACTTATTTAGTACCTTGGCCTGCTCCCCCGGGTCTTTCGCCCATCCCTCCCCTGTTCTAATCCTGCTAATCTGCCTCTTCATCCTCCTTTTTTCCCTAAAGTATCTAAAGAACCCCTTGTTCCCCCTCCTGATTTCCCTGGCCAGGTTCTGCTCCTTCCTTACCTTAGCCGACTTCACCGCCATAGTGGCCCTTCTGGTGGTCAGCTCATACTCCCCTTGATCTCTTTGGCTGCTTGAGCGCTTGAACCGCCTGTAGGCAGCCTTATTTTCCCTCACTCCCCTCCTGAACCTCCCGGGTCCACCAACAGGGTTTTCGGGCATTACCACACTTGCGCCTCACTCTTGCACAGGTCTTGGTAGCCTCTTTCACCCCTGTCCTGATGTTTTCCCACCTACTGTCAGCATCCATGTCTGGCTTTATCCCATCCAAATGTTCCTTGAGGGTCCTTCCCATCTCCTTGAAGTCCGCCCCCCTGAAGTCAGCTACCACAGTCTTTGTGTGGACTTCTTCCCCTCCTGGGTCCAGGCAGAACCAGACCATGGCATGATCACTCCCTGCAATGGGTTCCTTACCTCCAGGCCCCTAATCAGGTCACTGTCCGCCAGGACTACATCCAGTATCTGGGCCTCCCTAGTCATCTCACCCACCTGCTGGGTTTGGAACACGTCCTGGAAGACATCCAGCAACCTCTGCTCCCTGACCATCGAGGACGTCATAGTCCCTAGTCCATCCTTGGCATATTTAGATCACCCAACATCACCACCCTTCCCTTGCCCAATCTACAATGCCTCATTACATTTGCCACCAGACTCTCTTCCAGCTCCTCTGCCAGCACAGGAGGTCTGTACACCACTCCTATTTTTACTCTTTTGCCCACCTTCATTTTCAGGGTGACCAAAACAACCTTCACAGTCCTCTCCACCTCCTCCATCCCTCCTATACCAATGCCATTTTTGACTATCAATGCTGCCCCCCCTTCCCTCCTCCCTGTCCCTCCTGAACACAGTGTAGATCTCCAGGTTCAGGTCCCAGTTGTGCCCTGGGGTGGCCCAGGTGTCAGTGACAGTTGCCACATCCACCTCCCCCTCAGCTAGCATCACCTGGAGCTCAGGCATCTAATTTCCCAAGCTCCTGGCATTTAGCAGGACCACCCTCCACCCCTTCCCTACCCTCCTATTTCCCCCTCTCATGTTCCTGTGTGACCACAGTCTCCCCTCCCCGCACCGTACCTGTTGGCCTTTTCCCATATTCCTCCAGCTCGCTGGGGGGGGTGGAGACTGAGTCCCTCTTTTATCAGACCCGCCGCAACAGCCCCTTCTCCCATCCCTCCCCCCTTCACAAGTTTAAACCCACCTTTCACTGACGAACCCCTCTATTTTCAGCTTAAGGATTTCCGTCCCTTCCAAATTGAGATGGAGCTTGTCCCTAGCATACAGCCCCTTATCCTCCCAGGTCATCCACCAATCCCCCATCAACCTGTACCCCCTGGCCTCACACAACTCCCTGAGCCACTGATTAACCACCCTAATTTTCTGCTTGTTCTCCCCACTAGCCCTCGGCACCGGCAAGAAGAGGAAATCGAGCATCCTATGAAATGGCAAACCCTGGCTAGCTCCTGAAACCTTGCCTGTATCTCTAGTTCACTATTTACCTCAATGTCATTGGTACCCAAGTGCACCAGTATGTCCAGGGAACCTCCACATTCCCTTGCCAGTGAGTATACCTTGTGCTTGGCCTTGTGCACCAACAGGCCAGGGAAGCATTTGGTTCTAATCAGCAGGCTTCACCCTCCTTATTCCATTTGTTACCCCTGATCATGGAATCCCCCAACAGGAGCACTCTAATGACCCCCTTGCCTCCATTCAAACCCCCCAGGTTCCCCACCCTTCCATGTCCCTCCTCATCCTTTCTTCCAGCCCTTCCCCCCAGCTGACTCCTGCTCCTCCCACTATCTGGGTGAACACGCTGCTCTCTCCTTTTGAACATGGCCACCCCTCCCTCTGATCCTGGACCTCCCTCCTGAATATCCTTTTTCGCACCGCTACCCCCCATCCCTGCTTGCGACTGGTCCATTCACCCCATCTGTTAGCCTAACCTCGCTCGTCCTCCCTTCCATCCCATCTACTTTCAACATCTCCTAGCCTGTCATGCATCCCCTGACCCAAACCCTCAGCTCCATTAACTGCATCCTTCTTATACATCTGGTCCTTCTCCTTGCCCTTTCCCCCCACTAACCTCTCTTCCTCAACATGCTCTGATCCTCCCCACCCACCGTTTTCCCACATTCCATGCTCCCCCCTGTTTTTCATAATTTTCAGACCCCGCCTCTTCTCCCCTCCTCCCTTTTCCTCCCTAACTGCCCCAGCGTGGCTGCATCACCCCCAGTGCTCCCCTCCTCTACTAGCAGATGTAGAGGATGGAAATGGTTGCTGAGCCTAAGGCCCGACCCCAAGATTCCCCCCCTGACCTACCTCCCCACCCTTGTTCCTTCTGTCAAGTCCCAGATGTCTGCCTGCTTCTTTGAGAGTGTCCTTCTTTTGGACCCCCTCTGTCAGGGTCCCCATGCGACCCCTAAGTGCTCCACTGGCACTCCTTTCCCTTTGCCCCTGTCTTTAGTACTTGGTGCAGCCCCGTGGGTGAGCCCTTGCCCTTTTCCCCACCCCCTCCATACCTCCCCCCAGATCCCCTAGCTGCCTTCTAATCCCTCTCAACCTCCTTTCTGAGCTGTGACAGCTGGTAGTACCATGGGCAACCACCGAACTTCCAAGCCCAGTCAAGTACCAAGGCCGCCCCTCACCCTGTGCACCCCACCACCCTCCCAAAGATGCCAGCCCTAACAACGTGTGGTCCCATCCCCCTCATAGTAGATTTCCCTGGGTGAACAACCAGGTTCCCCACTGATCCGAGATACAGCACCAACCCAATAAACAGGTTCCCAACTGATCAGAGATACAGTACTTACACAATAAACAGGGCTACAGCACCTAGATCAGGCCGTCCCTATCTTTTGACTCCACCCCCTCTGGCTATTTAACAGAGGTCGGGCCGGGGTGGGTGGTGTGCATAACAAACAATCACAGCTCTTTCAGTGTCAAGGTCCCAGAATGTGGCTGGGCCTGCCCTTTATAGCCCAGCCATGAGTTCAAAATTTGGTGCCCTGGCCTCCTATTGGCCTGCATTCCTCCTGGCTTCAGCAGCCCTGCTCTTCCAAGCCCTGGCACTGTTGACTGTAGCTAGCTGGACAATTTGCCCTAGGTCCTCTCCTGTGCTCTCCCAAGCCCTGGCCTGCCGCCAAATTCAGCAACCGGGAACAACTTGCCCTAGCTCCTCTCCTGCTGCCGATGCAGCTCTGGCTCCTCCAGTCCCTGATGCAGCCATCAGCACACTGTCCTAGCCCTTGGTGCTCCTTCCTCACTGCCGATGTGGCTCCCAGAGCTTCTTCCTCACCTCTGATGTGGCCGGCAACCGTCCCTACTCCTACAAACAATCACAGCTGTTTCAGTGCCAAGGTGCTAAGGATGAGGGTGAATTTTTAAGTGTAGCAAACTATGAGAGATACTATGCACATGCTTCCTAAGATATATAAAACTCTGTAGTGACCACCTGGTCACCCAGTAGTTAGTAGCATGGGGTCTCTCACAGAACCATTAAGTAAATATGTAGATTTCCACATAAAAGACATAGGCAACAGTTATAGCTCATACATTAGGAATATGGGAGATATGTTGAATATTCTAAAACAAAAAATATAAGTTGAAAAAGGATTGCTCCTTGTAACTATGAATTTTATATCACTATAGTATATACAGACATCTAATTTTCATCTCATAATCAAACTAAACAACCTAGCTACTGGTGCCTGTAAGTGGTATAACCTGGTTTATATTACACTAACCCAAATTTCAAAGCCACTTATGTGTGAGGCAACCTAATTTATTTTATACTAACCCAAGAACAAATCTTGATCCCAGGTTATGGGACCTCACCTAAATTTTACATTGTAATGAGTTAGTTGGATTAAACAGATAACAAGAACTAATTCTATATTGTACAATGGAAAAGAATCCTCTGTTATTCAGCTGACATTTACTAAAGGAATACAGACAGAACAGATTTTTTTTTTCAGGCAAGTAATAATGCAGATATTATTAGAGGGAGGCTGATTAAGGAGTAATGTGAGGAAGTTCTTTTTCACAGAAAGGGTGGTGGATGCATGGAACAGCCTACCTCAGGAAGTGGTGGATATGAATACAGTGCAGGGCTTCAGACAGTCATGGGATAGGCATAAGGGAACAATACAGATGAATATGAATAAATAGGCCATTGACAGAATAAAGGCCTATGGCACATTCACAAGGTAGAAAAAAAAATGGGCAGACTGGATGGGCTTTGCGGTCCTTATCTGCTGTCAATGTCGATGTTTCTATGTTTATGTAAATAAATTGGTACCAGCCTGTTCACAACCCTAATGCAGTTTCATTGGTGATAGCCTATTTCCTTCTGGCTTTGGGGATCTCTGCTGCTTACAACAGTTTGTAAAAGTATTCCTGATGATTACAAAGTCAATTAAAGCTGGTATGAGGCAATATATAATTGTATGCAGGCCTCAGTAATGGATGGAGGCTGAAAAAGCACGTGGCACGTGTGCAGTCCACATGATGACAGTTTAAACAATCCTTAGCAACAGTTATATGCACACATGTTAGCCATTTGGTTAACCCTCAGCAACCCCCTCCCTTAGAAAAAACTTAGTCCTTGTATTCACTTGTCAAAGATGAGATGTTAATTCTGTGTTTTTTTAATGAGCATTTGTTTTTACTGGGGTGGGGGGGTGCTTGCAGTATGTGATGCTAGCTGGCATTTTTTCTCTTGATGGTCTGATCTGGTGATAGGTGTTTCAAGCTGGTGGATGTTGTTTCTGGCTTTTTACTCTTGTCTTGGTTCTGAGGCATGTATAGCTGACAGAGGATACTTAATGCTGAATCCTGCAAACAGACCCACAGATTGCTGTTGCCATTGCAATTATACCCTGGATTCCATGGCCTGTTGATGGTACCAACAGATGTGTTTAGATGCCATACTAATGGCATTATTAGATGTCAAAAGACACCATCTTGATGTCAACTAGATAAACTAGATAGAAGAAAGACTAAAGGAGCTTAATATGTATACTCTTGAGGAAAGAAGGTAGAGAGGGGACATGATAGAAACTTTCAAGTAGCTCAAGGGAATTAACAAAGTCCAAGAAGGTAGCATCTTCCAGAAAAAGAGATGTGCAAGAACAAGGGGGCACAATTTGAAGATAGAGAGGGGACGGCTCAGGGGTAATGTGAGGAAGTATTTTTTCACTGAGAGGGTTGTGGATTCATGGAACAGCCTCCTGAGGAGGTCGTGGAGTCAAGAACAGTGGGGACTTCAAGAATGCATGGGACAGGCATAAGGCAGTCCTAGTGGCGGGTAAGAGGAAGTGAGCTGTTGGTTAACTAGGATCTGCAGCTTATCTGTTAGGTAGGAAAATGGGCAGACTAGGTGGGCCAAGCGGTCCTTATCTGCCATCAAATTCTATGTTTCTATGTAAAAGTTATCTCTCTACATCACGTCCCTCTCAAGGGTAACTATATTTTTATACAGTAACTTTTACGGAGCAAACATTTTCCATCCCATGTCATTAAACTGAAAGGCAGCTAAGCATGATTACTGTTTTCATTCCAGACACTCTACTAGTTAAATATGTTCTTGGTAAAAATGCAGATATTTGAATGCCCCTTGTTTTAATTTTTTGGTTATAGGATTATGCAGAATCATTCACATACTGGAGTTTCCTTACAAAAATACAATATACAGTATCAGGATGTTATCCAAGTTGCAAAACAGGTGTTTTCAATGAATATTTCAAAAGGTGAGATACTAATACATTATAAATTAATTAGTCTATGAGATTATACATAATTGTGTTTAAATATTCCAAGCACTTCATAACAAGGCCACTAGAGGTACTCATGTCTGAAAACTTTCATGGGGAAAAAAGATAATATAATTGAGGTTGTGTTTATGCACTGTTAATGTCTTGATAAGCTAATCAACATTTTTCCCAGGGCAAACATTTAAAAGTGTGATATGCCATTGCAGCTGGACTCCGATTTACAAAAACAAGTGTGTTACTGTAGCTAAATGCTTATCTCCTCAGCACAGGATGGAACAAGCAAGCAAGCCAAGGACAAAGTGAAAAATGCAGGCAGGAAAAATAAAAATTGCAGCAGTATTTAAGCAATAATGCCCAACAGGGTGTGTGTCATGCTGGGATAACGTCACACCTCAGGTGGTTGGTCATGAGGCTGCAGGCCGAGTGCATCCAATGACTGAGGCGTGACATTATCCCAAACGACACACACCCTGGAGGGCATTATTGCTATTATACAATGGCTTGTTGTTATACAGAATAAAAAAAATCATTTTAAAGATGTTTTTGTGTGGAAAAATATTTTTGTTTTTTAAAAGAAGATGAAACAATGAAGCACATCATCAAGCACATCAAGCAGCACATCATCAAGCAAAAGTTCATCTCCAGGTTCATAGTGAGGCTGAGACTAGACCCGTGATGTTGTACTGGGATAACATCACGGGTCCAGCCCAAGACTGACCAATCAGAGTCCAGGACTTTTTCTTGCCATTGTATAATATGCATTTCAAACTAAGGCCTACTTACACTAAGAGTTCAAGCTCTAAAATGTGACCTTAAACCTGACCCTAGGGTCACCACATGCTAACTTCCAGCTCCCTTATAAATATTTTGACAGAGCTGGTCCTAGGATAGAACCCTGTAGGACATCATCACTGATCATCTTTGTCCTTGTGGTAAGCTTGGCATTAATTAATAACACTCTGCTTCCTGTTCTGCAGTCAGTTTCTAATATGTTGTATTACTTGACCTGCTAGATCAGGCTTTGCTTTTGTGAACAAACCTCATTTGTGGGATAGTATCAGATTCTTTAATGAAGTTCATGTACACAACATCTACAGCTCTCCCAATCCCAGATTAAGTGGTAAAAATTCCCCCAAACTGCCATAACATTCATTTCTATAGTTTTGGTATTATGCTGGCAATCCCCACTAAGGCTATGCTGAGGATTAGTTGCTATTGAATTTGAATTTGGGGAATGTGCCGTGTTTTGGCACTTTCACCTTTGATTCAGACCAGTCAGACTTTTTGGCCACTTTGTGATCACTTCGCCCTTCAGACAGTTCATTAGGCCCTTTCAGGTGAGCAAGGCCATTCCCATGACCAAGACCACACCTTCACCCACCCAGTCATTTCACACACTCCACATCCCTCCTTAGGCATATGTTTTTATATTTCTGTCTTCTTGCACTGTGCCAGGTGCTGACTGAGTTTTTTTTCTAAATCTTTTACGGGAAGACCAGGGAGATTATCTGAGGTGGGTGAGGGATGGTTAAGGGGTGCCATTTACCCCTATTTGTAGCCTAATTCCTGATACCAAGGACCTGAAGTATCTTTGGTCAAAGGGTCAAAGCAGAACCGAAGACAGGGGTCCAAATTGAAGATAAACCAAGCTGTCGATTTTCATTTCCACTCACCCTTAATTTGTGCATCAGGGCATGCAAAACTGGCACTGGCAGGAGCATCAGTAAAGGAACAAATGCCTAATAATATATAGAATAATGCATGGGAAGGAGTGCATAATGTGAATTTTATGCTTACCCGATAAAATAATCTGAGTCCAAAGTCAGAGGGGTTTATCAAAGCAACCCACACCAAGGGTGTGCATAAAATTAGAGTTAGGCACTCCTTCCTGTGTGTTGTTTTGTGTAACTGCTGGGGACTGTTTTTTTTCTCCAGCTACTGTCATGGAAAAGTAGTGAAAAACAAACTCTGTGTCTTGTGTTTTATTTGTTTGATTCACTTTGCTAGAAACTATTGTTCTATTCTATTAAACTATTGTTACTTTCACATTGTTAGGAACTGTTGTTTCTAATGTTTAAAAATGGTCCAAAAACTAGAGCTTATGCTGAACAATCGAAGATCGGTTCAACTCTGATCCCACGTTGCCATGGAGCTATCAAATCAGGAGTGCAGTTTAGAGGTTGCCAGGTCCATTTTTAAATACTCTTTTTGGATAGCAGGTTGCTAAAAGAATAACTTTTAGAGGTGTATTCAGGGAAAATACACAATCTGACACATTAATTGAAAGTGGTTTCAGTTTATTTATGCTGTGCAGTTGAGGACTTGTGACCTATGCTGTGCAGTGGAGAAGCTGGAACATGTTACACCCAGTATTGCACTTTATTAATTTCTGCAGCCACCCCCCACTACACAGAAAATATAAGGCACACTTCCTCTACTCTTTACAGGGCTGGAATTAAAAAGAATTGCACCAGCTGCCTAGCTGTCAGCAGCAGCAGCAATGAACTTTAGAATGGACTGGCATCTACTGGTTAGGGTGCACCAGGGATTCAAGTCTAAGTCCAGGAGCCTTTTTATTTAGTTAATTTTTGAATTCCCTTCCTCAGGTTGTGTTTCTTTTCATCGCCTGCTTTGTGCAGATGATGCAATATTTTTTTGTGAGGGCGATGAAATATTGCCAAACCAAACAAGGATTCTGGCTTTTGGTAATTAATTTTTTTTTCTGTTTAACACAATGCAAAAAAAAAAAAAAACATGAAAACTATGGTTTTCAGAGGTGCTTCAAAGAAATTATTGCAGTTAGCGATTAGGATATTTTGATTAGGAACTTGGATGGTAATAATATTAAACTGGTGGATCACTTTTATTATATGAGTGCCAGTGCTCTCAGACTGATGTGACATTTTCCCTGTACCTCCAGGGTAATTTTCCTCTGTTTTCCTGTAGATTACATCATGTTTTACTAAGCTGAATTGCTCTGTATTCCTGTATAACTAATGGGAATAACTTCCTTGTATGTGTCTCTAAATCTCTGTAAAATGTAGGAATCCCTGTAGATCTGGAAGCCCTGAAATGTTATTTTAGATAGTGCCTTATGATTTGCTTACCATATTGAGTTCCTTTGACCAGAAATTTGGAAAATTACGCAGTTTTCTTTTATTGTCAGTCTTGGACTGTGATCTTTTATGGTATAGCCTCTAGTACAGCACTTGTAAGGGTAGGAGCACTTTACAATAATATGTTAGGTTTTCTAACACAGCCCCCAAGACTAAAAAAATCACTGTTTGACACAAAGCATCATACAACTATCTTTGAAAGAGCATTATAAATTTTCAGACTGCTACTCCCTGAGTCTCTGGGGTGTCTTTTCCCCCACCAGAGTAGTCTGTAGGAATTCTTTGAGATTAAAGAATGAGAACTAATAATTTTCAGCATCCCCTGTGCTGCAAAACAACTTCCTTCTGTAATTCACCATGCAATATAAATTATTGTTAATCTCTTCCTGTTTTAAAACAAAGTTTAAATCTTATTTTCTTGTCAAAAGTGCTTGTAATTGTTTTGACTGATGTACTTGCTTTTGTACATGTGGTACTGTATTGTTTATTTATTTAAAAATTGATAACCGGGAAAGGCACACTGAGCCAAGGCTTGTTTCCCGGTGTGACCCAGGGAGGGAGGAAGTAGTAGCAGTAGTGGTAGTCTTTATTTCTATCTGGTGCCCTTCCCCGGAGGCCCAGGGTGCCATTACAGTAAAAGAATAAACACAATCACTAATCCATAACAATTACAAATAAATATAAAATAACCACCTTATTCCAATAAAACAACATAAATACACTAAAACTCAAGAAAACTATAAAAGGTGCTGCATGCATACATAATAGAGCTTTTTCAAAAGCTTGTTAAAATAAATAAGTCTTGAGCCTTCTTTTAAAAACATCCACTGATGGGGCCTCCCTCAAGGTCCTGGGCAAGGAGTTCCAAAGGGTCAGGCCTGCTGATTCAAAGGCCTAATCACCTGAGGGTTTCAATCTGGTCCTCAGGACCACCAGGAGGCCTTCCCCAGCTGATCAGAGTAGTTGAACTGGGGTGTGCTGATGCAGGAGCTCCATGATGTAGGCTGGGCCCAGTCTGTGTACGGCTTTATAGGTTAATAAACCTATAATTTCTTTTGTCAACTTTCTTTGCTCCCTTGTCAGCCTGGTGGCACTGAGGGTTGAGGTGCTGGATGCCACACTTCGCACCACATCGACGACCTGGGGTTAGAAGCAACCTCGGGTGTCGGAGAGTAGTCGGGGGGGGGAGGAGAACTGAGCATCCCAGGGACTGCTCTCCTCCTCCGTGAAGGGTGGGGAGGGACACCCACGAGTGTGCTGGCTTCTGGCGGTGGCTGGGGGTTAGGGCAAGCCGTGGTGCAATGGAGGGGTTGGCGCGGGCAGACGTCTAATGCAAAGTGCACAGAAGTGTGTTCCACAGTGTTGTCGATGTCCTTGCACACCCATGCTGTGGGGGGACATACGGGGGTGGTAAAAATAGCCCAATCCTCCAGCGCTCATGACGGTCTGCCTGCGACACTGCACCAGACGCTCCTAGGTGCTCCCTCTGGTCCTGACTCATCAGTCTTCCGCGATATGGGGGTGTGCAGTGTGGCCTAAGAGAGGGTGAAGTAGGAGGTTGTAGCTCCTGCATGGCACAATGGTGCAGGAGTTGCCAGAGACAGACTGGAAGGAAACCATAGATAACACTCCAACCGAGGAGGTAAGGCACACAAAGAAATAAACAAACAAAAAAAAAAGTATTTGCTCCCATCACTGGCTGCCAGGACCCCCCTCTGGTGAGCCCCCCCGAGCAGCCCTACCATCTAGCCTGAATCCCTCCCAGCCTAGGAATCGGGGACAGAGTCATCACCAACTGACTCCCTTGAAGGAGAGGACCTGGCAGAGTTGGCTGGGTCAGGACTGGCGATGGACGTGTGTGCCACCCTGTTGGATCCACCGTCATCTTCTTGGCAGCTGGGGTTTCCAACTTGTTGTTTCCCCCAGAGGCACGGACATGCAATGACATCAGCACATGAAGAGAGCACTCCCACCCCCTCCCGCAGATGTTTTCCACTGCCTCATCCCCTTCCATGTCCCAGCTCAATTGTAGTGCTCTCAGTATCCACTGGGAGCTGCTACAAGGTGGGGAATCCCCATAGCCCACCCCAGGAGAGGAGAGCAGTCCTCAGGATGCTCGATCCTGCTTCTCCCCTGCCGACTCCCGATGACCTAAGTCCAATCCCAAATCCAGGTCACTGGCATGGCGTGAGATGTAGCATCCAGTGCTTCAACCCTCAGCACCACCGGGCCAGCTTAATTAACCTATCTTAAATGAGATATGCCACATCACCAGCAGCAAATGCATGTCATGCAGTGCCAGAGAAATACAGCATGATCTTGATCTTGGTAAGCCCATAAGTAGCCAAGCAGCTGAGTTCTACAACAGCTGCAGGTGTCATAGCACACCCCCATTAACCCCAAGGCACAGAACATAACAACAGTCCAACCTAGAGGTCACAAACATATGGACCAGTATGCCTAGGTCAGGGGGGGATAAGGAATCTGATCTGGTGAATATTCCAAAGGTGGAAAAAGACATTCAGGACTACAGCAGACACCTGGTCCTCCATTGTCAAACCTTCGTCCAGTATGACTCCCAGATTCTTCACCATAGGGCTGGCTAGCAGTCCAGATTCACCAAGCTGAAACCCAGTCACTCCTGTTCCAGCTGCCAATCCCCCCCCCCTTCAGCCCAGCTCAACCCCTAATACCTCCATCTTCTCTGGGTTCAATTGCAGCCAGCCGAAGCCATCTAGTTCTGGATCTTGGCCAGGTATTTATTACACACATGGACAGCACACTGAGTCCTGTGAGCAGATACGAACAATACGAAATTGCCAGCAGATACAGGCCATTTGGTCTATCTATTCTGCTTGAGTGTGCAACACTTCAGTCCATTAGACTGCAGCTGTCCCCCCATATGCCCCCACCATCTCCCCGCCCCTTCTGGTTTGTACCCTCCCTTGAATCTGTCCCACCCCCTCTTGAAGCCCCCAACACTCTTCAGTGATACGACTTCCTCTGGCAGAGTGTTCCACCCTGCCACCACCCATTCTGTGAAATAGTGCCTCCTCAGTTCCCACTTGAAACTGCCCCTTCCAGCTTCATAGGTAGCCCCCCACTGGTTTCTCTTCCAGCCTTCAGATTGAACATATACCTGGTGTCTACTATATTCAAACTCTTCAGGTACTTGAAGGTCTCAATCATATCCCCTCTCTCCCTTCTTTCCTCCAGGGTATACATATTGAGCTCTCTCAGTCTTTCCTTATATGGTCTGTCCCCCAACTCCAGGATAATTTTTGTTGCCCTGCACTGTACCCCCTCCAGTAGTTTGATGTCCCTTTTCAAGTAGGGGTGCCAGAATTGCATGCAGTATTCCAGGTGCTTTCTCACCAGGGACCTGTACAGGGGCAAGCTGACCTCTCCACTCCTAGAACTAATCCCCCTTGCTATGCACCCTAGCATCCTGTTTGCCTTCACTGCTGCCTTCCTGCACTGAGCAGAGTGGTTCATCTCCCCAGTTACCAGCATTCCCAGATCCTTCTCATCCTTGGATTTCATTAACGGGACTCCCTCCAGCCAATAATTGTGTCCTGGGTTCTTGCCGCTTAAATGCATCACTTTGCACTTCTTGGCATTGAAACCAAGCTGCCAAGTGTGAGACCATTTCTCCACATTTACCAAATCCTCTTGAAGTACTTTTACTCCCTTCCCCCATCTACCTCAGCACAAATCTTTGTGTCATCTGTGAAGAGACTGATCTTGCTCTTAATACCTACTGCAATGTCAGCCATGAAAATGTTAAACAGAACTGGTCCCAGCACTGAGCCCTGTAGTACACCACTTGTTACTGCCCTGGGTTCAGATGCCTCTCCCTCCAACTACTACCTTCTTCTGTCTATTCTACAGCCAGTTCTTGACCATCTGACCAATTTCCTCCCAGCTGCTAGACTCTTGAACTTGCAGGTCAGCCTACCATGTGGCACTGAGTCAAAGACCTTGCTGAAATCCAGGTAGAGGACATCCACCACATTTCCCCTGTCCAGTGCCCTCATAACCCAGTTGTAAACATCAATCAAGTTCATCTGGCAGGATCTGCCTGCTGCCTGCTGTCCTGGAGATTGTTATCCTCAAGAAATTGCACCAGTCTTTCTTTGAAGATTGTCTCCATCAGTTTTTCCACAATTACAGTAAGGCTCACCGGTCTGTAGTTCCCCAGTTCATCCTTGGGCCCACTGTTATGGAGAGGCACCACTTGTGCTCCCCTCCAGTCCCTGGGCATGCACCCTGAGTTCAGAGAGATATTGAACAGGTCCATCAATGGCCCTGCCAGGACCTCGGCCAACTCTCTCAGCACCCTGGGGTGGACTCCGTCTGGGCCAGGTGCCTTGTCCACCTTCAGGGACTTAAGGCTCCCTCACCCTTTCCACTGTGATTTCCCCATCCATGGTTGCTTCTCTCCCACCCACTCCCATCTCGCCCTTCCTCTCAGGTATGGGCTCATCCCTCTCCTTGGTGAAGACTGAGCAGAAGTATTCATTAAGTACTTCTGCCTGCTCAGCCCCCTTTTCTACCCACCCACGTCCCCTCCTGATCTTAACAATTTGATCCTTGCTCTTCCTCTTCTCTCTGATATATCTGAAGAAATCCTTTTCTCCTTCTTTGATCCCCTGTGCTATCCTCCATTCCCTAGCCACCTTTGCTGCCCTTACCTCTCTGGTAATTTCTCTGGATTTCTTCACATATTCTTCTCTGTCTTCTGCCTTGTTGGATCTCTTGTAGGTCCAAAATGCATTCCGCTTTGCCTTCACCTTCTCCACTACTTCTGTACTCATCCAACTTGGTTTCTTGGTCCTGGCTTTCTTGCTCTGGCTTTTGACACAAGTTTTAGTGGCTTCAGCCAGTCTTGCCTTGATGACTGCTCATTTGTGTTCCATGTCCAGTTCTCGGTGGATGCTTGCCATATGTCTTTTCAGTATGTCCAGATGACATATAGAGCTGGGTATCAGTCACATAGCAGTGAAACCCCAGCTGAAAACATCTAATGACCTTGCCTATGGGTAGCATATAAGCCATGAACAACACTGGTAACAGGACTAAACTCTGGGGCATGCAACAGGACAGAACCATTGTGTCTGAGGAAAAAAATCCTAGAACTACCCTGTGGGTTCTGTCCCATAAGAATGACTCAAACCAGTGGAAGACAATGCTGGTGAGTCCTGTGTACCCATTGAGATGGTCCAAAAGCATGCCATGGTCCATGGTATCAAATGCCAAAGAGAAATCAAGGAGGATGAGAATCGATAACTCTCCTCAATCCCGCGCCCTGAGCAGATTGTTAAGCACCCTGGCTAATGCCGTCTCCATACTGTGCCTGGCTCTAAAATCTGACTGGAATGGTTTGTAAATGTTAGAGGCCACCAGGTGTTCCTCGAGCTGCAGCGCAACAACTTTCTCAATCATCCCCAAAAAGGGAAGGTTAGAGACTGGGTGATAGTTCGCCAAGACATTGGTGTCCAAAAATGTTTTGTTTCAGAAAGAGCTCTATCAGAGCACATTTAAGAGTTACTGGAACCAGCTCCTCCTGCAAAGAACACCAGATGATTTTGGCAAACACTGGGTTCAAATGATAGACACAAGTCACTAAAAGTCATGTTGGGCCCAGCTCCAGAATATAAAATGTTGACTGCAGGTCCAAGATGACCCGGCAGACCTCTTTCACTATTACTGGCTGAAACTCACCCCAAGAACACCTAATGTGCTCCCAGCCAACAGGCTGACCAGCGCTGGGCTCATAAACTCTGTTGGAGTGATTCTGACCCTGATGGAGGACACCCTATCTGAGAACAACTGAGTGAACTCCTCAGTTTTTGTGAGTGTAATTGCTCTCACAGACTCCCGGCAGGCAAGGTGGTGCAGCCTGTCTACAGTCCGAAAGAGCTGAGGTGGTCAGTTCCTCCCAGTGGAAATCTCTCTTGACAGAAATTCTAACCTTTTCTGAGTGATTGCCTTTTGATATTCCTCATAATGAGCAGTCAGAACTAGTTTGTCCTCTTAAGTCTTAGACTTCCTCCAATGTCACTCCAACCTCCAACCCTTGGTTTTCAGTGCCCTCAGCTCCCTGTTGAACCACAGCGAGCCGAGACATGACACCAGGGGATGTACATAGACTGGAGCTAGAAGGTCATAGGACACAGTGATGACCCTATTAAAGGCCAACACTGCAGCTTCCTCTCCCTCGATGCATGCTGCCAACATTCCCAAGATGTTCAGTACTAACATCAGTCCTTCAGGTCCTAGCCCTCTCAAAGGTTGATACTAAACCGCCTCCACAGGGGATGGACTACAAGGAGGTGCCCTGAAACAGAACCTGATAACACAATGATTCAACCAACTAAATAGATTAATCTTGAGCCTGTTAACCTCGAACACTAGGGAGAATATCTTGTCCAAGGTGTAACCATGTTGTTGAGTTGCAGTGGTAATAACCTGTGCTAGGCCCTGAACTGCCATAGTCTGGAGGAAATCGCTACAAAAATGTGAACCTTTGTCATCAACCCACACAGTGACTCACCCAGGATAAGCCATCTAGGTGACTTCAAGACCAGGTCAGCAATGAAGGATGTGATTACCTGCAGAAACTCCCCCTAGTGACCTGGAAGCTGGTACATGAAGCAGATTCTGAAGCCCGCACCCAGACCACCATGCACAGCCACACATTCAAAAGATGCAGCATTCTCCACTGGGTGTGCCACCAGGTTCAGTTCAGTTCTAAAACAGATGGCCACACACCCCTCCCCTGTGATCCCTCCTCAGGCAGTGCACCACTGAGAAACCAGCTGGACTGCTTGCCTCTAAAACTGGGCAAGAGTCATCCCCCAGCCGGGTCTCGATAATGCACAACAGATCAGAAGAGGAGACAAGATCCATTATAATTTCAGTCTTATTTCTCATTGATCTGGCATTGCACAGCACTGCCCAAAGTGGACGAAAGGAGCCAACAGGCCTAATGTCTCCCTGGGCATGGGAACCAGATAGGATGAACCCCTCTCTAGTCCTTTCCTAACCACAGGACATCTCCTGCTCTGCACAACCCCAATAGAGACCCCTCCCTTATTACTCCCTACTCCACAGGTTTTCCTTCTGCCCCTCCACATGATTCCCTCCTCCCTGCATTGGCAGTATACTTCTGCTGGAAGTGGTTGGGCAAAGGGACACAGGCCTCTAAACTGGGATGGGGAGTAATACAACCATAAGGGCTCAAAACAGCACATATACAGTCCTTATGAAATCACCTATAGTCTCCCACCCCCTAAATGTCTTCCCTACCCCTTGACTCCCCTTAAAAACACCCCTAATCTCCCAAAACCCTACCAGCCCCACACCTCTTCCAAATATATACCACACTCAGAGTTCTAAGGGGGACAAAAACAGAACTAAGGAGAATCTGAACAGTTTCATAGGTTTCATAGGTGAGTTCAAGCGAGTATGGACAACAGTCAATGGTGCTTGCCAGATAGTTTCATTTAAAACAAAATTTAGCTTCATTTCCAAATGCTTGGTATAAGCTTAGTTTAAAGGAGTCCATATCGGGGCTGCTTACTACTTTAGTTGGGAGGTGGATCCATGTTAAGACCACCCTGTGACTGAATAAGTTTTTCCTTTGTAGTGCATTCCATTTGGCCAGGACTAATTGTTTAGAGTGTCTTCTAGTGCTGACTCTTAAGCAAAGTCCTGTAGTGCAGTGCAGAAATGTCCACAGCAAGCCAAGACTTAGTTAATTCAGGCAGCCAGTCCATGAAGTCCAGGAGCAATCCCAATAGCAACAACATTTACAAAACAGAGGGTATAATAGATGGAGCATGCATAGATATAAAACCAGGACAACCTCTCACTATTGCCCCTCTAAGTCACAAAGTCCTATGTCCAAATGAGGCATGAGGAAGGGGAGTACAGCAATGATAAATTAAAAAAAAACACCAGATTGCTGTTACATATGCAGCATTACAAATGCAGGAGCAATGTGGTGATCAAGTATATAAATAAGAGCATGAATTACTGTAATGATATGTGAACAAGAATGTACAAACACAATAAAGTGCACAGTGCCTGTTGCGTAAGGTGACAGTGCTAGTGGGGTACAGCAACAGACCGTGGGTGTAGTCACAATTAGCTGAGATGAAAGAGGGGTCCTAAGAAGGAGGCAGGGTCAGAAGAGCAAGGAAGAAGAGTCATGAGCAGGTAGACAGGTACAGGAAGGAGCAGAAAGATGCCAGGAGTAAGAGGGAGAGGTGGAGGGGAGAGGGGAGCAGGTTTCAGAGGAAGGGAAGGGAGGTGGTAGGAGAAGGCAGCTTGCTCATCAGATTAGTGAGGGTGGGGAATGGAGAAGGTATGGGAGTCCTGGGAGCAGAGACAGTAAGAAGAGAAGAGGAGAGGAGTGAGGAAAGGTAGGAGGGAAGGGACCCAAGCCAGTATTTAGCAATAGAGGAGGCATAGTGGGACTGGTGACGTGAAGTAAGTGGGTGTACAGAGAGGGAGGAATAGAGGGAGGAGCAGTGATGAGTACAGAGAGGAGAGTTGTTAGCAAAATCACAGAAGGCATTGTGAAGGGTATCTTGTCTGACAAGGAAAGAGAAAGAGGCAGTGCCATAGACCACATCCACATACTTTAGTTAAAGACTGTGAGAACCATTTTGGTGACCAGCTTCCTGCAGGCCTGGAGGGAAGAGAAATCCTTGTTGTGGTACAGGGTGCCAAATTTAGGGCAAAGACTGGCATGGACGGTGTTGATATGGGAGGAGAAGTCAAGCTTGCTATCAAGCTACAAGCCAAGGTACCTGAAGGCAGGGACAACCACCAGAGGGGTGCCATCTCATGTGGAGAAGACAGGCAAGGGTGAGAACCGGGACACTTTATAGCTGGTGCTGAAGGTCATGGACACAGACTTCTTGGTGTTGACCTTGGGTTGGTTGGGGTGGAACCAGAATGGAACCTTGTGGACCCCTGCTAGTATGGGGAAGGAGAGGGGACAGGACACCTCCCACTTGTAATGACTGTCATCAGCCCCTGAGGTATGAACTGAACTGATCAACAGCATAAGCTGAGAGCCCAGTAGAGCTCAGCTTGTTCAGGAGTGGGTGGGGCACTGAGTAATAAACAGGGGACCAGTCAGAGCCAGCAAGGTCGTTTGAGAGAGTATTAGTGTCATGTGACTTGAGTGACCTGGACCAAATGTATTTAGAGGCAGGTTCAGTCTGCCTCACTTTCCTGATACAGTAGGTCATACAGTGGTCACTGTAGGCATCCAGTGAATGCCTGCTCCAATGATATGGTAGGGAGGTACTGCAGGAGAGCTCCATGTCCTGGAGGAAGTGGTTAGGAGACTGAGGATTAAGCCTGGTGTGTTTGTTGATTAGTTGTGAAAGGTTTAGTGACTTAGTCCTGTGGAGGGTGGCCCTAGGGGTAGGGGAGAACCAGTTTATGTTAATATCACAAAAGAGGATGAGCTCATAGGAGGTGGTATGGAAAACAAGAGGTGATAGGTAGTCGACCAAGAAGGAGGGAGAGATTTTAGGAGAGGCATAGAAAACACCAACAAAGATAGGGAGAGTAGAAGAGAGGGACAAATTGAATAGAAGGAGCTATTGAGTAGAGATGTTGCAAAGTTTTAATTCACTGGTGAATTTCCAGTGAAGTCACCGACTACACCTCCATGGAGCATTCTGCAAATTTCTGCCATCAGCTTGTGAATTCGTCTATGTGGCTTTGCCTGGTGACTTCGCGGTGAGTTCGCCATTAAGAGGGGCAGGAAAAGTATGTTGACTTCATTGGTGACTTCGCCAGTAAAGACAGGTGAAGTTCATTGAAAATGTGACTATTTCCTGTAAACAAGTGCTTGAGATCACATGGAAACAACTCCTGCAGGTCACATGCTACTGTTCTATATAGCATGACTCATCCTTAGATTCACTTTGCAGTCTGAGCTAGGAGTGAAAGGAGACAGATCTGCATTGTTTGCTGCTTAAAAAGTAGATAATAAAAAACATTTTCCACCACTTTATAGTCAGTCAGACTTTGTTTAGTTGTAGTTTACCTAATATTTGGTGTATACTGAAGACTTATTTATGGTACTTTTTTTACCCATTGTAGAGTTTTTTTTAGTCTTTTTACTCTTTTTGTTTGTTTTTTAAGTTAGAATGAGTGGGACAGAGAGTCGGGAGGAGACAGGGTGCAGACAGCAGAAGGGGGACTTTATTTTTATTTATTTATTCAAGACTTTCACCAGGAAGTGCACACTGAACAAGAAGTTGCTCATCTCATGGTGTGTCCTGGGGGAAAAGAGAATTGGAATAGAACATATAAAAATACAACATACAGCAACAAGTGATAACAAACAAGTAAAATTACAAAGCACATAGTAAATCACGGGATGTTCTAACATTACAAGTATTTTCATTGTACATAGTATTTCACACTGCATCCTAGGGGAAAGGGGAATGTAATAGACGTGCAATATTTTTGCACACAGCAACAAGTGATAGACATTACATGAATTCTTAGTACATTGTATTACAACAATGATTATTTACACAGGATTTACATTTTCATTTCGGAAGACATGGTGGACAAACCACAACTGCAACATTTGGAATACCAGATAGAGTGCATGAGAATGCACAAGGTGAGATCAGTTACAGTTGCAGTATATGTATAGGAAGTTTTGCAATGCCAAGGAGATAGATGAGGGGGAGGAAGAGTGACAAATTTGGGGGGGTTCCACAGTTTAGGGAAGCAATGTGAGAAGGTGGCCTGGCCAAAAGAAGACATACGACAGGGGACACTAATGGTATGGGAGTCATGGGACCCAAAGCAATGAGAGGTGGGAGTGGGGACTGCTAAAGAAGAGCTGAGGTAGGTTCGGAGTGAGCCATGCCAAAATTTAGAGACAAATTTTGCACAGTGCATGAGATGTCTATTTTCTAGATAGGGGAACACCGGGGGGGTGATAGAGTTGACAGTGGTGGGTAAGGGGAGGAGAATCTAGAGTGAAGCAACAGAAGGAGTTGAAGAGGGCATCTAATCTGGCAAGGGAGGTATTTAGAGCAGCACTGTAGACTACATCACAGTAGTCAAGGTTGGGGAGGATCATCTTCTGAACAAGTTTGCACCTTGCCAGGAGAGGGATGCACTTCTGGTTCCTGTATAGAATGCCTAGCTTGGGGCACAGCTTTTTTAGGATGGCATCCACATGCCCAGAGAAGGTGAGGTGTCAGTCAAGCCAAACCCCCAGATATCTGAATGAGGAGATGTCCTCAAGAACCATCCAATCGAGAGTATGGAAGGTGGGCATGGAGGGGAGCCTAGAGAGTCTCTGCCTAGTGCCAAAGGTCATGGAGACTGTCTGCTTGACATTTAGGAAAAGTAGGTGTTTGCAAAACCAGTGCTGGACATTATTGAAGTCCTGCAGAAGTCTGTTTGCTACATCAGAGGAGGAATGGCCACGGGTGTAGAGGACCGTATTGTCAACGTACATATGTATTGAGCTAGGGGGACATGGGTTTCAACTTCAGGAGGACCTGGCCATACTAGTGGCAGCAGCACTAGGAGACAGCAGCAGCACCCAGTCGCCCCTACAGTGCAGGATTCCCAGCCCCAGCAAGAAGATGAGGCTAGGGCACCACCAGCACCAGCAGTTGTGCAGCCACCTTCACCACCACCAGCACCTATGCACACTGAGGAGGAGGACACACAGCCAGGGCTATCTCACTCCTCCACTTGTTAGCAGCAAACCAGGTCCATAATGTGGGATTTTTTTGAATTGGACCCACTGACAAAAGTATGGTGTCGTAAATTGTGCCACAATGTTGTGCAGCATGGGAAAAGGGGGAGTCATCTAGGGACAGTGGACAGAGCACGCACACCTGTGAGGGAGGCACCTGAAACAGTGGGAGAAGCATGGTAGGCAGAAAAGTGGTGAGAGGGGTGTAGGTGGTGCCACCCCTAGTGCTGCCTTTGGCAAGGGGAAGAGGAAAAGACATGGTGGTATGCAGGTGCAGGAGAAGGAGAAGGAGAAGGAGTAGAGGACAGAGACCAGTGGTTGGCCTCGGGTGGTGCAGTGGGGAGAACCACCTCAGAGACTGGCCCCAGAAACATCCACCTGTGGTGACATGGAACAGCTCTGCTAGGATGTTGGAGAGCTCTCCCATCAAGTGGTGGAGCTGAAAGAGATGCTGGATATGGTGCTCTGCAACCAGTAGATAATTATGGAGCGTTTTACAGTTACTGCTGCACAGTGTATATTTCTATCCTATCTTATCTGCTTTTTTTCTGTCTTAAAAAACATACACACACACACAAAAACATTATTTCCTATCTATATTTCCTTTTAGGACACTGTGTATTCCAATACATCTCACCTTTCCTTCTTTCTTACTATTACTCACTATCTTTTTTCAATTTTTTTCTCAACTACCAGAATAAATATGTCAGGTGGCTACAGGTTAGTAGTACTGCCACAGCCACTTGGTACTGTGCTGTGTCACTGTCCCCCACACTGTTCTTTATGCATTTTGTGTTAGTTGTGCCTTAATCACAATCCACATTACCTCTGTTCTCCCATGATTTGTCTGAAGTGTCCAAATCTCAAGCACTGTAGTACACACAACTGCCAAGCACAATATATAAATGCCTCACTTCTTGAAAATGTTTCTTCCAAATCCAAAATGACCAATGGTGGTAATAAATTGCTGCTGATGCCTCTACTACTATGCTGTTTAATTCACCCTCTTGGACAGACTGTGTTGTCAAGCACTTTAGTACACACAACTGCCAAGCACAAGATATAGGTTTCTCACTTCTGGAAATTGTTCCCCCACGCCCAAAATCAGTAATGCTGGTAATAAACTGCTGCTGCTAGTGCCTCTGCTACTATGCTGTTTAATTCACCCTCTTGGAAAGTCTTTGTTGTCAAGCACTTTAGTACACACAACTACCAAGCACAAGATACAAGTTTCTCACTTCTGGAAATGTTTCTCCCAACCCCGAAATCAGTAATGCTAGTAATAAACTGCTTTTGCTGGTGCCTTTGCAACTCTGAAACTGAAGATTCAATAATACTGAAACTGCACCTGAGAAAAGCAGTGCTCCAAATCTGTGAATGCAACAGTCAGCCAACAGGGGTAATTTAATATTAAGTATAACAAAAAGTGATAGAAGACCGTCACTTTAAAAAAAATTACGACTAAAAATATTTGCAAAACGATGCAGTGAAGTCACATTGCAATAATCAGGGTTGCACCCCAAAATTAAGTGGCGTGGTTCATGACTATTTTTTTTTCAATTGTTTAACCAGGAGTAGCACACTAAGCTGAAAGCTTGTTTACAGGTGTTACTTGGGAGCACAGAGAAGTTAAGTGACTTGCTTAGGATCACACAGTATGCAACTGGGAGCTGTGGGATTCAAATCCAGGTCTTCAGATTTGCAGCTCAGAGCCTTAAACCACTATGCTATACTATACTGCTCCCAATTCGTGATTGTGACTAAGTGACGTGAAACAGAAGATTACATAAACAGGGTTACACCCAGACACTAACTGACATTAAACAGCAGATTCAATAAACAGGGCGTGATTCATGATTCGTGATCATGACTATGTAGTGTAAAACAGAAGATTTAGGGTTTCACCCAAAAATGAAGTTGTAGCAAACAGAAGAGTGAAAATCACTAAAACTGCCACAGAAACACACTGACAAAATGGCTTACTTAAACAGGGAAACCCAACTACTGTATATCAGTTTATCACATCTAGACATTCTCTAAGGGCTAAATAATAAAAAAAGTAATTATTGAAGGAATTAGATCACTTCACTGTACCCTACTGGAGGATCTGTTTGAACCTAATCATTGGCCCCTTCCACACGTACAGCTCCATTGATGTCAAAAAGATATACAAACTGGGAAGACATTGACAGGCCATTCCAGTACCTCACATGGACAAAGATGCAGTCTGCTGTTTTCTTTACTCAACTGCATTATGAGTCTTGTGACCCAGCAGCAAGGATAGGTATTTCAGTTTATTTCCTTTTTTTGATGGGGGGGGGGGTGTAACTACTTTAACTCTAACCATTTTTTATTAACGTTTGTCTATTTTTAGGTATTATCACTAGGGTAATGAAAGCATGTTGCTGCATAGGTCCAACCTGTATCTTTTTTGGGACATCAGCACATTTTCCAGCCACAGGATGGTATGTTTTTTTTAGGGGGGGAGGGGGGTTGTAACCACTTGAACCATTTTTTCTTACTGTTTTTCTATTTTCAGGTATTATCACTAGGCTGATGAAATCATGTTGCTGCATAGGTTCAACCTATATCTTTTATTGGACCTCAGCATGTTTTCCAACCATGGGAAGGTAAGTATGTTTTTTTGGGGGGATGTTTTTTTAATTCTGAAAAGTTTTGCAGATGTCAGACTATGTTTTCTGTTTCTGTTACTCTACTTTCAGGTAATTTTTCAGCATCTGTCTGTTGCAATGTTGTCCGGGTAGGGAAGATGGTCATGGCTTGAATGCTGGAGCAGAAGACAGCAGCACAGCACAGGAGACCTGTGAAGACAAGAAATGATTATTTAGACTCTACTTAAATAAGCATCAATTGTGGTGGTGGCTGCACAGTATATCCACTGTCGACTCCACATCCTACTACACCACTATCACTTGTGAAAAAAAAGAGAAATTATTTTGCCTCACTGGGCCACTGTGGTGGCCAGCCCATATAGCTCTTGTTGACTTCCCACCCTACTACACCACCTGTCACCTGTTAAGAAAAAAAGAGAACATATTTTGCCTCACTCAGCCACTGTGGCACTGGTGGCTGCCCAGTATAACGGTTGTTGACTCCCCACATGAGATATTATTTAACATCCCTTTGGCCACCACAGCACAGGGTGTACCTGTGAAAAAGGAGAACAAAAAATAAAATAAAAAAAAAAAACACAAGAAAATCATAATGATTCTTACTGTTACATTAGTGCTGCTGGCTGTGCTGTGGTGTGTGCCAGTGAGCCAGTGTAGGGACAACTGTGATGAATGGTGAAACCTGCAGGAAGACAAGAGGAAAGAAGGAAAAACATTTGAATGTCTTTCTGAGTAACTTATGAAGGCCTTTCATTCTCTGTGAGGCTGGGTACTGAAGTCAACCACCAAGTGACTGAGAGAGAAAGAGAGATAAGGAGAAATAAAACTTGTTGCCTACAAAAGTACTGAATACTACTGTGTTACTATACTGTATTATTATCAAACTCATCACATTTATTCTGATTTGTAACATGGCTCTGAACAGAGGAGGCAAATCCAGGTCACAGATTGGTGGAAACGCATCATGTGGTCAAAAGCGACCGGTGATTAAGCCACCAGTACAGCCTGCATGTGTACTACCTCCACTGTCCACTGAAGCACTATACTATTAGAGCCCACTGGGAAAGTACCGGCACCTGCCACACTGTGTTGCGCTAAGACGGAGCAGGCGAGCCTCCACAGGAGGAAACATACACACTCATCAGAGGCATGTGAAGCGTGAAGTGGACAGCCATAGTGCATGTCAGTAAGACCTCACGGTGTGGCACATGACAGTCTAGTGAGCACAAAATGAAGAGATGCGTAGCGACGTTTAGTCTCTGTGGTGTGAAGGGAATAGCTAGGTGGGTGGACAACGAGTACGGAGCAGGCGCTATTCAGGGGAGCAGGGGGCATACTGCAAGTGTTGCATGGTGGTGGTATGAGCAGATGACCGAAGTGCCTCCTAGGCAGCAACACTGTGTGCAGTACCACGTACAGGACAGTGACACCAGAGTGGACCTTGATGCTGATCGAGCTGTGCGCACAGAGACCGAGAGAGAACATGTAGATGGGAGAGCGACTCGCAGCAGCTACACAGACCACTACAGAGACGTAGAGAGCAGGCTGGCCTCTGAGACACGACAGTGGCAGGACCAGATGGGGATAGTCACAGGTGGAGAGGGGAGACAGCCTCGACCAGCAGGTTGACAACAATGACAGTAGCGTCCAAGAGGATGATCAGGCAGAGCTGTGCATGGATACAGAGACAGAGGATGTGCTGCCCAGAGCGAGCACCAGTAGCTGCAGTCAGGAAAAGAGCGATATGCATAGTTTCCAGCTCACCCTGACCAGAAAGCACACGGCATGCAGTGCTCAGCGACAAGGAGCTGGATACTTTAGAGACAAAAAGGGTGGAGGTGAACACCCACAAGAACACTGCCTGGGCATGGAATGTGCTCAATGACTGGCTAGGTGCCACCAGCATAGAGATAAATTTGAAGACAGTGGCACCTGCTGAGCTGGCACGCATCCTCAGGCAGTTCTATGCCACTGTGAGAACAGAGCACAAACAGCAGTACAGCCTGAGCTCATTTGTGGGACTGTGCACTGGACTACAGCAACATATGACTGGGGGCCACATAAAAAGACTTATAAACATCATCACTGATGGAGAGTTTGTGGCAGCCAATAATGTCTTTGTCGCTGTCCTCAAAGAATATAGGAAGGCAGGGCAGGATACCGCGACCCACCACCCAAAGATCACTGACAGCGATCTCGGAAAGATCAGGACAAGCCAGAAATTGAGTCCGGAGACTCCGTATGGGCTTGTCCGAAGACTCTGGTTTGAGATCCAGCTGGGACTTGCCCGCAGAGGATGAGAGGGCCAAAGGGAGCTCCACCAGAAGTCTTTTGTGGTGCAGGTTGACTATGAGGGCCAAGAGTACCTGACTCTCGCATTCAACGAGAAAACAAAAAATCATGCCCAGCTCAGCAACACCAGCCGACAGACTCTAAGAGGAGTCCTGTACAGCACACCAGGCAGCAAGGACTGTGTGGTATCCATGTACAAAGAGTACATCCAGCGCTGCCCTTCCAATGCTCCAGTGCTGTACCTCCATCCTCGCAGGGTGGACCCCACGGGGGCGCAACATCACACCTGCTGGTACAGTAGGCAGCCCATGGGCAAAAACTACCTGGGAGGTCTGATGCCGCAGATCTCAGAAGACGGAGAGCTCTCTGCACAGTACACAAACCATAGCATCCGCAGCACCGCCGTCAGCATACTGTCTCAGGCTGGTCTCGCATCCAGAGAGATTATGTCTGTCACGAGACATCGTTGTGAGACCAGCCTGAAAAGCTACTGGTCTCCCTCACCAGAGGACAGGAGGAAGTGGTTCACAGTCCTCTCCTGCCCCCGGACAATGCCACCAGCTAGCCGGCCAGTGCAGCAATGCACCACAGCACCGGCACCACTCAAAGGAGTGACAGGCAGCCCCACAGTCCCTCACAACAACTCGACCATGGACACCCCGCAAGGCACGCATCCAGGACCCTCAGCTCTGCAGCCCGCATGCACCGACCAGCAGCTGCCCCTAACAACACTGGAGCAGACAGCACCCCCCATCCATGCAATCAGAGCCTGATGAGCTGCAGATTGGCAAGAGCGAGGGAGAGCAGAGCGAGACACAGCATGTCAGCGGGAGAAGCCTGAGCCAGCAGACAAGTGCAATGCAGTCTTTCCACTTTGAGAATGTCACAGTGCATGGTCCAGTGACATTCTGCTATCAGGGGGAAGAAAATCGCCCGGAGTAGAACCTGACTGTCTGTGATGACATCTAGTGCACGCCTGATGGCCACAGAGACATGCAGCGCCGCCTACGACCCCCAATCTGCATATGACGCATCCCGGTAGAGGAAGCAGCGACAAATCGTTTCGCAGCAGTACTCGTTGCCGGCTGACACAGAACTGCACGCCCCGATTTCAGCGGCATCATCAGTAGCAGAGCAATCATTGACCATGCTACGAGCGTGACCGAAGTTGTTTATCGTGCACCTTGATAACTGTAAGTTAAATAAAGCTTATTCCACGAGCGCAACGTCTCTGTGTATATTTCTTCCTGGTGTCACCCTCTCTCACCGCGACTCACTTGTAACACGGCTGCCTCGCTCCTGTGGTGAGCCCATGTTACAAGCGCATTAATCACTTCCAGCGTCGGGCTCTACCGGTGATTAATGCCCGCTGGGTGGTTGGAAGCCCTCAGCCTTCAGCCTCATGCACCAAGCCCCCCACAGCAGGGCATTAATCCACCGGTAGAGCCCTCCTCTGTCAGTGATTAATGCTTACTTGAAACATTTCTCAGTTGGACTTTCAGTGTTATTGAATCTTCTTTATGATACCACTTAATGGCGGAGGGGTAAAAACATTAAACATATCGACACCAAATGATGTATCCATAAGCAGTTAGTGAAATCATTTTCTACTATAATCAATCTTTCTAATACAAATAAAAAGAAAAAAAAGAACTCCATAATGATACTTACAGTTCCCGTTACAGCGACCCACCATGTGTTACTGTGTAGGAGGACACAAGTAGGCCAAAGGAGGAAGCGGCAGTGCTGTGTCTTGCTAGCTGGAGCAAGCATTATCTCTAGACATCACATTCAGGTGAAGGAGGCAGGTACTTGGTTAGGCACAAGGAAACAGCAGCACAATAACTGGGGATGGGGAAGAGTTAAATGAATGACAATAACAGAATTATTTGGCAGTTATACGGTAAAGCATTTATACTGAGGGGCAAGAAGGGAAACAACACGTCTTTTTTTAGTCTTCAACCTCATTGAGGAAACAGCCCTCACAGTCTTCCAGACTGGAGTTGTCACCGGATGGGAATTCCCTCTCTATTACTGCTTCATCCACCTCGGTTGTACAAGACACTTTGCTAGTGCCGAGTCTACAGACATCTTCCTCTTCATCTTCACTGTCATGTGGTAGGAACAGGGACATGATTGTCTTGTGCAGAATGTGACCCTCATTCATTTTAATAAATGCTAGCATACTAATATTTGTTGGTGATAGATTGGTGCACCTGTCCCACACACTGGCTGAACTGAATACATGTTCTACACTGACACTCGAGGGTGGACAGCTGAGGTATTTCATGGCAACTGAGATCAGTGCTAGCCACTCAGTGCCCTTGCTGCTCCAGTATAGCAAGAGTTCATCAGCAATGGTAAGGTGCCTTGTGGCCACCAAATACGCATCTACCATGCATTGCTGTACTCACAGATTTGCTGCCTCATCAGCCTCCTCCTTCTCCATGTCTGCAACTCCCACCTGACCTAAACCATCCCAAATGAGATTTGTCATTTTTTCTTTCAAGTTGCATGTTTTTTCAGCCCTTTTCCCATATGAGGAAGTGATAGCAACACCCGGTCTCTGTGCAGTTTCACGTTGTGCCTTAGATACTGTGTCTTTAGCATTTGTGCCCTGCATACTGTCAGAAGTTTGGTCAACCTTTTGACCTGCCGATGCCCACTTTCAATTATTGATGCTAGCCCACATTTATAGCGTGGGTCAAGCATAGTGGCAGTCACAAACTCTTCAGACTGCAGAATGCCAGAAATATGTGTATTGGAGTCCAAGATGTGGAGCATGTGTTCCATTAAGGCACAATTTCCACTATCATCTCCTACCTCCAGCTCTTGCTGCACAATCAGCAGTGTCTGCCTTAGCACACATAGTAGTGGAATGGATGGCCTGACTGATACAGGCAGTGTCTCAACTCACTGCCTGTGTTGCTGTTCAAATAACCTGAGAATCATGATCAGGCCATCCATTTGGCACCACTGCTCTGTTGTCAGACACATGGATACTCCAGCACTGTCACAGCTTGTATGTAGCAGCATATATTCGGATATGGCTTTATACTGCTTGTACAACTCTTGATCATGTACATGGTCAAGTTCCATCTGGTGACAACATCTAGCTTCATATGGCTGAGGCAGTTTGTTCTGTATCTGCAGCTGATGGAGCTGGTCATGGGCCTTTCTGGAGCAAACAAAGTGGACACAGATGTGATGTGCCACAGTCAAAATGTCCTTGATATTCAGATGGGTGAGAAGCTGCTGCACAACGAGATTAAGACAGTGTGCCAGGCATGGCACCCTGACAACCCCCCCCCCCATCACTGATGCATTTCACTGGAGCCATTATTGCTGACAATGAAACCTGTTTTCAGTGAATGGGGGTGAAGCCAGTCATCAATCTCCATAAGGAGCACTTCCATCATTTTCTTACCCATGTGTGATCCAGGTATACTCTTCATTGTCAGTGTGGCATGCTGGTGAAGACCAAGAATGTTGCTACCACTACAGTTGGGTTTAGTGCAATTTTTACCATGTCCAGAATCAAAAAGTACCCCAGGTATCTGTGCCCAGTGTGCTGTAATGCACAAGTAGGAGCTATCAGCTGTTTGGCAACTGTTCCACATATCTACGATGAGATGTATGCATGGTGATGCTGCATGCTTCAAGGCTTGGTTTACTATCTCTGACACTGTCCCATACAGTTCAGGAGTGGCACGTTTTGAAAAGTATGCTCTTGATGGAATTTGGCATTTGGGACAGACACAAGCCATCAACCTCCAAAATCCAACATTCTGTACAAAAGAGAATGGCAATAGATCAATAGCCAGCATTTCAACAGCTGCTGCATTTAGCTCACATGCAGTAGCATGACTGAAAGGGAATTTGAAGCGTCCCCAACCGGATCACCCACCTGACCTGTAACAAAATACCCCCGGTGGTCGCATCCCTCCCCGCCACCCCATCACCAGCCCACAAATGCCCTGGTGGCTAGTGGTCCCTCCCCTCCACCCAGTCACCAACCTGTAGAGTGCCTAGTAATGCCCCCCAAATCCCTCCTATCTCTGCCTGCAGTTCGTCCAACTAAGTACCATAAAATTCTCTGGTGGTCAAGTGGTTTCAACCCCCCCTCCCCATCCCGGATCACTAGTCCCTAAATAATTATTTAATTTCCTGGTGGTCTAGTGCCGCCCAACCCCAGCAGGTGTCCCACCACCATGCTCTCACCCCCATTCCAAACCCCAGTGGCTGGACCGGCACAGAGAGGACTCCATTATGGCCGGCCCGCCCACTGAGCTGTCAATGAATGAGCGTGTTCTTCTGTAAGAATATGCTCATTCATTGTCAGCTCAATGGACAGGCCAGTCATGGTGAAGGAGAGAGAGCTGTGCCAGTTCACCGCTGGGAATTCCGGAATAAGTGGCAGCAGAGTGGTGTGAGCACGCCTGCTGAGTCAGGGAGCAGTGAGCACTAGATCACCAGGGAATTAAATAATTATTCAGGCACTGGGGAGGGTGGACACCACTAGATCATCAGGCAATTTTACGGTACTTAGTCAGATGGACTACAGACAGAAGATAGGGGTTGGGGGTGTTACTGGACACTATATAGGTGACTGGAGTGGAGGGAAATAGTTACCACCAGCCACCAGAGCATTGTGGTGCGCATGGAGTGGAAGAGGGATCATTACTACAGATGTATTTTTCACTGGTCGGGCGGGTGATCTAGTGGGGGAAGGGACTACTAGCCACCAGAGATATTTCATTTAAATGTGGAGCGGGCGGGGGGAGGGACCACTAGCCTCCAGGTTTCTTTTTTGAGGAATTGGGTCATGCTGTTCAGTGGGCGATTACAGGCGGAATTTCTGTGGAAGTTTGGAAATGGATTTCTCAACTTTAGTGGAAGCGAAAGTCAGACTTTCACTCAAATTCCATCTGTGAAAAATCTTTTTTGCACATGGCTACTGCTTATAGTACTTCCCCCCAACACCACTGCTTCACAGACTGCCAAAACAGAAACCATTACTTTAAAGTAAATAATCACAGATAAAATGAACAAAAAACACAAATCTAGGAGCACAAGGCCTTCCAAAATACTTTGGGAGTAATTTGGAATCCAAAAAGTGTGGTTTTTCAATCAGTGTAAAGCTTTTCCTTGCTCTGACACAAGCACGCAGACTTCTCTCTACTCTCTCTTCACAACACTGCACAGAGAGACAGCCTCCTCTGTGTCCCATTTGCTGTTCAGCAACATGTGATTTCCCTGTAGACTATTAAGCAACATGTGGCCTCCAATCCCATAGTACATTTGCAAACTTCACCTTTGCATCAAACTTCGCTGGCAAGTTTGCAACTTCATGGACTTGTGAGACTTTGCCTCTGTGCCCAACTCTGCTGGTGAAGTTGTGACTTCGCATTTCACCATGTGATCACTTACACATGAAGTTCCTACTTTGCATGGTGGATTAATTTACAAAATAAGATGAATTTGCAAATTAATCTGTGAAGTGAAGCTTTTCAACTTTGCACGTCTCTACTCATTAGAGGAAGGGCCTGACTCTCTGACAGTGATGGAGCAGGATAGTGCCTAATGGACATACAAGGCCACACCACCATGTTTGCCACAGTCCTGCCAGAAGAGTTGGTAGCCAGAGAAAGCCAAGCTGGAATCGTGTACCCTAGAGGAGAGTCACAATTCAGGGATACACAAGAGGCCAGAAGAATACTGAGTAATCCAGACTTTAAGGAGGTCGAGCTTAGGGAGGAGGATCCTAGCATTAAGGTAGTACATGCTGAAGCCTTTAGAGAGAGTAGAGTAGAATAGGGAGAGGAGGGGCCAGGGTTGGGTTTAGAGTTGTGTGAAAAAAACCTTTTGCCGGAGGAACTGAAGCGAAAGTTAGACTGTCGTGGAATTTCCGCCTGCCCTGCATTGCTGCCCCAGTGCCCACTGCCAGATAAAATACAAAAAAAAACACACAATCCTCCATGTGTATTTAAAAAAAACATTGTGGCTAGTGCTCCCTCTTCCAACCAGATCGTCTGCCCGTGTCCGATTACAGATACTCATAACATACCTTCATACTTTGTTGTACTAACCCCCCATCTCTATCCCCCATATTTATTTAGTAAAATATCCTCTCTGGTGGCCTAGTGGTAATAATGACCACCCCCCATCCCCGGACCACAATCCCCCAGATGAATAAAATAAAATATAGATATTTTTTTAAACTTAACTCCCCTGATTCCCTGCTCCCTGGTGTCTAGTGGTAATAATGACCACCCCCCATCCCCGGACCACAATCCCCCAGATGAATAAAATAAAATATAGATTTTTTTTAAACTTAAGTCCCCTGATTCCCTGCTCCCTGGTGTCTAGTGGTAATAATAAACACCCCTTACTCCCTATCCTCGGACCCCAATACCAATCCCCATATGTATAAAATATATAATATTTTTTTTAAACTTAAGTCCCCCATCTATCTCACAGTCCCTGTTGGTGTAGTGCTGGAGTGGACCCGGTGTATTGTAGTAGTCATCAAAGTTAAGTAGTGAGCCTCACCCCACCCCTCCACCCCAGCAGGTAGTGTCCACCCTCTCCCCATTCTGAAATGGGCGGGCCACTGGCACAGTCCTCCGCCCTCCTCCATGGCCGGCAGCCCACTGAGCTATCAATGAATGAACGCATACTTGTACACGCACGTGCTCATTCATTGATAGCTCAGTGGGCTGCTAGCTGTGGAGGAGAGTGGAGGGCTGTGCTGGTGGCCTACTCCATTTCAGGATGGTGTGAGTGGGGTGGGACACTACCTGCTGGGGTGGAACTGGGTGGGGGCTCATGGCCCACTACTTAACATGATGACTACTACACTACACAGAGTCCACTCCATCACTAGACCACCAGGGACTGTGAGCAAGTTTAAAAAAATGTGTTATATATATTTTTTATACATATTGGGATTGGTATCAGGGTCCGGGGATAGGGAAGGAGGGGTGCTCATTATTACCACTAGACCACCAGGTAGGGAGTAAGAGAACTTAAGTTTTTTTTAAACATCTATATTTTATTTTATTCATATGGGGATCGGAGTCCAGGGAAGGGGGGTCATTATTACCACTAGACCACCAGGGGGGATATTTTACTAAATAAATATGGGGGATAGAGACAGGGGGTCACTATATGTAAAGTTTGTAGGTATGTTATGAGTATCTGTAGTCAGACATGGGCAGGTGATTGGGTTGGGGATGGGACAACTAGCCACCAAGGTTTTTATTTATTTAATCTGGCAGTGAATCGATCAGTGATCGATGTGTCGGGGGGTATTTAACACACTTTGGGGGCGGAACAGGGTGAAATTTCACCCTAAACATTTGGAAGTTTTCCAATCTACCACAGGCAGAAGCTCAGAAACTTCTTCGAAAGTTGCCAAATTTCATGAAAGTTCCACTAAGGCGGAAATGGCAACTTTTGCACACCTCTAGTTGGGTTCAACATCAACAGTAAGGAGGAGGAAAATGAAGTGGAGAAGGAGAACGGAGTTGGACTTTTTCCTCCTTGAATGAAGGGGAGAAGGAGCAAGGAGAGAGAGCAGAAGGGAGAAGGCCTGGCAGAGAAATTCAAGGTATAGGGAGGGGCTGTGGAAGACCTCAGGGTGGATGGCAGAAATGGAGTATGGGGAAAGGGAAGGACTGAAGGAGGGAGAGTGGAGGGGGCAGGGTATGGTGGGGGAAGGGAGGGGAGTTGTGTTGTAGGGAGGGTATTGTGTTGTTCATTTTATGTCCTGGTCACCTTTGAAAATAAGATTTTTTCTGTTCAACCAGGTTACCAAAATAAAAATAAATGAAATAAAAAAAAGACTGTCACCCCATTGTACCTCCACCCCTTTGCATTATACATAGAACACCTACTTGATGGGGAGATGGGGGGAAAGAGTTCCTCCTGTGGCTAAGTTACAGTGCAAATGAGTTTGCCAGATCTTAATCATGCAGACAGGTGTGCACCCACTGGCAAGCTGCTTAGTACCAGTTATAGAGTTGTAGCAGGGTATAGCACCAGTCAGGTGGTATAAGGCATGCTTTTTATGTTTGCTTGCATGCATGCACAAGAAACATATTGTGTCAGCTTGCTTGTAGTAGTGAGTTGTGGAGGTGCGGCAGTGCTGTAGCCAGTGCCAGCAGTACATTGTGGGGTTAGTCTCTGTTGCGCCAATAGAGGAGCAGGCTGTCCATGACAGCAGTACTGTAGCGTGCCATCAACTTGAAAGAAACTCATTGCTGCAATCAGGGAGCACCCCATCATTAACAATCAGCTGTTTTTGCTGCTGGGGCAGTCCCTGAATGCAGCAGCAAATTACAGCTTGCCTTGACTGGTGTCCCCTTTCAATAAACTTGGCAGCGACTTTGCTGTCTGCCTCTCACAGTCCCCACAGAAGCCGATGGACAGCCACTGCCTCTCAAAGTCCCCATAAAAGCTGACGGGGGTGCCCAATCCCCCTGTAGGCATGCCCCTTCCCCAGTTCATTTGCCGACAGAGTAGCCCAATCCCTGTCGACATAATGTCCCTGCATTTGTTTTTAATTTCACTTGGCAGCGGCTATCGCCATCCGCTTCTCACAGTCCCCATAAAAGCTGACGGGGCTGCCCAATTCTCCTGTCGGCATGCTCCTCCTAAATTCATTTGCCAATGGAGGAGCCCAATCCCCATCAGTATAATGCCTCCCCATTTGTTGTGTGCTGAGGGGTGCCCAATCCCCCTCAGCTCATGCATGCCCCCAGCACTCTGTATGTGATGACGGGGATGCCCAATCCCCATCGGCTACAGCCCCCCCTAGAAACACTCAGGTGGCATGCTGAGCGCCCACCTCAGCATACCAAACCACCTGTAAATAAAGAAAACCTTCTCGCATTGTTTTATTTTTATTACCTGTAAAATAAAAAAAAGTCCCTCGACGAGTCCGGTGCCCATCGCCCAACCCTCAAACACCCTCTGCACACCCCACCTCCCCACACCCCCCTCACCCCATATTTACCTCCGGAGCCTGGCGTGACAATCTTCGGTGGACTGGAAACATGTCTGCACTCTTCACAGCTGACCATGAACTGAAGAAATGCTGGTAAGCTGTGTAATGGCATATTTTTTTCAACTTATGTGAATATCTCAGCCATTTTGTGAATTTTGGCACCAAATTTTCAACATGGGGTTCTTGGGACCCCATCTCATGAATTCAGTGACTGTCATCTGGTTATTCAGTCTTGAAAGGTGATTTTGTGGTCACTGCACAGAATCACCTTTTGGGACCGATTAACAAAATGACAGTATCACTGTTCATGAGGTAGGCTCCCAAAATGCCTATGTTGCACATTTGGTGAAAAAAAAAAAAATATGACTGTTATGAGTGTGCATTGCGCAGTTTCCATGCACACTCATAACTTCATGAATTTGTAATATTTTCACTCCAAATTTTCAACACTGACATTTTTTCACACCTCCTTATGAACAGTACAGCTGTCATTTTTCACATCCAGGCCAAAATATATTTTCGCACTTCTGGCGCAGAATAGCACGGTTGCTGAGGGAAATCAGTGTTCAGGACAGATTAAGAAAATCACAGTGACTCTGTTCATGAGTGGAAGTCCTAAAATACCTATGTTAAAAATTTGGTGACAAACATCCATAAAATGACTATGTTATGCGTGTGTGTTGTGAAATTTCCACTCACACTCGTAACTTTGAGAAATCATATTTTCACTCAAAATTGTCAACATTGTCAATTTTGCACATTTCCTTATGAACAGTACAGCTGTCATTTTTCACATTCTGCCCGATCTGCATTTTCGCACATCTAGCACAGAATGGCGCGGTCGCTGTGAGAAATAAAGTTCGGGACAGATTAACAAAATCACAGTGCCACTGTTCATGAGCAGAGGTCCCAAATGCTTTCATGAGATGGGGTCACAAAAAGGCCATGTTGAAAATTTGTAGTGCAAATACCAACAAACGCCCGGGGCATTAGGGTTTCTAACCATAACATCCCACCCTGTACAGACTGACAGGCATCAGGGGTGTGCCTTTGGATTGCCAGCTGTAATGCTCATGCCATTCCATCCCCACCCCCACCCTGAAGCCAGTGACAGGCATCGAGGTGTGCCTTGGACTCTTCGGCCCCAGAGTTCACCCCATTCTCCTATACTGCACCCATTTCAGCATATGTCCTTATGAAATGGGGTGACTGTAAAGCCGAACACCCCAAGGCACACCTCAACACTTGTTGGTGTCTGCAGGATAGGATGAGGTGAAATGCCATGAGCATTATGAGTGATGACCCAAAGGCACACCCCAGTGCCTGTCCATCTCTACAGAGTGGAGGTGGGGTTCGCGTGAGTTACATACTTCACTGCCATTCCTATTCTGCATCTGTCTAACTCCTGCACATCCAATGTTAATATCAGCAAGCAAACATTCGGCACTGACAAATGCTTGTTATACTTTGTTTTGAGCATATGTCAAAGAGATGTGACCTTTGAATATTTACATGGTAAATGTTAACCCTTTCTTCCCCAAAGCATGGGGGTTTACCTTTAGCTTCACTGAGCCCAGCAGCACTGCTGCCATTTTCCTTTTTGTCCCTGGCCCCTGAGGATTGGATCTATGAATATGGGGGACTGGAGGGAGCTGCAGGAGTTGGATTGATTGGGATCCATTATGCTGGTGGGACTGCCCAATCCACAATGTCTGCTACAGTGCCGGGAACACATTGACACCTCTGACCATGATGCACCCCTAAACTGACTGGCAACATCACAACGTACAATGCAGGGGGGCTGCGCCCTCCCACACCCCCCATGAGGGGGACTGTACCACACACATCTGCCCTACTATTTATATCTAACTCCATGTCACACAGACAGTGGAATTAGATATTTACCCCCATCAGCCTAAAGTGTCTCAAAGAAAACCCCCCGTCGCTGCCGATTTTGGTGTGGTGGGGGTTTCGCTGTGGGGGGTTCTCTGTGTGGGTGTCACTGTAGTGCGGCATACCGATTGCTTAAGCCTCTTTAGTGCCAACATAGTCTTGGCTCCCACCACTCTTCAAAGGGCCACTATCACCAACCACTAATGGACCAAGTGAGCGCACTCAGGAAAATCAGAGGATTCACTGACTAATGCCTTGACCTACAACCAGACTGAAGCATGATCCACGCAAGGAAGAAAGGGGAGCTTATTGAACTGTTTTAAGGGCAGGAACCTTGTTCAAAAAGAATTTTTAGGGGCAGTGTCTGACCGGTGGTTGCTGCCATATTTGTGCTCCTTAACCCTGTCCCTCCAACAATGGGGTTAGAGGTCAGAAATTCAACTAATTGAAGTGCAGGGATGGGAAAGGGAGCCCAAACACTCATAGACTACTGGAAGACTAATACAGGTGCCCTCTTGTCAGTCAGTCAGCTGTCAGGAAACTGACCTCCAGAACTGGATGGTTTGATTGACAGCCTGAAGGACCAATGGGAGCTGTCCTCTTCAAAGAGAAGAGTAGGGGTTGGCCTTACAGTCAGCCAGTCAGCTCTGTGGGAGTTCTAGGTGGAGAAGGATATCTGTCCAATAGAGCTCAAGCAGAGCTGCAACAGACTGTGCATCTGTATAGTGATGAACTGTAAGAAACAGCCAATTACTTGAAAAGAAAGAGAGGCATTCTTGTACTAGCCAGCACATTGATCTAGCAGGTGTATGTATATGTGTATATATATATATATATATATATATATATATATATATATATATATAGTAGAGAGAGAGAGAGAGAGCGATAGATAGATATAGGTATAGATATATGTAAAAATATGGATAGATGTCAAAATACAGATAGATAGATATCGAGAGAGAGAGAGAGAGATGGTGAGGAGCTGCAGTCAGGCTTCTATATATATATATATATATATATATATGTATGTAGAGAGAGAGAGAGAGAATGATAAGGAGCTACAGCCAGGCTGCTGGGGGTGCCCTAGCTGGTACCAAAGCAAAGCTGCCCCAAGGGTGCAGAGGCCTGGACATGTGGGTCTTACTTCTGACCCATAGATCCCTTAACAAACTGGGGCCCCTGTGCTTTAGGGATTATCTTGTAACCTATACCAATATACATGAGTTACAATCTTCAGGCAATGGTCATTTGGCTGTTCCAAAGTCGAGATTAAAATCTGCAGAGTGCAGAGCCTTTTCTGTTGTGGCCCCATTTCTCTGGAACAACCTTCCCATGGATATTCAGTCTGCCCTCTTGGACCCCACTTTCAGAATGAAATTGAAAACATAACTGTTCAGGCAGGCATATGATGTAGCTTTGGCCTCTCTGCACAATTTATATTCTATAAGTTTGTGTTTATTAATTTGGTATATTTATTGAATTTATTATGCTGAACTATGAAACAGATTTTACTTTTGTTCATTTTCTAATTGTTTCGGTTTTCTTTCATCTTGGTTTTAAGAAAAGTGTTTTAAAATATATATCAATCAGTCTGTCTGTCTGTCTGTCTGTCTATCTATCTCTATCTATCTATCTATCTATCTATCTATCTATCTAACTCCATCCAGTTGTATTTAAAATAGTTGCTTTAAATTTTTTAATTTTAATTCATATTGGTTTCCTTTTTAAACAGGTTATGCATTTTTATGTAGTACAACACAAAACTACTTTGGAGCCCTTTTTCAGTCAGACTGGCATAATTGAAAGGTCTAAAAGAACAACATGCCCCACAGGACTTTTATTTACTTATATATTTCAAAAGTTTCACCAGGAAAGACATCCTGAGCTGGTAACAGCTCATTTCCAGATGTGTCCTGGTGGGGGAGGGAGAACAATGAAGAAGAACAATGTGTATGATAGTGGATGGTCAGCTATGCACAACCAGTGTGTTGTGCCACCGAGGGGTTCTGATTCACTGTGACCTCAAAAGTGAAGCTTGAGAGGTCCATGGAAATCAGATCCCCATGATGGCACAACACACTGGCTATGCATAGAGTTGCCCATCTGCTATTCTATATAGTGTATGGGTATCCATGCCTATTTCGGACATTGCACTTTGTTTCAGTGAACTGGTGGTTGGGGGCGGCACTTGAGGGTTGGTGGTAGGCTCAGATTACTAACACCTTGTCCTGCAAATGTTTCTGCAAGTTCAAGTTTAAAAAAACAACTTCCAGCTTAATTGGATAGGGGAAATCAAGTATGTGACAGCATTTCAAGTTGTTCTGCTGCAGTAGTGACATCACTACTGCAGCAGAACAACATAATGATGTCACTACTGCAGCAGAATAAGCATATTCCAGGCATAGAATTCCATGCATAACAGCATTCCACCATACACTATAATACAATAATAACAATAGTAAAATAACAGGTAAATAAGCATCATAAATAACAAATGTGCAAAGACAACGATTGCGAGATGTAAAATACATAACTATACAATAAAGTGCTGGAGGATAACCGGGTTTGCAATTACAATTTATTTATTTATTTATTTGCTTTTGGTAAGTGCACTAGGCACAAAAATGCCTATTTTCAGGCACGACCTGGGAGAGTATATTTTAGATATACAAGACTGTGTATGTGACGCAGCACATAAAAGCAGTACAGTACAGAGTTAATTTTGACAACAAATATAAATAGATTTACAACAGTATGATGAAAATACAGCACAGTAGTACAGGGAATCTCAAAATAACGCTAAGTTGGAACATATGTGCTAGCAATAGCAGGCATTCAGAGAGACAAGATATCAAGTAATAAAAGAAATGCGAGAGAGCAGAGAGAGAGGGAGGGAATGGGATGAGTAAAACAGAGCAACAAGGGAAGGAGAGTGGAACTAAGGTGGATTATAGCAGGTGCAGGGGTTGGTAAAGCGTAAGTGTTCTTTGTGTAGTGACTTAAAAGTGGCGTGGGAGGCTGTTTGTCAAATAGCTTGGGGTATAGAATTTCAGTATTTAGGAGCAACATTGGAAAAGGCGCGTGCACCCATATTGGTTCTATGCCTAGGTATGTGAAAGAGAGCTTGGTCAGTTGAACGCAGGCCATAAGAGAGAGGCTGAGCATCCAGTAGGGATGAAAGGGATTGCGGGAGGCCAGACCTGACAATATTGTCAATTAATGAGCCGAAGGCCTGGAGTCTGTGAGCAGAGGGGCACGGCCATTTTAGGTCACTATAGAGCTGGCAATGATGTTTGTAATGTGGAGATGCTGAAGCATAGCGGCAGATGCTGTTGTAGGTTGTGTCCCATTTGTGGAGGGATGATTTGGAGGCAAAGAGGTAGGTGACTGAGCTATAAGCAAGTGCAGGGAGAAGAAAGCCTTGTGCCACAGCAAGTCTGGCAGATGGGGTAAGGGCATATCTAGTTCAGTAGGCACTACCTATCTTGGCGTTGACTGATTTGCAGGTGGTTGTAATGTGTAGGTCAAAGTCGAGGGATGGGTCTAGAGTGACACCAAGGTATTTATAGGAGTTTGTGCTAATCAGAGAAGATCCGTCCACGCAGGGGATAGTTAGTGCATTTTGAGTCGCTTTAAGTCTGGCAGCGGAGCCGAAGAGCATGGAGTAAGTTTTACTGGAGTTGAGGATGAGTTGGTTATGGGTGAGCCAGGATTGAATATTATCAAAGGCAATGGCAAGAGGATGGGTTAAGTCTGCAACAGTTTTGGCACTGTGATAAATAACTAGATCGTCAGCATAAAGCAGTGATGAACAATTGTCTGCAAGGTGTGGGATGTCATTAATAAAGATAGAAAAGAGTAGGGGCCCAAGGATTGAGCCCTGGGGCACTCCAGCGTTAATGGTGGAAAGGTCTGATATGGCAGAGTTAAACACTACTGCTTGTTTTCTGCCCGGACAGGTAGCTTGCAAACCAGGCCACTGCATGGGTGGTGAAGCCCAGGGAGAGTAGTTTAGTTAGAAGAATAGAGTGGTTGACCAGGTCAAATGCCTTAGTTAGGTCAATGAAGACTGCACCTGTTAGGAGGCCTGAGTCCATGGAGGCATATATGTCATTGGTGAGTTTGAGGAAGGCAGTAGAGGTGCTGTGCCCTTTGCAGAAACCATGCTGTGAGCTAGACAGAAGGTTATATCTATGGAGGTAATCTATGGATTGGGTGGCCACTAGTTTTTCCAAGAGTTTGTTAAGTACAGGGAGAATTGCAATGGGGCAGTAGTTATTTCTTTCTTTGGGATCACCCTTTTTTGGGATTGGTGTTACTTTGGCTGTTTTCCATGTATTTGGTACTAAGCCATGGCGCAGAGATAAGTTGAAAATTCTGGTTAAGGGAGAAGCGATGAGTTGGGCAGTGGCTTTTAGGAGCCTTGGTTCAAGTCCATTGGACCCTGTGCTGGTGCTGTCAGGAATAGCGAGTAGAAGTTTTAACACTTCACCTCTCTTTATACTCCGGAACCTAAAAGGTGGGTGCGTGAGTATTGGGCTGATATCGCCAGAGGGTATGGTGTTGGAGACAGGAGGGAGGGAGGTGAGGTAGTTGGAGAGATCTGAGAAGTGATGATTAAAAGCATTAGCTATGGTTGGCAAGTTATTGCAGTGAATGCCATTTAACAGCATGTCACTGGTATGTGCCCTGTTGTTTGCACCGAGGACCGATTTTATGGTGGACCAAAATTTCCTAGAGTCACCTGAGGCTTTCATAAGCAGGTCCTTACAGTAGGAGCTTTTAGCTATGCGTATGTTTTTTTTGCAAGAGTTTCTTAGAGAGCGATATAGATTGTGGTCAGTTTGCAATCCAGTGATCTTGAAACGCCACCAAGCCTTGTCTCTGTCTCTTATTTGGGAGAATAGGGCTTTTGTTAACCATTTAGTCTGGGTTCCACGAATCCAGTGAGTGACACGGGGAGCATGGATGTCTTGGAGAGGACTAAAGTGTCTCAGGAAGTAGTCAAAGGCAGCCTGGGCATTAGTAGAAGTGTAGATCGGGGACCAGTCTATCAGTGAAAGATCATAAGTAAACTGCTCTAGGTTAATATTGGCCAAATTCTGGAAGGTAATGAGTTTTGGGGGTGGAGATGGTTTACTAGTAGAGTGCCAGATACAGTAGATAGGGGAGTGATCACTAATAGCATCAGCAATGGTGCCTGCACCTATTATGCTGTCTGGACGGTTAGTTAGTACCCAATCGATCAGAGTACTGTTCCGAGGGGAGCCATGACCCTAGTTGGGTCTGTGATCATTTGGTGAAGGTTGTGGCTATGTACCAGGGTGTGGGAGGACTGAGTTAAGGTACTAGACCAGTTCAGGTTGAGGTCACCCAGAATAAGGACTTCGTTATGACTGACAGTGCAGTCTATTAAGGAGAGGAGTTCTTCAAGACCCTTATAGCCACTAGCAGGAGGGTTATAGGTGCAGACTATGTGTAGCTTTTTAGAGCCTAGCTGCAGTGTAGCATGAAGTGCTTCACAGTGAGATAGTGTAGACATTTCATTATGGGATAGTAACAAGTGTGGCTTATAGAAGATGGCAACACCTCCTCCACGTTTGGGAGAGGGTCTATCTTGTCTGATGATATTGTAGTTGGGCAGGGAGCAGAGAGCATCAGGGGTGGAGGGTTTTAGCCAAGTTTCAGATAGGCACAGGATATCAGGGTGGTGTTGAACAGACCATACCTCAAGTTCAGCAATATTATGAAGGAGGCTCCTTATGTTCCTGTGTGAGATGCGAAGGCCTTTGGTATCATCCCAGGTAGTGTTATATAAGAGGGAGGGTACCCACTGGTCCCGGGTTTAGTTCAACATCACCAGCAAGCATTAGGGCTAGGAGAAAAAGGTACCATAGCTTCCGATGAATGAAAGGGGAGGGCAGGGTTATGCTGGGTACTGGTGACTTTTGCAGGGTATAGGACAGGTGGTAGAAGAGTTTGTGAGGGACAAGAAGAGGGAAGGTGTTGCGCGGGCCAGTTTGAGGGTGATCCCAGTATGGCAAGAGTACCGTCATCTGGGTGGGAGTGGTGATGATAAGATCTTGGCGGGTAATAGAAAATAGACAGCCATATAAGGTTGGGAAGAGAAAAGATTAGTAGTATCGTACAGCAAGAACTTAAAGCCATGTTGAAATACCTCAAGTGGGTTATTTGTGAGGGGGATAAGGGCAGTTCTTGCAATGAGAGACGCAGTACTTATTTAGCCAGACAAGTTGGTTTTTCAGCTGACGTGAGAGGAGCTAAGACTTTTGGGAACACTCGGAACGGATAGAGATTAGTGGTAAGGTGGGTTGTGTTGAGGAATTTTAACAGTAGCTATCACTTTAATGAGAGGAAATAAATGAAAGGAAGCTAGACAGCGAGAGCTCAAATTGGTTACAATAAGGCTAGAATGGCAAACGAGAGACCGATAACCACCTCAGATTTAGGTTAGCAGAATGGATGAAATAGGAGCAGTATTATTGACAAGGAGTCGGTCATCCAGCGTGGCTTCAAAGGGGAAATGAAATTAATACCGCCGGTTTTGAGGCTTATTTGTGGAACAGGGGAAGTAGCTTCGGCTGGGGATTGCGACGAGCGTTTGATTTAGATAGTCAGAGCACAAGCTGCTGAAGGGCTGTCCTAAGAGCACAACAGATTGTTACTCTAAGCTACCTGAAATTATTGTTACAAGGTTCTGGTGATTGTTGTGAATGGTGGCACATCGACTGGATGAACAGAGCTCAAAAGAAGTATGCTAGAGATAGGGGAAAAGGTGGTGCTGCCTCAAGTGGTGGAAAGCTATAACCTGTGGGTGAGAAAGTGAGCTGATTGGTTAAAACGCGTGAGCAAACCCTATATAAGGGAGAACCGACCAAGGGTGGTGGTGGGGGGCGGTGGGGAGCCAGCGCAGAGCGCCGGCGGGGTCTGAACTGTCTCCCTACAAATGCTGCAGTAGCTCTCTGCTCAGCTCGGCTATCCGTACCTGTGGCAAGGGTTCAGCTGGAGGAAGGGAGGGCTTCAGGAGTCGCCTGGCCCTCGCGACTGACTACCACCCACTGCTTCGGGGTCCAGGTGAGCAAGCTGAGGGGAAAAAGCAAACAATTTAAGTCAAAAGGGGTCTACTGTTAGGCACACAGGGGAAGGGGGTGAGAGAAAGGGGAAGGTTGTGAATGCTGTAAGAGGAGAGATCGAAAAAAGAATTAAAAGCTTTATAGAGTTTTTCACAAGAAAAAAGGCGCCAATTTTCAAGCAGATAAGATTTCAAGCAGATAAGGTTAAATTTAAACACCAGGCTTCATATGGTTCAGCCAGCCACAGGGTAATAAAATTAACTCCTTTAAAGTCCAGATAGCATAAGTTTACTTGGCTTAAAACGGCAGTGCTAGCTATAACTTTAGTCAACTGTTGTAATTTAAACTGGAATAAGCGCCAAAAAATGCAACTGTCTCCCCTGCAAATGCTGCAGTAGCTCTCTGCTCGGCTCGGCTATCCATACCTGTGGCAAGGGTTCAGCTGGAGGAAGGGAGGGCTTCAGGAGTCGCCTGGCCCTCGCGACCGACTACCGCCCGCTGCTTCGGGAAGTGGGGGGTCCAGGAAAGTTGCTAGAGAATAACATTTGCAATGTACAGAGGCAATACTGAGTTAAGGGTGGGAGCAAAGGTTGCCAGTTGGGGAGGGTGATGAGGAGATTACACCAGTGCAGGTGCAGGTGCTGAAAGGGGAGCAGAGGTAGGAGTGTAGTGGGCAGCATCCCAGGGACCAGTATTGAGAGCAACTGCAGAAGTAAGTAGTGAAGTCACAGAGGAGGGAGGAAAGTGAGAGATGGGAAGACAAACAGCAGATGACAAGGGGAGAGAACAACCTAGTTTGGGGAAATGAAAGGAGAAGGCACTTGACCAGCACTGGATTTCCTTGAGGGGGTACAAGAGAGTGATAGCCTAAAACTAAAAAGAACAGAGCATCAAAGAGGGAGACACTGTTTACCCAGTATCTGCCTCAGTGTCACTTCAGTGTTCTCCTGTAACAGTTATGAGCTCTGTATAAGACAGCATTAACCTTGATGGTGAAAAGCATGTGTCAGAAGGTTTCTGACCCTCACAGTCATCTCTGACTTTAAAGGGGACTAAAAAATGTTGCAAGCTGTCATCTCTGCAAAGGGACACAGCCAAGACTGCTAAACCATCTTCAGATTACAGCAAAGAGCACAAAGCATCCAGTAGGGGGAGCCCCAATGCCAGTGATGGCAATAAACAGGAAAGAGCTTCTAACCAACCATTACCCACATCTGGGAAGAAAATAAATAAAATGAGAAACACACTATATAGTTGTTCTGTAAGAAAAAGAGCCAGAGCAACCTGTGTGAGACAATCCCATGCCCTCCCTGGAGGACATTAAAAGAACGGAGCAGTTTTTCCAAGACATGCAAGCAATGGGGAATCATACTGCTACCTCCTCAAGTCCTGTACCCCTAACAAGCTCTGGAGGAAGAGGAGGAGGAGGAGGAACTGATAGAATCAGAGATGTCCCCCATGCAGGACTTTGGTTCCCCACCTAAAATAGAGATAATGAAGATTTCTCCTCCTGTTCTACCTGTGTCAGTCAAATGTCTAACATACTAGGAGTGATATTCAAAAGGGTTGTGCATGGCGCAACAGGGTTGCGCCATGCGCAACCCACCAATGTGCCCGGGCGCGATAGTCAAAGGGACATGTTGCACAGTGCAACTCCAGATGCACCGGGGTGCATCAGTTATGTATGCAGTGCAAGTGTGGGGGTGTCCCCATGCATATGCGGCACATCTCGATATGCAGCCCGGGATGTGTGGCACATATGCTGGCACATACCCACCTTGCTCCGCTCAGGAGGACGCAATACTGCTCCCGGTGAAACCAGGAGCAAGTCCTGGCCACCCACAGATGAGCTGCTGTATTGCAAGGCACAACATGGCAGCCGCCTGCTGTGGGTGGCCATCCGACCACCCAGGACACAGTCCACATGCCCCATGCCCAGGGGGCGCCGTGCCCCCCTCACCTGATCGCGGGCAGCAGACAATTATATCCCATGTGGTCCAGTGGACCGAACCCCAACACCCGTACATGGGCAGCTGTGCGAACATGCCTTGGTGATCCAGTGGACTGCTTATCATTGCCCAATCATGGGCATCTATACACTTTATCCCTGGTGGTCCAGTGGACTGATCCCCATTGGCTGAATGCGGGCTTGAGTTAAAACTCCTTGGTGGTCCAGTGCAACCCCCCCCAGTGCCCGATCACAGGCGGAATGACCATAGAACACCCTGGTGGTCCAGTGGTACCCTCTCCCCACCTGCCCACCGAGTCCCCTGCTACCCTGCACCCCCCCAGTCAGTGGCGGGTGTCAGCTCCCTGCCATCAAGCTGCCTGGCCGCCTGCTGACTGACAGCATACAGTAGGGCTGTACGCCTGTTGGTTCACTGCATGGGCCAATACTGTACTATACAACTCGGGACTGTGTAGTACAGTATGGTCTGCATGCCCATTGGCCCACGCAGTGGACCAATAGGCGTACAGCCCTACTGTATGCTGTCAGTCGGTGGGCAGCCAGGCGGCTTGTGGGCAGGGAGCTGCTGCCTGCTGCTGACTGGGGGGGTGCAGGGTCGCAGGGGACTCAGTGGGCAGGTGGGGAGGGGGGTACCACTGGACCATCAGGGTGTCCCTGATCGGGCACTGGGGGGTTTCCACTGGACCACAAGGAAGAGTTAACTCAAGCCCGTGTTTGGCCAAAGGGAATTGGTCCACTGGACCACTAGGGAGCTATTACTCTTATGCCCATGATTGGGCACTGAGGATCAGTCCACTGGACCACCAGGGATGCAGTGTACATATGTCCATGATCGGGCAATGGTTAGCAGTCCAATGGACCACCAGAGTTTAACATTACACATGCCCACCCTCGGGCGAATGGGAGCGGGGCCCGCCGAGGGGTAGGAGGGCATCGGTCCCTGACGGCTGCAGCCTGGCAGGGCGCCAGGTGCAAGTTGCCAGGGATCGGCACACCACATGCAAATGGGGCCATACTGACATGCAAATGGCCCCATTTGTGCCTTGCATTCATAATGGCCTCATTTGCATGCCCAGTGCTGAATATCATGGTTGATGCACCTAGCGCAACTGCACTTGCGCTGGTGCATCACCCTGCTCCTCTCCTACAACTTGCACTGGTGCACTGCCACTGCACCGTGTGCAGTGTGTGCACCTGCAGTGCCATATTCAATGGTGCTGAGCCATGGCACAGCATCATTGAATATTGCCTGGTACATGCCCTGGCTCATTCCAGTTGCACTGCGCCTAGGCTTGCGCCCCTGCCTGGTGCAGTTTGAATATCCCACCTTTGAGTTTACAATCCACTGAGACAAAAGTGGATACAGAAGAAGTCTAGTTTATGAACATGTTGGGACTGACTTCCTCAAAAAGGATAAATCCATGCAATAGGCAACTGCCAGAGTGCTAGTAACTCCACATTATGCACTAGCTATTAACGGAAATGTGGAGAAAAGGTACCAGGTGCACAGTGCTAGGTCTGAATATTGGTATGCCCAACCTGAGCACAAAGGTGTGGTGCAATATGCTATATGTGAAAAGGCTGAGGTGACTGCCATCAGTTCCACCTGAAAAAGATTCCAGATAACTGGACCGTATGGCATGGAAGCAATAAGAGACCACAGGGTGTGGGTAGTTATGTGATAAACCATCACACCCAGATGTGTTGTGAGGCATGAGGCATTCACGTCATGTGGCTTTAGCACTTGGAAGTTTGGTTATCACATAACTACCCACACCATGATGTGGCTTATTGCGCTTATAAAATAGGGAAACTGACAAATCTTAAACAAAAATAAAAAAGTACCAGTTATTTTTTTATTTCAAGCAAGTATTTTCTTTTGTTAAAAGTGACTAGTAAAAAGCAATCCATCCCCACCTATTATCTCTCCTTCCACACATTCCATAGATGGAACATTTATTTATCATGGAATGAAGGAATTCAAACTTCTGCAGTAGTCTACTAGCTGAATGTTGACCTCTCCCCACACAAACACATACAACAGAAAGCCTTAATAAAGCCAGATATTCAGTTTTATCTGTGCAGGGTTAAACATCAAATATTCCCCTGGTACACAGTTCAGGATAGGAAGGGGGTTTTGTTGATGGTCAGGAAAGAAGCCCAAAGAAGTATAGCTATGAGTAGTACGTTATTTTTTAAATTTGTGTACGTGTGTAAAAAAAAAGTGATGATAAAGGCAAATAACATTTAATTTTTTTTTTTATATTTTAAGGGAGTTTCATTCTTAGGGCCCAGCTGACTTTACAGTGAGAGTAAAGGTGGCAGCCATTTTTGTAATGCCAGTCAGTAATTTTTTTACAAAAGGCATTAATATGTTAGTGTTCTGTGTCCTGATTGCCAGCACTTTTTTTTGCCAGTGGTAGTACTCTGAGATTGCACAGCTGCTGACCAATCAGGATACAATAATGTCCCTACCCATTTTATCAAGAAGGCATATATTACCTTAATCTTGCTTTTAAGGCAAGCAACATACCTTGGCTACAAAGCTCACTACCAGCAGGCACTGTGGAACACAGTTCGGCCTCTGGGTGACAACCTGCTTCCTGAGAAGCATTCATGTCTGACACATACACTAAAGGATGGATTGGAAGCAGCATAATAGTTTAAATGGCCATAGATGCAAAAGTTACTGCATCTAGGGACCTGGCACAGGTAGTGGCATTAAGGAGGTTTATGCAGCTCAAGGTAACCTCTGTAACACAGGATACCTAACTCAGGGCAAAGCTAAGAACATTCAGTTTTAAAGTCCCTCCATTTTGTAGGATATGACAGATGCTTATGTACATCAAAAAAGGAATTAACAGAAAACAACTTCAAAAAAAACCCACAGGAAATGAGAAAGCCTCCCACCTCATACACCTTAGAAAAGGGGAGGAGTGGGAAGAATCTACAGCGGACTCTATGTGCACTACAACTACCCAGTTCAGGAGGGCACTAAGGGAAGCACAAGAAGGAAAGGAGTGAGGTAGAAGGCTACCTCAGCTTCTCCAGCGCATGCTGAGCCCAACCCCTGACAATTTTGCCCATTTTGCCTTAGACTCTGCGCCAGTAGAAGGACATATGAACATACAAACATACAATAAAGCCAGCAGAATAAGACCATTAGATTTATCGAGCCTGCTTGTATTGTAAGGTCCTCAGTATCACCTACTGATCCCCTCCAATCAGCCCTTCCCCCTTCTGACTTCCTTTTGGCCCTTACTTTTCTCTGTACTCTATCCCAGCCTCTCTTGAAGGTGTCTACCATTTTCAACAAAACCACCTCCTCAGGAAGCCCATTCCAACCTGCCACAACCCTATTCATGAAGAAGTGCCTCCTAGTCTCTTTCCTAAACCTCCCAACACCAATTTGAGACTGCGTCCTTTTGTGTTTTGATTCCCACTGAACTTGAAGAGACCTTCTTTGTCTACCATATTTATTTTTTTCAAATAGTTGAAGGTCTCAATCGTGCCCCCTCTCTCTCCTCTCCTCTCCTCCAGGGAGTACATATTTAGAACTTCTGAACTCTTCTTGAACATCCTACCCTGCTGGCCCATGGCCATCTTAGTTGCCATCCTTTGGACCCTCTCAAGCAAGTTTTACTGTACACTGTACTCCAGATGTGGCCTCACCAATGACCTATACAGGGGCCATACTTCTTCTTCCTGCCTACTGCTGATGCATCTGGCAATGCAGTCCAACATTTTATTTACCTTTGATGCTGCTTTCCTATATTGTGTGCAGTGCTTCAGGTCACTAGTAATCATCACCCCAAGGTCCTTCTCCTCCTTGGATGCAGCTACCTGGTATCCACCCAGGCTAATCTCAGTCATTGGGTTCTTGGCTCCAGTGTGCATAACCTTACAGTTTTGTGCATTGAAGGCAAGTTGCCAAATCCTGGACCACCCCTCTAGCTTTCCCAGATCTTTCCTTAGGTCTTGTACCCCTTCTGCTGTGTCCACCCTGCCACAGCACTTGGTGTTGTCTGTGAATAGACACATTTTGCCCTCAGTGCCATCCCCAGTTATCATTAATGAAGAGACTGGAAAGCAGCAGTCCAAGCAATGAGCCCTGTGGTACTCCACTGGGGACCTCCCTGGTGCTGGAGAGCTCCCATCCTACCATCATGCTCTGGGTCTTGCCTCTAAGCCAGTTCTCCACCTACCCAGTCAACTTCTCCCTGACCCCTAGGTTTGCCAAATTCCTGATCAACCTTTTGTGGCATACAGAGTAACAGGCTTTGCTGAAGTCCAGGTAAAGGATGTCCACTGCTTGGCCTATGTTCACTGTTTTAGTGACTCAGTCAGAGAAGTCAATCAGATTTGGTTTGACACAATCTCCTTTCCATAAACCCATGTTGCTGCTCATCCTGGAGATCATTATCTTCCAGATACAGTGCTCTACCAGCCTTCCCTTAAGTACAGTCTCCATAAGCTTGCACATAATTGAGGTTAGACTGACCAGTCTGCAGTTCCCCAGGTCAATCTTGGGACCACTCTTATGGAGGGGCACTACACATGCCATTCTCCAGTGCCACACTCGACTCCAGTGAACTACTGAACTGGTCAACTAAGGGACTGGCAAGCTCCTCCACCAGCTCCCTCAGCACCATTGGGTGTATACTGTCCAGGTCTGAGGATTTGTCTACCCTTAATGCTAGTAACCCTTTCGTCACCCTATCCAGCTCAATCAAAACATCCTTGCACCCTTCTCCCATCTTCTTTCTTTCTCCCTAGTGGCACTTGTTTGTATCTCTCTCTCTCTCTCTCTCTCTCTCTCTCTCTCTCTCTCTCTCTCTCTCTCTCTCTCTCTCTCTCTCTCTCTCTCTGGTGAAGACCGAGACAGAAGTACTTGTTCAGTACCTTTGCTTTGCTCCCATTCTCCTCTATCCACCCGTCCCCTTTCCTGATTCTAAAGTTCCCATCTTTCTAGTCCCTTTTCTCAGTAATATAGTGAAAAAAGGCCTTCTCCCCCTTTTTAATTTCCTCAGCTACCTGCAGTTCCTTTTACATTTTAGCCTGCTGGATTACCATACCTGCTGCACTAGCCATTCTCAGGTAGTCCTCCCTATCTTACTCCCTCTGGGTCCTCCTGAACCTCTTGTAGGCTGACCTCTTTGGGATGCAGTATAGCACTGTGGTGTAGGGCACTGAGCTGCTTTGAGTTCCACAGCCCCCACTTGCATACTGTGTGACTCTGAGCAAGTCACTTGGATTCCTTGTGTTCCCAGGTTGCATCTGGAAACAAGTTTTGGCTTAGTGTGCCTTTCCTTGTTAAACAATTTCCACTTTCTCCCTTTCCCTTTTCTTATCCCTTACTGCCTGGATGACCTCTGTGCTTAACCAACTGGGTGTTTTGGCTCTCATGTTTTTTCCCTTTGAGCCTAATGCATTCACTTGTGGCTACCTACCATTATACCCTCCTTGATGATGGACCACCATTTGTACACCCCCATATCCACTCAGATGCTTGCCAGGTGATTCCTTAGCAGCTATAACATCTTTCTGAAGTCTACTTTTCTAAAATACAGGACTTTAGTCTTAGTGGGAGCCTTTTTCCTGCCCATGTCCAACTAGAACCACAGTGTGCAATGGTTTCTCCCACCCAAGGGCTCCTTGACCTTTATATCCAGGATGTGGTCCCCCTTTGTAAGCAGTAGATCAAGTATTGCCCCTTCCTGGTGGGTACTGTGATGCCCTGTGTCAGGAATCTACTTTTCAGCACATCTAGGATCACCTGACTCATGGCACACGTCTAGGCCAGTACCCTCCAATCCACCTTGGGCAGGTTAAAGTCTTCCACTATAACCACCTCTTCCTTTTCGTGTAGCAGTCTTTATTTGTGAGTTCAATTCCCTGTCTCTTTCCTCCCTCTGCCTGTGTGGTCTGTAAGCCACCCCCAATCTCACCTTCCTCCCTCTATTTGACAGTAATTGAATCCATTTTGCTTCTGCCCGCCCCTCTTCTTACTTCTGCCTTGTACAAGTTATACCCACCCTACTATAAATTGTCACCCCTCCACCTTTTTCTACCTCCATGTCCCTCCTGTATAATTTAAACTCAGGGATCAAGAAGTCCCAGTCATAATTAGACATCTGTTTAATTATATCCAGGACTAGGAAAACAGTACCACATACAAGTGAGCCCTGGAGATGGTTGGACAGAATTTCAGTATTCAATTTTTGAAATTCACAATATTAAGCAAAACAAGTGTTTTTTCAGCTCACAGTCCAGAGCAGAAAATCCGACCGGAACTGGAGATGTCAAAGTTACTGCAATTGAAAATAGTGGAAAATGTCCAGGTCTCCCAGCTGGGGAAGGGGTTCATTTTCAAATACTTTCTCACCCTGAAGAAAAATGGGGAATGGGGACAAATTCTGAGCCTAAGATTCCTAAACAGGTGCTTAAAAAAGGAGAAATTCAGGATGGTAACACTATGAACAGTTAAACCATCCTTGCAAAAAGGAGACTGGCTGGGATCTTTGGATCCGAATGATGCATATACTTCTATATTCCAATAAGAGCAAGCCACAGGAAATATCCAAAGTTCAGGATGGGTACTGACCAATACTATTTCACAGCAATTCCTTTTGTCTTGACCTCAACTCCAGGACTGTTCGCAATGCCTAGCTGTGGTAGCAGCACATCTGTGAAAACAAGAAAGTGGTTTTCCACTTCCTAGAGGACTGGCTAATAGGTGGAAAAAAAGAGGAGGAAGCAGTCAATTCAGTCCAAAAAGATGAGATCAAATCTAAAATCTGCAAATTCTAGATTTCTTCCTAAACATTGAAAAAGCCCAACTGGAATCCACTCAGATACTAGAATTTATGGGCACAAAATTGAAAAACCTACAACAGAGGGCATATCTGCCAATTCAGAGGGGAGAGGCCCTTATTCTATGTGTTAGCTCATTCCTAGTATGTCACAAAAAGTCTGCCCAGGAATTCCTCCAGTTGCTGGACCTTACGGCTTCTACCCAATCAGTGGTGCTATAGGCAATGCTACAAACCAGAGATGTTCTGTACCACCTGTAAACATACTGGCAACAGCATAGTGCACCACTAGAGGAGTTAGTGTCAGTCACCCAGTACTTGGTACAGGCCTTAGAATGGTAGAAACAGGAAAGCAATCTCAGAGAGGGCATTTACTTCTTTCAACCCTCACCAACAAGGGTCCTGACTACAGATGTTTCACAACTAGGATTTCATGGTCATCTGGGGAACTAGATGGCTATTGTAATCTGTCACTCACAGGAGTGCTTAGAACACATCAATATGTTAGAGCTCTGAGCTCCGGTCAATGGAGTCTTTATCTTCCCCATTAAAGGGGCAAACAGTCTCAATCAAGACAGACAATACAACCACAATGTTACATAAACAAACAAAGGGGTAGCCAATCCTCAAAACTCTGCACATTGTCCATGAGAATATGGAACCTGGCATACTCCTTAAAAGACTCAGTATCTACAGTGCTTCTGCCAAGCAAGGACAATGTACTGGCAGACTCATAGAACAAGATGGGTCAGGGAAACCACAAATGGTCCCTGAACCATCAGCTACTGAATTATGTATTCCATAAATGAGGAGTTCAAGAGGTGGATGTATTCCCCTTCTGGGAAAGCAAAAAGCTCCCTCACTTTTGTTGCAGACCATAGTGACCATCCCATGTGGTGCTCTTTTCCTTTTCTATAGGAGAATGCTACTGTGTACATTTCTTTAATTCCCAATGAGGCTGAGGGTTGTGCTGAAGCCAGAAACTAAGGCAGGAGTCAGCAAAAAAATTATTCTGATAGTACCAGACTAGACCAGATTGAAGTGGCACTCTCTTCTGTTGACAATGTGTCAAAGGACATCTATTTCTCTACACCCCTGAGGCATGATCTCCTGACTCTGACTCAGGGCACTGTATTTCACCCTAATCTCAAAACACTTCCCCTGAAGTTCTTGAAGAGCTAGTAAATTCTAGCTTGAATTTGTATACTTAAGTATTTGAAGTTTTAAAGGTTGATAGAAAATCAGCAGCCGGGAAAACGTATATTTTGAGGTGGAAAAGATTCAGCATCTAATGTGCTTCACATGTCACAGCAATAACATCATACTTGTCAGTGGTCCTGGGCTACTTTGGGCATCTGTGGTTTCTGGAGCTGAAAACCTCATCTTTGAAAGTACACTTAGCAGTGGTTTCAACTTTTAAGTCAGTAAGAAAAGAAGAAACCTTTGCTTCTCAACCAATTCTCAAAAAGTTTTTTAAAGGCTTAAGCCACTTGTGTCTTGTGAGGAACCACTTCCCCCATGTCCTAGCAGAGCTGAGGGAGCCTCCTTTTGAACCCATATTCTCAGCAGAGCACAAATATTTGACTTGGATGACAGTGTTTCTAATAGCAATTATCTTTGCCAAAGTGGTCAGTGAACTTAAAGCCCACCATACAGATTCAAATTTTATGGTCTTTCACAGGGATAAAGTGGTGCTTCAGAATTGCCTGTAAATTAAGTTTCTTCTACAGTTGGTCTCAGCATTTCACATGAATGAGTCAGTGGCTTTGCCTGTGTATTTCCTATGCTCCACACAAGTGTTTTGTGGAGAAACTTCACAGTCTAGATGCTAAAAAACTATTAGGTTTCTACTTGGGTGGAACCAATGTGCCAAGAACAGACAGCACGGAACTGTTTGTCACTTATTATGAGGTAGGCAAAGGTAAGCCAGCAGCTAAGAAGACTATTTCTTAGTGGATAGTATCATGTATTCATTTATGTAATAAAAAGGCTGGCAAGCAGCCACCAAAAGGCCTATGGGCACACTCCATTAGTGCTCCATCTGTAACTGTGGCAGCATTGAGGGGCATACCCCCAGTAAGATATCTGTAATGCAGCTACCTGGTCTACAGTATCCATCATTACTGCACATTACTGCAAGGACATCCAATCTAGAAGAGATGCCTGGTTTGCTACTTCTGTGCTTCAAAACTTTTTCCCTAAACAGACTCTAGCTCTTGGCTTCCAAAATTCTGCTTGGAGTCTGCAGACTTGTATGATATCAGTAGTAAGTTCATCACTCACCATAGTAATGATGTTTCTTTCCAAGGGTTTACTAGTGATTCATATAAACCCTTTCCTACCTCCCCTTCTAAAACTATTCTATAAAGGTTTCTTAAAAAATATATATTGTTTTACTGCTTGAGTATTTCATTAGTGCAAACTTTGCATTTTTTACAAATTCACTGTGTTTTTTTTTTAAATACTTATTTACATTTAAATTAGGTAAGAATACTTAGAATAGATTAAGTGGCCATTGCTGTCTTCTGGTCTTCAACTATAAGGCTTTCATCAGAGTGTTAGGGGGAACATGACCGCAGTGCAGAGATGGAATTTTGTACATACTAAATTCATTTCAGGGCAACAGCTCAGGGATTAGATGATTGCAGATTTATATGAATCACTAGTAAACCCTCTAAAAGAAACATTATTTCTACAGTAAGTAATTTTTGCTTGTGCACCGGGGTCACAATTATATGCTCACAGGGTACAGTTTTAGGGGGGATGTGAGGAAGACAGATCAAATCAATATTTTATTTGTTCAGCTTGAAAAAAGTCATTACAAAGATGAAACTAATTACAATCTCTTTATAGATACAATGTGATACAGAATGAAAAAGCAAATTTGTTGTAATGCAGCAATATGTGCTAGGCTTTTTTTTTAAATAGCTTAAAATATCACTCACAGTTGTTACAAGAATTAAAAAATTTAAAAAAGAAATATTTTTAGACATATACATAGATTATTTTCAAAATTTACAAGGTACTTTGTATAGGTTCCTTTGAAATGAAGCTTCTGCTTGTGTTGCCTTCCAGTTAGGGATAAGGCAGCATGTAAACAAGATGCATAGCAACCAGGAATGCTTTTAGGCACAATTTGCTTGTAATTGCAACAGGTCCAGAACATCTGAATGAAGAGGGCTTCCATTTAGGTAGCTGTAAAAAGTTTTCATGTCAAAGGAAGATACACATTTTAGTAAAGCAAGAGAATTCTTAAACATCTTAATTATCAGGAGGTATGAATCATAAGATCATAAATCAATTTTATGAATTTTAGCATATCAAACGTGATAATTTCTGTAGGTGGGTTCACAAGAATTCTAAGAATTTTATCCTTAGGGATTATATTACTTAAAAGATAATGACCAATAAATATTTGTCTCATGTGGGCTTATTTAGGTAATTTCAACAACATATGTGCAAGTGTCTCAAAAGTGTGCTCCCCACAGTCACAATATCAGTTTTGAGTATATATTTATTTATTAAGTTTTTGTTAACTGGGTAGGTACACTAGACAGCATAGCTGCCTATTTTCAGGTACGACCTGGGAGATTACAACAAAGGGTACATAGACAATAATAGATACAAGAAAACATCATGGGACAAGTAGAAGTCAGACACAGTTCACTTATACAAAATTTTCTGCAAATTACAGAACATTTGCAGGAATCTATATGTAGTAATAAAACAGAAATATAAGTGCAAATAACTAACAGTCATGTCATACAACTCATGAGTAAGTGCTAGAAGACAGGAAATGACAAGATTTCCAGGCAAGTTTGAAAGTAGTAGAGATTGGAGCCAGTAGACAACTAGAAGGAACCAGTACAGGAGTGGGTGGATAGAGGACAGGAGCAGGGTTCAGAGCTTAGAAGAGCCATATGAAGCTCCTGTTTGAAGCTGTGTGGAGAAGGGGAGATTCTTAGACTCAGTGGAAGGGAGTTCCATAGTTTAGGGGCCCAGCTAAAGAAAGCATTCTCCCCCATTTTGGTTTTACATCTCAGTTGGACAAGAAGGGATTTGTCAGCTGATCTCAGTGGGTAGGCAGAGGTCACAGGTTTGAGAAGTAATGCCAGTTTGTCAGGTATCTGGGAGGAGATTATATTCTTTATAAAACAGTAGGAAGTAAACTGTCAGAAGGTTGAGGGGGTAAACCATCCCAGGCTGAAGTATAGTGTGCATCGGTGAGTAAGTCTGGGCAAAGACAAAGCAAAATGGCAAATGCTGTTGTAGCAGACATCTGACTTTTGGAGGAGCCCTCCAGTAGTTGCCAGAAAGGCTATTAACCCATATGCCAATTTGGGTCTCAGGATCCCCTGTGCAGTGGCCATTCTCACTGTGGATGTTAGGTTATGTCTCACCTTATATGCCAGTCCAAGTTGAATATTGACAGATGTAATAACTGAGGCTAGGTGCAGGTCAAAATCCAAGGCAGGATCAAGGGTTACTCCTAGGTATTTAAAAGAGGTAACTGTGTTAAGGGGAGAGCCATCAAATGCTCTGATACCTAATGGCTGGGTGCAGGACTGAATTTTTTAACCTGAACCAAAGAGCATAGTCACTGTTTTATTTTTATTTAAGACAAGCTTGTTTTGCAATAGTCAGCTCTGAAAGGTATTGAAGTTACTATTGAGATTCAGGTTGATCTCTGAGAGGTTTAAGGAGGATGAGGAAAGAATAAGATCATCTGCATATAGCAGATCTGAGCAAGCACCAGTGAGCAGTGGGATGTCATTTATGAAGACTGTAAACAGGAGAGGACCAAGAATCAAACCCTGGGGCACTCTGATCCAAGTTGGAGCAAGAGGGGACTTAGCCTCTCCAATCTGGACAAATTGTTGCTGCTTTGAAAGATAATTTTGGAACCAGGTGGTGACAGAGGGTGAGAAGCCTAGGGATGACAACTTTGATAGGAGCAGCGGGTGGTCAACTAAATCAAATGCTTTTGCAAGATCAACAAAAGTAGCTCAGTGAGACAGCCTTTGTCCATAGCGAGTCTGACATTTGTAAACTATATGAGAGCAGTGGATGTACTGTGCCTACGTAAGAAACCATGTTAGTCAGGGGTGAGGAGTTTGAAGGAGTACAAGTAATCCAAGACCTGGGTAGCAACAATTTTCTCCAGTATTTTAGAGAGGGTGGAGAGGATGGCAATAGGGCAGTAGTTATCCAGGTTAGTAGTTTCCCCTTTTTTGTACACTGGTACAACTCAAGCAATCTTCCAGAGGGAAGGGACATGTCCTGTAAGAAGAGACAGGTTGAAAAGTCTAGTCACTGGAGAGACTATAGATGGTGCAACGGTTCTAAGGAATTTTGGTAAAAGTCCATCTGCTCCTGCTGATTCAGCAGGAGAGACGGACTTAAGTAAGCATAAGATTTCACTCTCAGAGACTGGGCAAAAGGTGAAAGATGGGTTGGAAGGTTTAAGGTTATCCTTCAGAGTGACAGGTAAAGGCTCAGGAGGTGCAGTATAGGAGGAGAGGTCAGTGAATCTAGAGTTAAGAGCCTCGGTGATAGTGAGCAGATTATTGCAATTGCAACCATCCACGACCACATCAGAAATTGTATTGCACTTGTTTTTTCCTATAATGGCATTAACATGACTCCAAAAATCACGAGAGTCACTGACAGAGGTACTAAGGAGCTGATGGTAGTAATTGCACTTAGCAGATCTGATGGAAACCTTAAATAGGTTTCGGAGTCTTCTGTACTCTGCCCAGTCTGATGGGGACTGGGTTAGCTTAACTTTGTTCCAGGCTTTATCCCTCTTTCTGAGAGAGGACAGGAGTGAAGAATTTAACCAGCAGGTAGCAGATCCCCGGATGCAGTGCCTTTTTACTGGAATATATTTGTCTTAAAGGTTCAAAAGCATGGTAAGGAGGTATTGAGCAGCATGTTCCATATTACAAGTATTATATAGAGGTACCCAGTCAGTGTTCTGTAGCTCCATGATTAGGTCTCTCTTATCCATTTTTGAAAAATCCCTGATAAGAATTTCTCTTGGGGGGGTGGTTTAGGGGCCCTAGCCTTCAAAACACAGTAAACTGGGGAGTGGTCACTGACTGAGTCTGGTAAAACTTCAACAGCACTGATCCTCTTAGGCCTGTTGGAGACAGCCCAGTCTAGAAGAGATTGGAGACTGCTATTACTAGCCTGTCTGGTCAGGAGAGTGACTAGTTGAGACAGGTGTAACCTGCTGAGTTCAGCAGCATAGAGATTAGAGTTTTTCCCTAGCCAATCCAGGTTGAGGTTCCCCATAACAATGAGCTCTTGTCTACCCTTTAGTGAGGAAAGATGGTCAATTACCTTAGTCAGGCCTGTTAGTACATTTTAGGAGAGTTATAGGTGCACACTGCATTTAGCTTCTTAGTGAGTCCTAAGGTAATAACTATATGAATAGTTTCACATAGACAGGTAGTGTTGACCAGGAGAACCATAATGTCAAGGTCCTGCCTGGTATAAAACAAAACACCACCACCCTTTTTAGCATTTGGACAATCACATCTGTGAAGTTTCTATCCATTGATCCTACATAATGAATCTGGTATATGGAGTTTTAACCAAGTCTCGGTTAGACCTAAGACATCAGGGGAATTGTGAGCAATCCAGGCTTCAAGTTGTGCAAAATTAGCTGACAGACTTCTAATGTTCATATGTGCAAGCTTAAGCCCCTTTTCTGTGAACCAATAAGATGGGTTCTTGGGAGTGATGCCATCAGGAGGGCCCGGGTTAGGTTCAATATCACTGGAGAGAAAAGAGAGAGAGAGAGAGAGAGAGAGATGACATAGGGGTACCCAGGTCTGAAGGAGAGAGGTTTGGATTTTGACCTCGAGTGGCATATAAAAAGGGGAATGGCTTAGGTAGTCAGCTATACTAGCAGATGGGATAAGCTTTAGGAGGCAGGTTTCAGGGATGGAGGTATTACCACTGATAATTAGGTTTGAGAAAAAATTGCTCCAGTCCTTGACTTTATTTGAGTAGCCAGAGTCAGTAGATGACTGGCAGAGAAGATCTACTGAGAGTTGTAGGGCTAGCAGAAGGAAAAATACTCCTACAAAGCTGCAGTGAAGTGAGATCACCCCCATAGTGTACACTGGTAAGGAAAAGAAGGGAACATAGAACTAGGGAAAAAGAGAGAAAGCAGCGAATTCAGGACTGGAGACAGGACTGAAGCAAATGTGCAGTTGACTGCAGGAGTGAGACAGTAACTAAGCCCAAGGATGAAACTATCCGGCAGGCAGAGATATAGAGCTGCAACTAGAAAACTTATAAAGGCTTTTGCTATGTGTGGAGATATTCACCAGGTTTCTGGGGCAATCCAACAACGAAATTCACAAGCTAGCTGCCTTGAGATCCTCACCCCAGAAGAAATGGTCCAATCACTAAGGGAAAAAAGAATATCCACCCCCAAGGAACATGCATTTAATAAGACATGGGGGAGGGGTGGGAGGAGGGAGAAAATTTGACTTCAGTGTCTCTCACAGAAAAACAGGCTAGGAGCATACAATTAAATCAGAAACAGCACCCTAAACTCTGAGATTGCAGTGCATACAGAAATGCCATAAATACCAGGCTCAAATTCAGTTTACAGCTCGGCTGGACAGAGGCACATTTAAGTCAGTCTGTACGGGGTTTTTTGGTAGTCTCATCTAATCTGCAATAGTGCAGAGGTAAGTTGAGGTAGAAATTCAGCCACAGCTTGGAAGGCAGGGAGCCACTTAGAAAACATGCCAGAATTCAAAGCTAGGCTGCCTGAGGACTTGAAATGGAACCTGCTGGCTACAGTACCTTGCTGGCTTCGAGGTGAGCTGGTGAGGTCCAAAGAGACATGGGGAGTGCCGCAGTGACCCCAACAGAGGTGACTAGGAGCCTAGAGAGAGAAGAGGGGTAGAAGATTATATTTAGTCAGGGGACAGAAGAAGGAGGCGGGGACTGACAGTCAGACTGAGAAATTAACTGGGAGGGATGGACTGAAGTGATTAGCTTGGCAGGGAGGGGTACTACTGAAAGTAGGGGGGAGGGGGCAAGAATCAGCAGTACAGATGAGAAAGGAAATCCCACACCAAGAGCAGAAAGCCAGTAGACTTTAAGAAATAAAAATCCTACCCTAAATTATTCCTTAAACAGTTAATTGGTGAGCAGTAAGCCAGTACATTCTAAGAGTTTAAATCATTCCCTTATTAATCATAGAATCATCAGAAAAATACAGTTAATTACTAAATGCACAAAAGAAAAATATAGTAGCACTTAAATGAAATGATTTTTAAATTTGACTTCAGTGTCTCTCACAGAAAAACAGGCTAGGAGCATACAATTAAATCAGAAACAGCGCCCTAAACTCTGAGATTGCAGTGCACACAGAAATGCCATAAATACCAGGCACAAGTTCAGTTTACAGCTCAGCTGGACAGAGACACATTTAAGTCAGTCTGTACAGGGGTTTTTGCAGTCTCCTCTAGTCTGCAATAGTGCAGAGGTAAGTTGAGGTAGAAATTCAGTCACAGCTTGGAAAGCAGGGAGCCACGTAGAAAATATAGTTGCTTTAATCTTAGAATATCTAAATTAATATAGTTTGGAAGGATACATTTCTAGCCCAATCTTCAAAAATACACACCTGTCTTCTCTCGCTGAAAGAAATGTAAGATATCATTGTAAAACATGAGCTATTTTATTTTGTGCATACCATCGGTGAGATTTTAACATTGTAGTCCTTATTATATCTGTATTATAAGAAACCTGTATGAGTTTGTTTTTAATTAATAACAATAATACATAATTAATAATAATAATAATAATTAAATGAGCATATTTTTTGGATATCACTGAATTTTTAAAGGAATCTACCCAAAGATGTTCTAGGTTTAAAAGTTGTAAGGTATCTATTATAGCTCTCAGCCAGGGTAAAGAAGAATTGTTTTGTACCTAGATCATCTTTTCCAAATGTTTTTTTAATCTACCTTTTAAGATCAGAATTAGGATCAGAATTTAAACACTTGACTAATAAGTTATTTTTGCAAATAGTGCCAGGAGCATTATCATAACCCTCCCCAGCTCTGCTCTAGCTATTTCTGCTGCTGTATGATTAGATAGCTGTAGAATTGATCTATTAAGATGAGTTTTCTATCTGGTTAAATTTCCTGTCAGATCTTATTTCAGCCATATATAGGGCCACACTATTTATTTTCATCTTTGATGCTCGTAATGTAGAAATGAGCAAAAATTCCCCCAAATCTGTCACTAAATCTTAACATGGCATTTTTAATCCAAGCAATCTTATTTGCTGTATAGGTTTTATGCTTTGCCTAGCCATAATTGTTGGGGAAAAAAAAAAGAGTCCTAGATAACACTGATTTTAGACACTAACCAAGGGTGTATGGTTTAAATACTGAAATACTGCTTTACAATTTTACTTCCTTTTGCCATAGATCGAAATGTGGCTTTTCTTAGTATTACTACATAATTTATTTTTGTCACAGTATGACTCCAAAAGGGTGAGTGTTTTCTTTAGGCCCAAGGGAGAACAGAAATCAAAATCAGGTCATCAGCAAACATTAGTGCTGGAACTGTTAGACCTTCTACAGCAGGGGAATGACTTAGATCATTTAAGAAGAAAGTTGGTAAGTTGTTTATAAACAAATTAAATAATACCACAGCTAAAATGCATCCTTGTTTCTCCCCCATGTTAGACTCAAAAGGGTCTGATACTGTGTGTGGAATTTTCAAATTCTGCTGAATTTCATCAGAAGTGGAATGGTGGAACTCCGTGGTGTAATAATGTGCAATGGGTTTTCCACTACATTTGCACAGACTTAAATTCTGCAGATCTTGATATTTTCCATGGAAATGGTAGAAGAATGATTTTCTGCAGAAAAATGTTTTTCCATGGAATAATAATTCCATGGATCTTAACAGGCAGAATTCCATAGAAGGACCAGTGACGTTCCGATGGATATTCCACCAGTGGAATGGTCACTCCACATTAATTCTGTCAACAGAATTCTGCATTCTGCAAAGCACTAGTCTGATAAATTACCTTCCAAATTATGTCTCCTAGAAGTCCAATTTCCAAAGGTAAAGGTTTATAATTACCCTTAATATTGTATGGTTCATGTTCAGATTGTAAAGCTTTTCCCAAAGAAGAGATCTATGAACACCAGCACAGACCCCTTTGAAACTGACAAAAGCCAAATATGCAGGAATGTGTTTTTTGTAATATTTTTCTAAGATATGCTGAAGGATAAAGCACTAATCTACTGTAGTGAAGCCGTCCCATAAACCTGTTTAATAAGAGTTTAGAATTTCTTCTTTATTTAGCCAAAGATTTATTCTGGATAGGATAACCCTTGAAAAAATTTTCCCCAGGCAATCTATAAGATTTCTAGGTCAATAATTTTCAGGGGTTGCAGGATCATCCTTTTAAAAACATTGGATTATGATTTTAACCTTCCACTGTAGTGGTATAAAGTTTTCCATTATAATTTTATTAAACAGCATGGTGAGCAGATCACTCCATAACTCAGTTTGCACTTTATACACATAAGGAGGTATTTTATCTGGGCCTGGGGCTTTATCTGCTTTTGTCTGTTTCGTGGCTATAGAGATTTCATATAGTGTAACATTTAAGGGTCCTGATATTGCCTGTAGTATTGAAATAGATCTTTGTGAAGGTTTGATTCATGTTTATTGAAAAAAAGATTAGTAATAGTTTGTCCAAACCATGGGGGGTTATATGGACCAGAATGTTTGGAGCATAACTGCCCATCCCTTTTGCCACCAGGAACCAAAATTGTTTGGTGTCCTCAGTTTGAATTACTCTAAGCATTTTTGTCCATTGTTTTGCCTGGAACAGTTGTTTTGGTTTTTGCAAAAATATCTAATACTCCTTCCTGTATTTGTTTAGAAATTTATAATTTTCCTTGGAAGGATTCAATCTTGACATGCCTTATGCATTTCAGGAGAGCAGCCTTAAATCTTTTGCAATTTCTGTTAAACCGAGATTGATGCTCATTTTTAATAACTGGATGATATCTATTTTCCCCCCTCTATGTTTAATTTTTCCCTTTCTTTAGTTGTTTCCAGTTTAATAGAAGTGATTTCCTTAGGCCTGTCTTTTAATTTGTTTTCCCTTTCTTCTCCTTATCCTTGGTTAGGTGGGTAATACCATCACACCTTTCTATCTTGCTTCTGTTTTTAATTTTTTGAAGAGTGCACTGCTCTTTTAGAGCACGTATTGAAGTGGAATTGTTTAGGATGAGCGATAAATCTTTGATGTTTTTGTCCTGTTCCTTTTTTAATTTTTTTTTCTTTCTGCTTCTTTTTTAATAATTTGCCCCATTTAGGTAATGAGATTTGATTTAGAGAATTCTGATTACAAGAGGTATTTATGTCCTCTTCTAGATTATTCTGAAGATTGATGAGTACTGAGTTCCCTTCTGAGCCCTGTTCTGCCTTAGCCATTTTCCTAAATAGATTTCTTATAAGCTCTTTGTAATGTGTCAGTGTAATCCGAACTGTTTCCTCTCTTATGATTGCAATTGTTCAAGAATTAGAACACTAGAGGGCATAGCCAGCTGGTGAACATGTTGGATGCCTAGAGTGAGAGCTCCTCCCTTAGACTCCCAATCCCTCTAAAATTGGTGGCAACCCTGCTCTAAACAGCTAGAAAACAGCAGCTTTTAGTTACCACAATGGCTCAGAACATGAAAGGGGCTAAGAAGCAATCACAGCTCCCAGCCGGAGAGCCCACCAGAGATGCGGGTGCAGGCAGGAAGAATGGTCACCAAAAAGTTCAACCAGATCAAAGAAGGGGAGGGGGCACTCCAGATCTATGTGAGCACTAATCACGAGCATGAGGTCAGATATGTGGACCAGCTTCAACAATATGAACATTCAGATGGCACATTGGAAGAACTTAAATGAAAATCTGAGCTCTACTACTGCCGATCACTCAACCCATATTACTATATTACCAAAGTCGAGGAAAAAGAATCAATGTGGTGAAGGATCAGGTTTCCAAACTCCTAAGGGACCAGGACACAATGCAACAAGCACTATGAGATCATCAAGCCAAGAGTGATGACCAGGAAAACAGGGCAAGGAGGAAGAGCATTCATATAACTGGCTTGCCTGAAGACTTGGAAGGTACGGTGCCAGAAACCTTCATTACTCATTGGCTAAAATATGTCCTGGACTTGGGAGAGGATGATCAAATGTACAAGGTGGAATGGACACATCACACTCCTTGGGGTAAACCCAGACCAGGAGAAAGGTCCCGGCACTTTCTTGCCAGTTTTCACCATTATCAGGATAAAGAAGCCATTCTGAAAGCATTGTGAGCTAAAGGACCGCTGCAAGTGGAGAACAGAAAAGTGCTTATCTTTCCTGACTACAGCTGCAAGTTGCAGAGGGAATGGCAGAAATTTGAGGAAGTGAAAGCCCAGCTTTGTTGTCTGGGAGTTTTGCATCAGCACCTATACCCATTGAAGCTCTGGGTGTCCAGACAGAGCCAGCCTTCAAGAGTGCTCCTAAGTGCCAAAGAAGCTGCAGAATACATCTGTAGAGAGGAGGCAGCAATTGAGGGCTGCTCAGCCAAGAGGAGCACAGTGCCAGTGAGATGAAGACACCCAGGGACTTACACCATGGCTAAGGTAACACTTTATGTCTCAGAATGTCTGGTTCGGTGCTGAGTGAGCTTTCCCATAAGGCCCTTTACCCCACATTATGCTCCCTGGCTAACAGACATGGCAAGATTCCTAATAAATATCTCAGACTCATTCAGTACTGTGTCAGCCCCTGCAAGGAATAGGCTGCACTTGAACAGGTGAGATGGCAGTCTTTTCGCACCAACTTATTTGTTTGTTTAAATAATCAGATCTCTATAGTATGGACATTGTTTTGTGTATTCTGGTAATATAACTTGCCACAACTTTCTGTTAACTACACCTGGGTGAGCCAGTGGGGGAGTCGGGGTAGTAGCATTTGGTATAGAGGGAGGCTAGGCTCTGATCAACATGAACAATTGAAATGTAGATTGGATTTGTGAGTCCCTGGTCACTGGTCTGCAACAGGACATCATGATCTACTTTGGATCCTGCATTTTCCATAGCCCCAGAATACAACCTCAAAAGCCAGAAAAGGTGAAGAGACATTAACTGTTAGCCATGCCTTTTGCAATGCTCACTGTTATTACTTTTCTTCTTTATTGTTCAAGTTGACACTGTTTATGATTGTTTTGGGATAACAGTAGAAAATGTGTCTGTCTGTTCACATACGGGCAGCCTGGTGTGGCAGCATTATGTGCCTCAAATAATATGTGGTATGCCCTATTTGATTACTTGGAGGATATCTGATCAGTCTAATTGCAGCACAGTGTCACATACAGTTCTAATTACCTAACTGGTGGTGACTGGAGATGCACAAGTCCTCCCTTCCCCCTGGAGCCCATCTATTCCTGGTACTGACTGGCCTAAGCTGCTGCAGCTATGGGCTTAGTGTGCTCTGGTTGCAAGTCATGACTGCTGCAGCAATATGCTGACTGCACACCATACGTAGATATGGTGGACCCACATCCCAGTTGCCAGCCCAGGACTGCTGGATCCTGAAGCAGAGATTACCATTAATGCTCTAAATGCACTGGAACTGGCTGGAATATTCCCTGCAACTGGTAGAGGTGCAACCGGGTGGGGAGCAGGAAGCCAGTGGGCAGCATTAACCAGTGGAGAGCAGTGTGGTGACATAACTAGCACATGCACAGCCATGATAAGGCACATGACTTGCCCAGTTGATATGTGGGATGCACATTTTTACAATGCAGCCTTGGTAGCTCCTTTGTGGGAATGGAAAGCAAGATCTACCTAGGGTTTAAATTGGGCAGGAGTCCACAGCAGCTCAGTTCCACCACATCTTTAGGAATTTCATGACAGTTCCACCACCTCTGTCATCTTTCTACATTGACTACTATAGGAGAGTTCCACTAGCCAGAAATGACAGTTCTACCATCTAAAAATCTATGTGTGAGAGTTCCCCCAACTAAACATGTCCGATTTAACCACTTGATCTACCCACTAAAAGAGCTGACTGAATGCGGCTAGATAGTGTGGTCATAAAAATGGCAGGAAGCCTGCTCACAGCAGGAGTGGTAGTAACACAGAGAGGCCTACAGAGTCATGTATATCATGTGTCCATACTGTGTCCCGCTTGTCTAGGCACCGGTCTGCAGATAGGGGTTTCTTAGTGTGTGGTGGCTCCAAGTTCAGATGGGTGAATGCCCAGTGTTGTACCAATGGAGATGTCGGGTGGCCATGTGCTGGTTTAATTGGCATGAGATAGGCATTTGTGACTTCTGAGGTCTCCAGTATGAAGGGGGGGGTTCCTTCCATTTGAGGGGTGGAGGAGATTGCCATTTGGCCCATGTGGACAAGGGCCGATTGTCTCACCCATCACTAACATGCCAGGGTGGCTGTGCAGGTGGCTACATACGAGGAGTGTGGGAGGAAGTTGGTGGGGTGATCGCAAAGTAAGGGAAGCATGGGAAACTTTGTGGACAGGTGTGCAAGTTGAGGGAGTAAAGCAGCAGCAGGCTTCACACCAGGGGAGTCGCTATCATTATAGATAAGTTTTCGATAGCTGGGGGGGGCACAAGATATGTCCTTAGGGGAACACTCCCCTACCCCTAGGAACAATGTAGTTTACCTTGAGGGAGGGGAGTCTCTCACATGATTGGAATTCTAATCCACTAGCAATTGGGGGAAATAGGAGGCCTGGAGGAGGGATGTTGGGTGGGAGGAGGGGGGAGGGAGCGGGAATGAGCACCAGCTTCCTATGAGGCTGTACCCTATAAAGCAGGTTAGAAAATTGACATGGCTTATTTTTAGAACATGTCACCAAAGGGCAAACATAGGCAGCTAAGCACACCTCTACTATTTATCAGATGTGAAGGTCTATTAAATGTTTTTGTTAGTACCAATGGTTAATCCTATAAAAGTGTTCTCTTGGAATAGCAATTGTCTAAAAACCCATATTAAAAGGAGAAAAGTCCTTACGGTGATAAAAAGGGAAACACCTGATATTGTGCTCCTCTAGGAGACACATGCCACCCTGGAGGAATTGGAACATCTTAAAAGAAGAATGGGGGAGGGATTTGGATGGGATCAACTTTTAATTGTAAGGCTTGGGGTGCATGTATCTAGATTTTCCTGCATGTGCAGGCAGTGCTACTCAAGGTAATAGAAGATCCAGGGGACCACTTCTCAATAATGCAACTGAAGCTCACATCAGGGGTAGATTACTGTTTATGTTCATTCTATGGCCCAAACTACTATACCAGGGTTTTCTTCACCAGACTGGCAATTGAACTCACCCAGTTTACAGGACACCTGATCTGGAGGAGGGGGATGCCAACTGTGATGGAATTCTAGACAAATCTTCCACGCCACTATGTAGGGTCACTAAAAGCACAAATGCGTTGAAAGAGTTAATTGTGCAATGCAGATTGGCTGATGCCTGGACAGCTCACAACCCTGATGTGTGGGATTACACATTTTACTCCCACGCACATGGTACATATATTAGGATTGACCTTATGCTGATCAGTCAGGATCTTTGCAGGCAGGCAATACCAACAAGTATGGACAGCTAGTGGTGTCTGATCATGCCCCACTGATCAAGACTGAGGGGGAGGTCATACGAAGGGGGTGGCACTACAGCGGTCATGGAGGCTGGCTGTTTCCCTACTGCCTTATGAGGGGTTCAGAACTCACATTACTGAAGTAATTAGATACTACCTAGGTAACAATAGGCCTGGGGACACCTCAGTTTCTGTAAGGAAGGAGATCTTGAAGCCATCTTGAGAGGACAGATTGTCTCCTATTTTCATCACAGAAAAAAGATCACAAAGGGCAAATCAGATGTATCAGAAAGGGAGATATGGGATAATGAAAAAACAGAGCACAAACTGAACCTTACCACTGAGGGGTACAGAGTGCTCCAAAATGTCAAAACAGAGTACAACACTCTAAATACTAAAATCGTTAGTGGGTTAGATAATAAAAACAAGAGTGGAGCATATTTTAAGGGAGATGGAGCTGGCAAATGGCTAGCTTTGCAATTACAAGCCAGGTCAGAAGCTGCCTTCATTCCTAAACTTAAGAAGGCAGGGAAGGGGTGGTGCCAAGACCCACCCCTTGGAAATTGAAGAAGAACCGTGCACATTTTCTCCACTACTGAAGATGATATGGATGCCTTTTTCTGTAAAGCACCTATGCGTCACCTGATGGATGACCAAAAGAATGCTCTAGATGCTCCTCTGGAGTGGTGAGAGGTCAAGCAGGCAATAGGGAGTCTGAAGGGGGAAGCAGCCAGTCTTGATGGGATCCCTATTGATTTTTACAAAATATTTTGTGGGGAACTCAGGGACCCCTTAATTGGAATGATCACAGAAAGCTTACAGTGGGGATTTTTGTCTCACTCCACCCGGTCAGCGACCGCAGTAGTGTTACCAAAACCAGAAAAGATCACAAGATGTTCTCCTCCTACCACCCCATTTCCCTGCTCACAGTGGACTATAATATTATAGCAAAGCTCATGGCCACTAGGCTGGAAAAGTTATTGCCCGACCTGATTCACCCAGATAAATTGGGTTTTGTTAAGGAATAGCAGGGTAAAGGGAACATACTCCACACCCTGTTGTGTGGAGATGGAGGGGGTGGGGGGAGCCTGCGGGGATCCTCAAGCTAGATGCTGAGAAGACATTTGACTGCATAGAGTGGGATCCCTGCACTATGCCCTCCAGTGCACAGGGATAGGAGTGAGGTTCAGGGCTTCAGTCCAGGCCTTTTACAATGGTCGTATGATGCAGGTACAAGTCAACAGAAACCTCTTGCACTCCTTCCCCTTACACAGGGGCACCTGACAGGGATGTACCCTGTCACCCTTGCTGTATGTTCTATCACTGGGACCCCTGGTGGGAACTGTGACAGCTGACAAAGGAACAGAAGGTCTAAATATCACAGGTACTGAGCATAAATTCTCTTTATTTGCAGATGACCTCCTACTATATGTAAAGAACCTGAATGGAGCATATTAGGTCACAAGGTTAATTGGGGGAAAAGTAAAATTCTAAACTTTGGGAAAGGAAAGGGACAGACGGGGGGGAGGGGGTTACATCTTCAGGAAGTGAGCACATTAAAATACCTGGGTGTTAACATTACCAGCCAGTATTCTAAATTGTATGAATCCAACCTGTCTCCACTGGCCTGGAAAATGAAGGGTGATTCAGAATGATGGAAAGCACTTCCCTTGTCGTAAATTGACAGGGTTAACATACTAAAGATGAGTGTGTTCCCTAGACTGCTCTATGTACTGGAGGCCCTGCCAATTAAGATACCACAAAACTTGTTCGGACAGATTAACAGCTTATTCCATCAGTTTGTGTGGTGGGGCAAGCCTGCAAGAATATGTGCATCCACCCTGCAAGCCTCTTTTGGGGAAGGAGGCCTATCTGTGCCACATATTAAACATTATTATTGGGCAGCACAGCTCTCCTTTTTGATGACAGGCAAAACTTCTTCCCCATGGTGGCAGATGGAGGAGTAAGAGTAGGGGATCCTTGATCGAGCAGGTACTCTGCCCCTCAATTGCTGGCAATTACCAGCAAAGTATTTCAAACTCCTTCACTAGATGAACAGCACAGGTCTTGTCTGAGATATATAGGCATGCAAGACACATGCTGGCACTCTCACCAAAAGCCCACCTTTTAGAAACCTTATTTATTTATTTATTAGACAGTCAGATTTACAACCTTTGAGTCATAGACTCATTTACAAAGGCACCTCGCCACAGGGAGGGCAGACAGTGTAAGATTCAACACGGGTAACAATACAGGTGCAGTACACAAGCCCCAAAATTACAGGTGCAAAATTACATAGTTGGCAAACTGGAGTTTACAAAGTAGTGAATAATGCTAATATAGTTTGGTGCAGCCCTGGGAAGATCCAGGGCTACCGAGGGAAGGTTAGGGAAGGTGAGAAAAAGGGGTGGTGGAGGGGAGAGTTCTGAGGAGGGGGGGTGGGGGTAGGGAGGGGGGAAAGAAGCGGTCTGGAGGACGTTGTTGGAAAGCGCGGCCTGGAGGGCGTTATTGGAGAAACTTACTTGGCACTGGTGTACTTGGTGATGCCCTTGGTGCCCTCAGACATGGCGTCATTGGCCAGCTCCCCTGGCAGCAGCAGTCTGGTTCTCTTGGGAAGTGATGGTAGAGCGCTTGTTGTAGTGAGCCAGGTGGGAGGCTTTGGCCGTGAAGCGCTCGAAGATGTCATTCACAAATGAGTTCATGATGCTCATGGCCTTGGAAGAGATGCCCATGTCTGGGTGAACCTGTTTCAGCACTTTGTACACATAGATTGAGTAACTCTCCTTGAGGCTGTTTCAGTGCTTCTTGTCATCCTTTGTGGCAGGCTTCAAAGGAAAGAAAGGATATACAGCTTAGCTTACGTACATCAGAGGTTATTGAAATGGGAGAAAAAGGGAGTCAAAAACTGTTCAAGTTATGATTGCAGAAGGATGGGTAGTGAAAACATTTGCAGACATTCAGTGGCAGTTTGGGTTGTCCAATAATACTTTTTTTGTATACCTTAGTATCAGAGGGCCATTGCTGCTGGAGCTGGGGGACTTCAATGCCCTGCAGTTGTCCCCAGTAGAAGCTTTTATCTTTCAACCCTCCTGGGTGTGAAGCCCCTATCAGCCCTATACAAACTGATCCATAATGGTTCCTCCACCCCAACAACAGGGATTATAGAGAAACATAGATGAAAGATTTAGATGTAGAAGTCACAGAAGAATACTGCGGTAGAGTGATTAAGCATACACAAATATGTGCAAAATCAAATAGGCTGTGACAGATTCAATATAAATATCTATACCGACTAATTTGCACAGACTGAAACCCAGTATCAGTGAAACCTACCTGAAAAGTAGAAGAGAAGTGGGCACCTTCATACACATGGTGATGGAACATTCCAAAATCATGAAGTTCTGGAAGGTGATACACAAAGTAATGGAGAAGGTCAAAGGTACCAACTTCCCAAGATTTCCTCTGGAACTGTTACTAGTGCCTTAACCTAGAGGCACTGGGGAGACATACTGGCCCCTACTGCCCCTTTGGGGCGTTGTCTTATTAAACACATGAAAAACTATCGCACAGTATTGGGGTAGGGTCAATCTGCCCACTGTGGCCCACTGGATACAAAATCTCCTGGATTGCATATGATTAGAAAATGCACATATGCAGGCAATGGGGAAGGGAAAAAATCTGAAGCAGTGTGGAATCCCCTTCTCAATGCACTTGCTCAGGGAGACTTAATAGGTTAGAGTTCTCCTTGAAAAATTAGCTAGGGTACAACCAAGGGCCTGGATTAGACATAGTTGATTACAAAGAGAAAGCTGACTGTTGATAGTGGATGAATACGTAGATAACAGTCTTTGGCCAGCTAGAAAGTGGCACTAGAGGCATGCATGTAAATGAGTAATCTCACTATTTTGGGGCAGGAATATGCTGTGGATAATTTAGCATGTTATGATGGCATGTATGTTAAACATAACCATTTCAACATTCTGTATAACCTGAAAAAGCTTGAAAACAAAGTTGTCTTTTAACAGAATTAGAACATGGACCATGTGGTGGTCTTTCAAACACTCTAGTAATTTAGACGTTCAAGGTGTTGGATAATTTTTCAGTAGTTCAGAAGGCCATCTCCCTTGAGTTGAGGAGAATGTTTAGCCTGTACATTATCTTTTAAAGGTGGGTTTGGGGAGTAATGTACCCCTAATCTGATGATTAATACAAGGAAGTTATAAAGTGGTAAAGTCTTGTAAATGAACCCAGAAAGAGTTCCCATTCGAATTCTGTTGAAGTAGGGGGTAGTAGATATTTAGGGGGTTTATTGTGCTAAGGGAAAAGAAGTTGTTCAACAGGTTCTGAAGAACCAAAATTCTCACCTGTATTTGTAAGGAGGTTTATAGGTAGAGATCTACTCCCTGTTTGTCTCTCCTGTACATATTATTACTGAATAACTAGCTTCATCTTTCCCATGCCTGAAGGCTACTTGTGTCCTCTTAGTCTGATCTTTTTGTAACTAGGGCATGGATATACAGGAGGGAGGAGGATCGAGCATCTGGAGGACTGTTCTCCTCCTCCTCCTCCTCCTCGGGGGGGGAGTTTGCAGGGGCTGGTGTCTGTCTGGCCTCTAGCAGAAGCTAGTGGAAGGGCACCTGGGACTGCCTAGGGAGGCTGAAGAGGCATGGCAGATGCCAATGTTCAGTGTGCAGGAATATGCGATGCATGTCATGGTGCTATTACACTCCACGCCACTCGAGGGAGAAAATGGAAATTGCACTGGCTGGTAGGATGACACTTGTCTCCCTCTGACTCTGCACCTGGCTATCAGGCACCATCTGTGCAAGCTGGATCCTGGTTCCGGTGGGGATTGTGGGACCCAGCTGGCCCTGCCGGGGGGGGGGAGCCCTGGGGAAGAGTCAGATGATGGTAAGTCCTGAGGATGCTAGGGTGACAGGGCTAGGGGAACTGGTGGAAGGGAGTCGGTCGATGCTGGCAAGGGAACAAAAGTGTAACTTACAGCTTGAAAAAGCATTATTCTCTTGTAGAACCTCGAAGCCAGTCAACAAAGGTATTTTCATAAAGGACACCAAGTTTTACACAGAACAAAGCACATTTTCCAAGGAATGAGGGAGCAACCTGGACAATGTAAAAAGTTACTGGTTACTATATAATGAATATTTGTAAATGTGGATTCTAATGAACTAATAGATATGCATGTCTTGATTTAATATGTATATTTCCCAAAAAAGTGTTTGCCCTTAAAACGAATTAATGGAAACACAAATCTAAAAACATAATAAAATCACATAAATCCAACTGAGAAACATGCCTAAGAAAACAAAAAATTAAATGTGTATAATAGCCCATGAGTATTACTCAGTATTATCCTGGAACACTTAGTTTTAAGAATTCCTAAATCTCATAAAAATATAATTCAGTGGAAAGAACAGATGGGCAAATAAAAGAGAGAAAGAAATTCCAGCATTTATAGTTTGCTTAATTCACACTATACACCAAGAGCCCTTGTCTGTAAATGTATCCAGTCCACTCAGCTCTGCACAGGCGAGCTCCAAAATGAGCTCCAAGTGAGTTTGAAAAAAAGTACACTGCAATTCAAACACCAGTTGAGTCTTCCAGTCTTTCAGCCCTCCACAAATCATAGCAAATGGCAGAAATCCCATTGCCACCACTAGGAAAGATTCCAGGGTAAGAAGGAGCCAAACCAGGAGCTGCTCCATCTTCACCACTTGTTCCTTCCTATGGGTAACATACTCTGTTTCACCCTGGGGGAAAAATCAAAAGTAAGAAAGGCTCTCTCTGAGGTAGAAACACTTTAACATTTTTAAAAGTGCTTTAAAATGTAAATATAATGCTGCAACGATGGCATGCCTGTGGAAATTTGAAAATATGCATATCTTTGTGAAGAAGCAGTGCTCTGGCTCCTTGTAAATCAGCAGCTCTGCACCTCATCTGCTATCCATGTGAAGAAGTCCTTCTTCACAAAATGAGTTCTGGATAAATGGAATGGCATGACTAGCAATGTTGTATGCTAAATTTATATCTGGGTTCAAGTCTGGATGGGAAAGATTCAGGGGGCAGGTGGTTGTGGCAGGAGGAGGATGTACAGTAGATGAGGAAGATGCTCCTATGAAGAAGCATCCACTGGATTCTCCATCTAGTTTGGGCATGCACACCTATTAGCTAGGGTGCTTGGGTAGACTGGATGGACCATAGGTCTTTTTGTGCCTGTAAATTTCTATGCTTCTGTTTCTATTAGTTTATTATGGGCATGCAATGACTCTGCCTGTGTAGTTTGCTTTGTTATTAATTCACTTCCCCTTCTGAATTCAGCAAATGTTAACTATTTAAATGCATTAATTAAACTTTTGGAAACTGTCTATTTCAGATAGATTTGCAGTGTCAGAAAACATATTTATTGCACTTAGAGTACCCATTTTATATAGGGATTATGACAGATTAGGGGCTTATGTTACCAGGCCTAGACCCAAGTGTTGTTTTATGCATTACACATTTGTAAATGTGATTCTAAAATTGTAGATCACGTATAACTTTGTTCTTCATTTTGGCCTGTTATTTTTTTCTCTTTTTTTGATTTAGGCTCCCAGGGATTATATCTTAGTTTTTTACTTTCATTTTTCATATGTTTTATATAAGCTAAAGTTCTGAGTCAGTATTGTATGTCTATTTTTTAAAAGACCTTCAGGTCGATCAAATAAACAAAGCTTGACCTGTCTAATTTACTACAGTGCTGGTGTGGTGGTTGCTTGATCTGTTATTGGTGGTGGTGGTTGGACTCCTTCTGATGTAAGGTCAATACCTATGGATATTGCAGTTTAGTGCTGCCATAGTGGCTGGATAACTTGAATAAACCATTTTATCGCACTTCCTATACCTAAGTGTCCAAGCTAGCCTTCAGTCTGACTCTGAACTAAGTGTGGAATGAGCTTTAGTATTAAAAGGATGTTGTGCTTCTGTTTTAAATGATTGGCTAGTACAATTCTTCTTAAAGTATGAGTAGACTAACCCCATGGATGTTTTTTCCATATGGATTGATTGCAACATGCTTTCAGTAGACTTGTTGAGTAAGCCATAAAATACTTTCAAACTGCAGTGAACCTCTGACTTTTTAGTGAAAGTGTCCTGGGTGTGCTTCTATAGATAATGGGGAGCCACAGTGAGATGATTGTTTTTGGGACTCTGGAAATGATGTTGCTGGGGATGGACAGTAGCAGCAGGGGATATAGTCCTATAGTGCTGGGTCCTGGCTTTAGAGGTCCCTTTATGAGAAACTTCCTGTCTTGCTTTTTTCTTTTTAATTTTTTTATTATTTTGTCATTTCCTCCTGTGAGGGCCTCCACTTGTCATTATCACACACATCACAATGTGTCATGGTGTAACTGAAATCATGCTTTTATGCTACTCTCATTCTTCAACCTCTCATGCATGTGTTTCCCCATGCTCCACCTCCTCCTCTCATGCTTTCTCCACTGCTCCATCTCCTTAACTTGTGTTTCTTTCCCTGCTTCTCCTCTTGAGTTGCTTCCCCTGTTACTCCTCCTCCTATCACCCTTCTACCCATGCTCTTCCTCCTCCTCTTTTACTACCCCTATCCCTTCCCTTCCTCAACTCATGCTTCCCCTCATTTGCCTTCTTGGCCTCTGCTTCCAACCCCTACCACTTTGATAGTTCCAATTCCACATCCACTTCTTCATTCTCACTCTCCTAAAAAGCAGCTTTGGGGCTACTCAGGTCTGTGGATTTGTGGTATTGGTATACCTCACCCTCCTCCCATGAACTGCACTTCTTCCTTTGCTGACAGTATTGCAGTAGTGTTTGTGCTAGAGCAAGACTTAATGCCACTTTCCTCATGTATTGTAGATGACTGGGCAACACTGGCCTGTGTGGTGCTGCTGCATTTTATGGGGGATCATATAATGGTTCTAGGCAGACTGGCAATCATTGCCACCCATGTACAGACAACTCTGGCAACTGTTGTCGTGTTGTTCCTAAGAGACAGACTAGGGGAGTACTTGGTTTTTCAGTTATGGATGGATCATTTCTATCTTGTTCTTGTGTAGGGGACAGCAGAATCACAAATGGCTGCACATGAAGCATGAGGAGGAAACCAGAGTGATTCTGGACAGCTCAGGATGGTGTTAGATGCACTGGAAAACTTTGGAAGCCTATAGAGGTGATGGATGTAGAACCATGGGCTTCTTTACTGAATCAGGGTTTGTTTGACCAGGCTATCACATGTCCACTTCTAATCCTCACAGCCCCATAACTCCCAGTCCCACCATGGCCATATCCATTACAAACAGTTGCAGAATTTGTACTTCAAACAGGCAATGTAGAACCATTATCTACACCTTTTCCTTACCTGTATCTCTTTTTCTTGCTATTTTTCTTTATGTTTTCTACAGCACAAGAAAGATGGCTTTACAACTGGAATGCAGCAGCAGGATGCAACACAAGACCACAAACTATATTGACTCACTACTCAAATAATATGTATGTCTAAGATTTGACGATTCCATACAGTATGACGTGGCAAGCCATATGAGGTAAAAAAGCAAGAGTGAGATGAATGAGTCCAAGACTACACCCTGGGTCTCCAATTGACCCCATTGATAGACACTGAGCTGAAAGTCCTAACACAGTATCAGTAAAATCTCAGAGCATGACAGTAACCCCCACTTTACTTTCTCTCATTAATTGGTTAGGATTGGCTGGCTCATAAACAAAGAAAAGTAAAAGAAAAAACGACATTGCTGCACATTGCACTACCAACAATCAGTGAAATGAAGATTATACAATGGCAAGAACATTTTCTGGGCTTTAATTGGTCAGTGTGTTCCTGGAACAATGAGGTTATCTGAGTATAACCTCACTGTATGAAGTCCAGGCACACACATGACTGCAAGACATACTGTCAATTCATGCATCCCCTCCACAACTCACTGCCACTCTGAGCTTCAGCTCCCCCCTCAACCAAAGATGTCACCATCCCCCAAAACAGCAATTCTATAAACTAAAGGTCACCTACAAAGCACAAAAGTACAGGGCACAAAATAAATTTAATTATGCCTGTGTTTTTTTCCCCAAACCGAGCAGCTTCACTGGACCATGTTGACCTTCACTGCCATTTATGAGCTTCAGAGACACTGCTTCACTCAACGAAAAACAAAACTGGCATCAAAATTACATTGATTCAAGAATTAACCTTGGTGGAACTGCAAGCTTTATCTCCAAAAACTAAAATTTAACTGCTACAACTACAGATTCAGACTTTCTGGCTGTATGAAATGAAGCCGCTTGTTTCACCATGCACATGCTCGCTCTCCACAGCACCGCACCAAGCAATTCCTGTTTTCCTGATCCCACTGCAGTGAGATTAATTTCTTTTTATAATGGGGACTTCTTATTTAGTTAAAATTTCCCCTTCAGACCACAAATCAAATCCATGACTCATTCGATTGCTTTCCTGTCAACCTGCTCTTTCCCCTAAGTTTACAGTGTTTTCTCACTCATTGTTTAAAAAAATTAAATGGATGGGGGGCTGATGTACCAAGCAATAAAACAACTTTTCTTGGGAGGGGGACAACAAGAGAGCCACTCTGGGGGGAAGGGGGTTGGAAAGGGAGGCATCCAAAGGCAATCCAAAAAAAAAACAAAAGCTCAGTGAAAACAGCTCCACCTTCAGGATAAACAGTAAAAATAACTTTTTTATATAAAATATGTTTCCACACTTTAAAAACATGTAAATAAGTATATTTTTAAACAATATTTATTCTAATCTTTATTTTCTTTTTAAATTAGCCTTTGCATAATAGCAATAATGCACTCCATGGTGTGGGTTGTGCTGGGATAACCTCATTTCTGGGGCATTGGACACACTGGGCCTGTGGTCTCATGTCCAACCACCCCAGGTGTGAGGTTATCCCAGCACAACCCACACCCTGTCATGCATTATTGCTTAATTAACTGCAAAATAAAACCTTAAAAAAAAAAACTACCCTGTCCCCTACTGGGGTAACCCTAGGTCCATGCACTTCTGCAGACGTAGCTGAAGCAAGTGCACACTGCACTGACTCCTCTCTCCAGTAGCATACAAATTATTATTCTACCATGGCAAGGCAAGGCAAAGTTTATTTATAAAGCAACCAATCTAAAAAGGCTCTGAGCACTGTACAGACTTCATACTGTACCTAAAATTCCAATAAAACAAACTTTAAAATGCAATTAAATTAAAATACAGTAACCAAGACACAAACAAATTAACTAATCAGGAAATGCCTGTTGAAACTAAAAAAAAAAGTCTTCAGAGAGGCATTAAAGGCCCCCACCATGTTAGACAAATGTATACAGAGAGGGAGTGAATGCCATACAACTGCATCAGCCACTCCAAAAGTTCTGGCGCCTGATAGTTATACCTGGAAGGAGGGATAGCAAGCATGCACCCAAACTACAGTTTATTCATTTTGTTAACCAGGAGAGGACACTGGACCTAGGCTCCTTTTTCAGGCTCAACCCAGGCATAAATATGCAGTACAAGTTATATAGACGAACAGAGAAAATATAGATACAAACACAATTTCTGCATGGCACTTAAGTACAGTGGCATCCCCCAGGATGAAACACAAGTCTGCAGCATTTTGCAGCACTCTGCAGAATGCAGCAGAAGACCTATTGAATAAAGCAATGTAATTTCAATGGTAGTTAGTCCCCTTTGTCATTCAGAAAAATGTGACACTGCCAGGATGAAGTGAATGCAACAGTTTTCTGCATGACAAAGGGGACTAATTGCCAATGGAATTACATTGCTTACTTCAGTAGGTCTGCTGCAGCATACTGCAGAGTGTGTTAAAAGTGTGTTTCATCCTGCAGATGCCACTGTACAATCACAAATGCATTGATGATGCAAATAATGTACAAAGTTGTTTTTAAAACCAAAAATGAAGAAGGTTACCGTAATGAGTCTGGTAAAACATTCCAATAGTGAGAGGCAGCTATAGAACAGGCTTGAGAGCCTATCTTGGATTAGCATGATTTTTGAACCAGAATAGTGCTGATCTTAGGCTAGACAACACAATCCTTTCAAAAACCAAATCTGAAAGAGCTACTGGCACAGGAGAAAGCACATTTTTAAAAGCTAAACAACCCCCAAAAATACTCAATACATAAAGATGGAAATGGACAACCAAGTTGTGAATATAAGGAGCAATGGTGAGTATTTATTCATTTATTTAAAATTGGTGACCGGCAAAGACACACTAAGCCAAGGATCATTTCAGGTGCAATCCGGTTACAAAGAATACACAGTAATAGTACACAGAATGCACACTAGTAGTATAAATTTACATATGTTATTTACAAAATTTGAAGTACGAGGAATTAACAACGGTTTACAAGAATTATAATGTTGCCGGTATGGGCACAATTTGAGTATGTGAGGGATGAAGCAAAACAAAATAACATGTTATTACAAACAACAGAGAGATTATGACATTCTTTGACTTTCACCCCCCCCCAAAAAAAAAGACTTAAAACATAATCAAAATGTGATAGAAGAGAGGCAATTGCAATAGCTTTTTGGGAGTCAAAAGAAAAAAATGTTTCATTTTATAAAATACTCCTAAATTTTGATTAATATTCTGACAAACCATGTTTGCATTATCTGAAAAGGACAGAACAGTGTCCAAAAGAACCCACAAATACTTAAACTGATCTGCTCAATTAAATTTCCAAATCTATCTTGTGGCCTAGGAGATGGAATGCCACTAAGTATTCCACGTGTACCAAAAAGCATCGATTCTGGTTTCTTTTGGAGTAAAGAATTAAAGAGCTATTAGAAAACCAAGTGCATATTAAGAGGAAACCCAGCTCTTGGTGACTAGATATAGTAGACAAATCCTACACTATGGAGGAACTAATAAGATCATCAGCATAAAGCAAAGAGTCACAAAATTGAAAGACTGAGGAACGTAAATTAATGGAGTAAACATTATAGGACCCAATACTGACCCCTGTGGTACACCCCTACCTATTTTACAATGAATTGAAGAAACAGAACCCACCCCCACATATTGAGTTCAATTGGTCAAATAATCTTACATCCAGGAAACTACATTTACAGAAAAACTGAGGTACTGCAACTTTAAACAAAGCATATTATGATCAATGAAACTGAATGTCTTGCTTGGGTCCACAGACAAGGTCCCCATCATATGTCCAGAATCTATGCCATTAAGGACTGAATTTGTGAACTTGACCAAAGCAATCCAAGGGCCATAACCCTTTCAAAATCTCTGCTCTTGTGATCAAAGGATACTATGCTTCTCCAAATAACCACTCATTTACTGTTACTGCTAACAGCTAACTATAATAATAACCAATGATTCTCATACAGTTTCATTGTTTTTCAATCCTGAACTGTTTCTCAAAATAACTGAACTGTTATGTCTCTCCATGCCAATATGTAATTTTCTGCTCAAAGAGAGCTGGAAATGACAATGACAAATGTGCTGTGTGAGAAGCACCCAATCTTCAGCATTGCTGATTGGCTGCTGTGGGTCATGTGACTTTCACATACAGTATGTGTATAAGCCTGGTGTGAGCATGCTATTGAACTGCTGAAAGGCTGAAGAGAAGCCAGGAAACTTTGAGCCCCCCTACCAGAGTAAAACGTGTTAGTTTTAAGAGAATCCACTGAACTCAACTTTAACTACAGCTCATCTTTAACTTAAAAGCAGAATAATCTGTAAAGAAAAAGGAGGTGATAGTACCACTATACAAGAAACTGGTTAGATCCCATTTGGAGTACTGTTCACAATTCTGGGTATAAAAAGCACACAAAGAAACAGGAAAACATTTACCAAACAGTTATAAAGGATGATTAGGGGGCTAGATAACATGATGCACAAGGAAAGGTGGAGTATCTAAAGCTGTTGACCCTAGGAAACAGGAAATCAGGGAACAAGATATGATTAAGATATTAAAAATCATGAATGTTTATACAAAAATAGACCAGAACAAACTGTTCAGGCTAATTCAATACAGCAGAACCAGGTAGCAGTCATATAAGCTAAAAGGGTAGGCAGTCAGAAGGCAGATAAGTGTAAATCACCTAAAGTATGGGGTTTAACATAGGTTCCATGAAGCCCAGCAGGTGTGCTGGTATCACACCATGTTCTCTCCAGCCCCAAACTTCTGTATCATGGTGGGAGAATGGAGAGGAGCTACTAGAGCTTGTATCTTCAGTGCCTCTTGTGCCTTTGCAGTTGTGGCTCCAGCCACACATCAAAGGCTGATGGAGCGGTTGAGACTCACAACAGATCTGAGATTCCCTGATCCAAGCCTCAACTGACCAGATACATCAGTACAACCACGCAAACCAAACCGAGGCACCAAACAAATTGTTTAAGAGGTGGGGCCCTATTTGAAATGAAACATCTGGTGCCAGTGCCCCTTGCCAGCATGGACCATGCAGTATTTGTCTAAGTTCAAGTTCTAGTTTATTGCAGGAAAAATAACTCCATTGAGCAAGCTCATTCACAAGGAGGTCCTGGTATTTACATACTAACAAGACCAACATAACATACAGAAAATGCGCTCAACAGACATTCAAGTGCTAATACGATACATATGAGACAACTGTTCTGGCAGTACTCCATATCTCTTGAAGTAGGTCATCTCACTCTTACATAAAGTGCTGGTACTGTCCATGTGGACTTGAGGCTAACAATAGGCTTGACAATTCATAGAAGAATGGGTTTTAGCGGCAACTACAGACATCTTTTATTTTTTCAGTAGATAGCTTTTTAAAGAGACTAACAGAGACTACTTTAGGTAGTTTCAGAGACAGTTGTAGCCAGTTCCAGATAGCAAGGAGGGTAATGTAGAAGGCACTCTTGCCAAAAGAGGTACGAGTCTTGGGGACATCCAAGAAGATAAAGTCTGACTTCCTGAGTGAGTAAGTACTGTGGCAGGCATGGATAAGGGAAGTTAGATAGGTAGGAAGCTTGTTAAGGAGAAGCTTTAGGGTCCAGGTACCAGCATGGAGAAAGAGTTTAGTAGTGAGGGACGTCCAACCTACGGCTGAGTACAGGTCGCAGTGGTGTGTCCAGAATGGGGAGTTCATAATGAAGCGCAGAGCATGGTGATATTGGATGTCCAGTTTATTTATATTTGAGGTTGAAGAAGAGGTATAGAATATATCCCCATAGTCTAGTAGTGGGAGGAATGTGGCTTGGACAAGTCCAGGGTCCCGTGTTTTCTGCGATTCTGTGGTTGCATCAGTGGCCACAGAAATCAGGGCTGACCACTGAAATTAGTGCTTGCCACAGAAATTGGGAAAACCAGCCACTCAGCTGCAGAAATGCTAGCTATTCTATGCAACCACACAAGGCAAGGGCATAGCTATTGATGTGTTAAGTATGCCATGGCACACATGCTCATTAGAACGGGCAGCAAACTGATGCTGTCCACTACAAAGCTGAAAACTAGTGGCTGCATGGCATCTTGACTCGTGCTGGCTCTTGTTACATAACTCCTTCCAGCCAGTATTGTGTGTGTGTGTGTGGGGGAGGCGACTGACACAGTAGTAGCAGAGCTTGATTAGGTCCACGGCAGTTATGATTTGCTGCTGTGTAGGTGTGGGTAGCTCAGCCATGTTAATGTTTCATTATGAGGCTGCTCATGGTGCATGCTGAATCTTTGGAAATTGAATTTGGAAGGAAGAACTGGAAGGCAAGCTGTAGTCAAGAAATGAAAAGATTCAGTGGTGCCTGTGGAGGTGGAACTGATCTTAGTGTGGTGACAGGTATCGGAGGAGGAGCTGATTGCGGAAACATAGGGCTGGCAGCAGACTGAGCAGAGGACTCAGTCCCCACTGGTGGACATCAATCACAGTTTTGATTTGTGGGCTGCAGTTCTGTACCTGCAAGTGTGAGAGTAATTTCTTGGAAAATCTGAACCTGCAGCCTAAGTGGTGACATCAAGCTCAATTCTTAAGGAGGGTCAAGTTGCCCAGCTGCAGCAGAATTGGGACCAGGGTATACTAGAACTGGAGCAAACAGGTGTGGAAAAAAATTGGAATGGAGAGTTTGATTGCTGCTATACATAAGTGAAATGAGGGACAGTGACTGAAGAATACCACCACCCCCTGAGTTGCCAGGAGAAGAAAACATGCTAACCAAGGTTGCTCCAGCTTAATAAGAATGACTTGCTTGCATTTTTTAGTGTGTTCCCCAAAAGAAAAATCAGGAGTCAACAAATCCTACAGACACTGCAAGTTACACCCTCCTTCACTCTTATAGGAAGACAATTCCCACCTACCCCCAAAACACAGATTTGTACACTGCACTCAACATGTTTGTTGCAAGGCTGTTGGAGTATTCCTAATTTACAAAAATAATAATTTAAAAGAACATTGATCAAAATCAGAAAAAAATTGTCTTCAATTTGGAGTCTCTCTTTATATCTGCTAACTGTATATATAAATCAGAAGAAATCCAAGCAGGTTTTGCCTTCTGTGTAGTTTTAGCTAAGTGTGCATGTCCTCCTCTGATTATAACCTAGGAGAACAGCAAAGGCCACCAATTTCCAAAAGAACAGATGAACCTTCAAATTCGGGTTGGGAGGGAAAATTCATTAAAAGAGAACACTGATGCCCATGGCTGTGCCAGGTTTGGGTTACTGCTGTTTAATATTTGTGATAAGAAGACTACATACTGTTAAATGACCTGCTGTTCCACTTTCAGTGTAGCGGAGTGTTGCACAAAGGCAGTCAAAGGGTTAACTAAGACTTAATCCCTTTGAAGGTATGCTGTTTAGCCACAATTTATCTGACACAGAATAGCCACAGAATCAGCAGTTGTTCTGCCGCAGAAAGTATGAGGTCCTGCCTCAGAATGTAGGTCCACTTTTCCACAGTAAACATGGGGCCCTGGACAAGTCTAGCTCTAATCTCGAGTGGGAAAAGTGACCTGTTGTGGAACAGGAAGCCTAGCCTTATTTTTAGTCTTCTAGATAGGTCATCCAGGTGTTCTGTAAAGGTGAGCTAGCTGTATAACCAAAATCCAAGGTATTTATTTATTTATTTAGCTTTTGTTTACCGGGTAAGTACACTAGACAAGTATTATGCCTATTTTCAGGAACGACCCGGGAGAATATGGAGTGACTTACAGTGGCTTGCCTAGGGAGGTAATAAGATCCTTCGGCAGGAAGGTAGATATGGAGGGTAATGTATTAGGGAAAAAGATCATAGCTTTGGTTTTCTTAGCATTTAGAAAATGTTTGGAGTTAATGAGACTGGATTCAAGCTGAGCAAAGTCGGCTTGGAGGACATCTCTAACCTCAAATAGAGATGCGTCGGATGTATAGAGAACTGTATAATCAGCAAAGAGTTTTGACTTAGATATATGATGGTCAATGTCATTAATGTATAGTGAGAAGAGGATGGGACCTAAAATGGAGCCTTGCGGGACTCCCCTGGTGATTGGTAGGGGGGAAGGAGAACATGCCACAGGCTTTGATTTTTTGCTTCCTTCTCAAAAGGTAACTGTTAAACCACTGAATGGTCGGCGGGGTGGCACCTATTTTAGCAAGGTTGTTTTCAATTAGGGTGTGGTCTACAGTATCAAATGCTTTGCTAAGATCTAAGAAGACAGCACTGATGATCTTCTTTGAGTCCATGGTACAGAGCCAACCTTCTGTTACTTTAGCCAATGCAGTGACGGTACTGTGGTTAGAGTGGAAGCTGGATTGGGCTGGGTTCAGGAGCGAAAATGTTTCCATGTGGTGTTTTAGTTGTACAAAAATCAGCTTTTCGAAAACTTTGGAGAGGCCAGGTAAAATAGAGATGTAGTTATTTAGATCGCATGGGTCCCCAGATTTAAATAGGGGTAGGATGTGGGCTAATTTCCAGCACAGAGGGATGGAGCAGGATGAAATAGAAAGGTTGAAAATATGGCATAGGTTCAGTAAGGTAAGGGTACCTGAGTTTTAGGAAAAGTGGTTCAATTCCATCGTCCCCTACACTTTTCTTGGTGTCTATGTTCATAAGAGCATCTTCGACTTCTTTAAAATTAAGGGGGAGTAACTGAAAAGGACAGACCGCTGCTGAAGGAGTGGGGTTAGCACTAACCTTGCTATTTACATGCGCAGCATACAGGGATGAGCCGAAGGCTAGGCCAGCAGTGATGAAGTGGGAGTTGAATTCTTCGAGGGTTTGGCTACTGTTTTCCACAGTCATATCATTTTTGATGATCTTGGTTGGTGGAGGGGGAGCCACTGGTCACCCTTCAATGGACTTAAGGGTCTTCCAGATTTTCTGGGAGTCCCCTTTGGCCTGTTCTAGTGAGGCAACATAGAAGCTGGCTTTGGCAGAGCGCATATGTTTAGTACAGGCATTCCAGCCTGCCAATCCACCGGACTCTTGGTATGTCTGGCCTTTGCCCATAGCTTATTACATGTGGAGAGAGTGGTCTTAAGCTCAGGTGAGAATCATGGGTGTGAGGTGTTCCGCGTCCTGACCTTGATGAACGGTGCATGTTTATTTGCTATGTGGTTAAGATTATCGTTTAGGGCTATGACCACCTTGTCTGGCATTTTAGAGAGGTATAGATCTTGCCATCTTACCTTACTAAGGTCATTTAGGAAGTTCAATATGTGGAACTTTTCTGAAAGACCGTTTGGTTATAAGCTTAGGCTGGTGATGAGTTTTAGCTGGTAACCTTGTACAGACTACAATTCCATGGTCGCTCATATCATTATGAAATACTGCCAAGTGAAGGATTTTGTATGCATCTTTGAGTTTTCTGTGTAAAAATGGTTATTTAAATATTGTCTATTTTTACACAGAAAATTCAAAGATGCATACTGTTTAAAGATAGATGAAACAGGTGCAACAACTTGGTGCTTAATTTATAAGGTGAATCGGGAGAGTTATCCACTCCTTCAATGTATTAAACCTTTAAAGAAAATAATGTTTCATAATTAATGAATGTAATTAAGTATTAAATGAGTGCATTTGTATATTTTTATAGCCTTTTTCCCTGAAGAAGAGATTTAAAATCTTGAAACATTGGATATAGAAAAATGTATGGCTTTTTGAAATACCAAGAATTCAGTTTGACTAATATTAAAAAAAGATAAATAAAAAAAAATGTTATGCACCAAATGGAATTTATGACATCAACCTGAACATTTCTTTGTCAAGGTATGATTTATGTAATAGTGTTAACCACGTCTATCTCATGCCCTGTCTCCTTTCACTGCAGCTATGCTATTGTGCTCATTGAGGGGCTCTGTCTGCACAAGGGCTGGGTGCATGGTACTGTTATGGCAGGGTCCCCTCAGCTATAACTCCTGCACCACAGTGCATGGCACTTTGTGCATTTTCATGCCTTTTTGAATTGTGCAGAGCATGGGCATGCTCCTGTCCCACATGTGGTGCATAGCAGCCCAGGCAGCCGGGGATCCAGTGTGCACCTTGCTGCCGCACCGATTGTGAATGTTGCGGGACCCCTGATATGCAGTATCCACAGGTAGGAAATCCAATGCACCTCAGATACAGGGCACATAGGCATCATCTATAGGTTCCATGGGCAGGACTGGTGCAAACCAGGGGGAGGAGACTGATATCTGTCCAATCTTCAAGCACAATACTGTGGTGTGGAGAGCAGTCCGAAGGGGGGACAGTTGTGATTGCCTAGGTACAGCAGTACTGGCAATGTGCTCCCTCTGCCCAACCAAACACCACAGATTCCAGTCCCCCATTGGCCCTCTCTCTTCCAGCCCTGGAAGACTTGGTGGTGGGCTGGGGCATCACTGGCACTAGCCAGTTAATTCTATAGTTTACAGCTTGTGCAGCGGGTATATGGCAGTCTTGAAAAAGGCTGCCACATCCCACCATGCCCTACGCCCTGTGTAGGCAGGGAACCACTTGCAAACTGGCATGGGCATCCAACTAGATGTCTGTAGTCTGGACTCATTCTGCCCACCCCACCACCCCTGCCCAAAAGTGCATCACCATACCAGTGGACAGCAGGAGGTAAGAACTGTATATGCCAACAGGTGTGCAGGATGCAGCTGCAGGGCAACACAATGCAGATATATGCAGGTTGCCACATTTGGGGGGGTGCCTTTGAGTATCAGGGCTTAGAATATAAAAGGGAAAGGGCAAAGAAAAAAAATGGGGGGATACCAAAACTTAGAAAGTAATAGTAAACTTAATCTATATACTACCCAGTCCCAAGGGCTCTGAGCACTGACAAAATTGCAGGTAATACAATAGATGTAAAGCATTCACAGCAAACCAAAATAGTAAGATAAAGATATAAATAATTAGAAATAATAAATATTTAAAACTAATAGTGTAGTGCTGGTCAGTAGGTGAATTTCCAACAAAATATTAAATAGTGCCATAAGCCTCCAAAAAGAGGAAGGCTTTCAGGCCCCTTTTAAAAGCCTCCAAAGAGGGGTCTTCTCTCAAAGTCCTGGGAAGCCCATTCTGAAGGGCTGAACTGGCAGATGAAAAGGCCCTATCACCAGAAGATGTCATCTTTACCCTTGGAAATGCCTAGGAGGCCCAACTCAGAGGAGCAGAGGAGGCGAGAGGTCTGATAAGTCACCAGTAGGTCACACAGGTAACCAGGACCCAGTCCATGCAGTGCTTTATAGGTCAGAAAACTGACTTTGAAGATGATGCGCTACTTTACCGGCAGCCAGAGCTGTTCCCACAGGACCGGGTTTATATGACATGACCTGGAAAGGTCCATCAACAACCAGGCTGCTGCATTCTGCACTAGCTGCAGACATCATAGGACACCCCCAATCACCCTGAGCTATAAAGCTTTGCAGTAGTCAAGTCTAGATGTGATGAATTCATGTACCAGTGAGGGTAAGTCTTCAGTGAGGATCATGGTTTTAATCAGGGTGATGTTCTAAGATGCTAAAAGCCACTTTGGACTACAGCCGACATGTGATACTCAAGTGTCAGCCTTTTTATTTTTTTATTGAATTTTGGAATTAAGACCTTTGAGCCAAGGGCTCTTTTGCAAAGGTTCCATGTCAACAAGGACTTATGCAGAGGAGTGAGAAACAGGCACAAGTACATTGGGTACAGATGAGCAGCCTGGGTGAGGTACAATAAACCCAGGAGACATTTGAAAATAAACCTAGTACATACAATACTTAATAATACTACTGATATTAAGTGCTAGGGTTAAAAATACATAATAATAATGATATTAAGTGCTATGGTTAAAAAGGTAAACAGAAGTTGGTGGAGGGCAGGTGTACAGGCAGAGAAAGCCAGTTAGAAGAAAACTAGAATAGTGATGAATTATGAGGCCTAATAGGCCAATAGGTGGAGGAAGAAAAGAAGAAGAAAGAGCAGTCAAGGAGGTTGACTTTAGACAGGGGATAATAGTGGTGATTTTCCAGGTTATAGTGTGGGGAACATTGCAGATGACCGTAGGCTCAGTGGTGACACAGAATAGCAGCCCAAGAGGGTGTTGTCATTAAAATGGCAGGATAGGTATAATCAGACGGTCACCAGGGTTAAGTAAGTGGGGAAGCCACAGCTGCTGCGGTTGGCTGGGTGCTGTTGAAGACAGTTTTTGAAAGGGCCAATTTTGGGGAGTAGATTGAAGGTGTGCAGGGAGGTTGTTAAACAAGCTAGGTGCTCTGTACGTAAATTCTCTTTGTTCTTGAGATGTCCAGAATGACCGTCAGATTCTTAACCTTAGCAAAGGTCACCAACTGGGAAGGATCCAAGCCGCTTTCAATGCCTCTGGGATGACCCCCTGTGAAAAGGATCAGTTCAGCAAGCACTGGCCCCAGAAACCCCACACAGCCCATTAGTAGGTGAGTTGAGCCTGGATCCAGCTCACAATAGGTGAAAAAGAGCTCTGAAACCACCCCATAAACCTCTTCCATCAAAACTGGTCTAAACTTGCTCCAGACTGTTGGATCACAGACCTCTCTCATCAACCTAACACTGATGGATCAAGATGAGCTAGATGAAGAGATCCCTGACTGAATCAAGGTCACCCTGTCAGAGGAAAACCAAGCCAGCACTTCACATCAAGGGGATGAATTAGCTCTTACCAGTTGCAAACAGACTAGATTTAAAAGTCTGTCCACCAACCAGAAAGTTGAGCTGGTCAGTTCCTCCCTGCAGTGATCCCCTTGGACAGGAATACTGCCTTCTTATGGGAAATTGCCCTCTAATACTCACAATAGTGAGTCCTCAAAGCTAACTTGTCCTCTCCAGACCTGGATATTCTCCAAAAGTGCTTCAACCTCCAACTCCTTAAGTTAAACTCCCTGAGCTCCCTATCAAACCATGGGGATCTCAAACAAAAAGTCAGAGATCATGTATGGACCAGTGCAACAGCATCAAAGGCTGAGGCATCAGCCTAATTGTAGGCCATCATTACCTCCTCCAATATAATTGTACAAGCAGCCCACACACTTCAGAGATCCACCACCTCCTAGAGTCCTTCTGGGGACAACCCCATAAAAGCAAAGGGCTCATGAATTGTTTTTCTGCTAAATCTGTGCAGTCCAGGTCATTAATCCCCCAATGTTTTTCTCTGTTCATTTCAAAAAAAGGATGTTTACGGTTTTCGCCCAGTCCTCACTGGGAGTGTACATCGCAGTTTTTCATTTCAGCTATGTACAATGGTGTCCCCCAAGGTTCAAACCCACTTTTAAAGCACTCTTCAGTATGCTTCAGCAGACCTACTGAATAAAGCAATGTAATTTCAATGGCAATTAGTCCCTTTTGTCATGCAGGAAACTGTGGCATTCACTTCATCCTGGCAGCATCACATTTTCCTGCATGACAAAAGGGACTAGTTGCCATTGCAATTACATTGCTTTATTCAGTAGGTCTGCTGCAGCATTCTGCAGAATGCTGCAAAATGCTGCAGAATTAGGTTTCATCCTGGGGGACACCACTGTATGCTCATTGTAACGGCAACCACGGTTTGGCGATCGGCATTATGACATGGAACTGGACTCACACAGGGATACCTGCAGAAGTGCTCAGCCGATCTCAGAACTCTGACCTCCGGACCAGATTACCATGCAGCCCTCCAACACAGTGCTGTACTTCCCAGTACAAATGGGGCAAAAGGCACCTGAGCAAAGGTACCCAAATGGACAAAAGAATGTAAAGTAGAAAACATTACAGCACTACAGACTGGGACTATCTATGTAAAAAATTAAAAACTTCCCAGTACAAATAGGGCAAAAGGCACCTGAGCAAAGGTACCCAAATGGACAAAAGAATGTAAAGTAGAAAACATTGTAGCACTACAGACTGGGACTATCTATGTAAAAAATTAAAAAGCTAGCTCCTACCACTGCCTCAGTTAAACCCCTGGCTAAACGTTATTGCCCTACTACTACTGACTGCAACTAACTACTGTAACAATTAATATTAAAATGAGAGACAGCACATACAGTTAAAATAAACTAACAACTTAGACACTTGTCCAAAAATTGCTGGGATTCTCCTAGAACGTGCACACAACTCAAACTAATTAGAGACTCAGAAGAGCTCTAACAATGGTATGCCTAGCCTGTAGGCCATATTTTCTTCCTTGGGAAAGGAACTGGAAGTAACAAGGGGTAGGAAGGGAAAAAAATCTTAGTAGCCATACAGCAAAAGTCCAGATTTTCAGAATATCCTCACAAAGAGTAAACAAGGGGTACACAATTTTAGAAACACTGACATGGACAATCCTTGTGTAAGCCTTTTTCTTTTTACCCAAGGGACAAGGTTTGAGATCTGCCATTTTAGTAGTTGCATAACCTTTATTTGGGGGCTGTGAGCAGTCACTCACCATTCAATATAAAGTGTAGCACCAGTGGCCTACTAGTTGCAACTATCAATGGGCCTGCACTGATTCAGCACAGGATACCCAGTAACTCATAAGGAAATTTCCTAGATTACCAAAAAGGAGAACACTGGTACTGTTACAGGCAGGAGAGGATAGTGGCCTCTAGTAGAGGTTAAAAATATATTTCAGCTGTACGATACATTGTGGTGTGGAGGTGACCAAAAGCTAGGGCTGCACCTGTAAGGGCTTATTTAGTGGCCGCCAAGGAAAATTATTTTTTTTGGCTGCACACACCCAAGGGTGTGTAAGAGCTGCCACTATTAAAGGTGTTGTGGGCTAGGCCTTCATGGACCACCAGAAAACAACCTTATTGGTTTCATACATTGTATGTAACACTTTTCCTTCCTGAGGGTATACCCCTAACTAAAGTTGTGGTTTTGTTGAAGCCATCATTCATTATTGGCTACCGAGAGTTAGGTACCTGCTATTGGATGGGGGGGGGACTGCTTACTACTGTTGTGTCCCACAGGAAGGATGACTACAGTGGAAAGGGTGGCAGGTCCAGCATCCCAGGGGTTAGTACTGACCAGCTATCAGGCCCACTTGAATTGTACCCTGGGTCAAGGCCTCATACCAGTCCTACTATCTGGATGCAATCTCCCCTCACTTGTGAAGGAGAAAATTGACCCGGGAGCTATCAAAACATCTACAGTGATCCAGTGACATTGTAACGTAGTGGTGCCCCCTACCTTTAAGTCAATTGGGAAAATGCTCACCCTACAGGGGAGTTATATAAGAAAACAATTTTTCACCTAGAGAGTAAAAGGGTTGTGGAATGGATCACCAAATGAAGTGGTAAATGTTGACAGTTTTAGAGTTTCAAGATAAGGCTAAGTAATGTAGATACCCAAAGGGCAAAGGCAGTTCAGGTTATTGCTGTCAGATTTAAAATGAGTAGAGCTATGGGATACTGTCTTAATTAGTTTCACTACTCTGTTCCTATAGTAAGTGCCTATGTAGCTACTATAATATTATTAGTTACAGAATACGTACACATTTTTTAAAATTTTCAGTTATCCTTTGCTTTCCAGGGTTGATAATGCATTTTTGTAACCTGCAGTACTTAACAAAATGTATTAAGCATTTTACTGCTCCCAACTAACCTCATTGGACCTATGTTTATGATGAGGTTGTCACCATAATGTCACAAACACACCAATTATGGGTTGAGGGTAGTCAGATGCTTTTTGAAAGACAACGAAATAAGTGATGCCATACCTGAAATAGTTAACTACACATAACTGTTGTAAATCTGGTAGACTTTTTTGTCTGGGTGACGAAAAAGTTGAATCAGGGAGGAGCAGTGGATATCACCTAGCTCGATTTCTGCAAGGCCTTTGACACCATAAATTCACAAAAGGCTGGTTGACAAGTTAGGTAGCCTGAGGGAGGGCCACAAAGTGGAGAACTGGCTTAGTAACTGGTTGAGGGACAGGAAGCAGAGGGTGGTAGTGAATGGTATCAAATCTGAGGAAAGGAGGGTGACCAGTGGGGTGTCCCAGGGATCAGCCCTGGGGCCAGTACTTTTTAATGTATTTATTAGTGACATTGCTAAAGGCCTGGAGGGGAAGGTATGCTTGTTGCAGAAGACACCAAGATCTGCAACAGAGTAGACACTCCAGAGGGGGTTGATAGAATGAGGAGGGATTTTGTGCCCTTTTTAACTTTCAATCCTACAAGGACATCTCACAACCCCTTGTTGGCAACCTTAATTTTTGGATCAGCTGCCACACTCTCACAGCTTCTTTTTGGTCTTTTGTTGAAGTGGACAGGGTCTCGGACTTGGTAGTTGCTCGGAAGCTTTTGACGTTTCAAGAAGCCAGAATTAAGTTCCATTTACTCTCTTCTATTTGTTTCAAATATTTTCAACTCTTTCTTATGCTTCTGTTTCACTTTGTTTCTCATCCCTAGGACAACTTGTATCAGTCCCATGTCTTTCCCACAGCCTTTTCAGCCCCTAGTTCCCATGTAATTTCATTTTATTATCATCAGCGTTCAGATTCCCTTGCCTGGGTAGAAAGCCCAGCTTTTTATTCCTGGGATCAGGCGTTGCCTTCTTCCAATCCCCCACGTAACTGGGCATGCATTTGGAAGCTCTTATATAGATTTATCAAATGTGATAGGTACTGATTCCTTCAGTTTCAAATCCTGCACAATCTTTACTTTACTCCAGACAAATTACATAAAAAGGGGAAATTGCCTCCCAATACTTGTTCCAGATGTACCAAAGAACCCGATACTTTGCTACATGTTCTTTGGACTTGTGAAAAGATTGCCTCTTTTGGTCTGCGATTCAAGCCCTCCTGGATCCTCTCCTCAGTCTCTCTGAGGCCTTTCTCCTGGAGATGTGTCTGCTGGGGGATTATGGTGACAGCTTGGTTGGTAATCAAAGGTTCCACATGTCCCTTATATCCCTTTGTGCAAAAAAAGTTATTCTCAGACATTGGCTTGACCAAACTATCCTTTCCACCACAGAGTGGCTTAGGGAAATATTGTTTGCCCTTTAAGCTGAACAGGCCATTGCTAACCTCACCCATAGAACCGCTACCTATCGAATGATCTGGGAACCCTTATATACTTTGTTAACGTCATAAGTCTCCCCTCTCTCCATTTTGGTTTCCCTGTGATATTGGTTTCCACTGACTGGCCTATTTCTGGATATTTGGGTGCCTGTGGCTGCTGTCTACCCCTGTACTCAAATATCTCTTAGCTCTCTTAGTCCCCTAGTATGGTCCCGTGTTGTAGGTCTAGAGGGCTCCCTGGTGGAGGGGGGAGGGGGGAGTGAGGGGCTTCAAGTTTGCAGGGCTCTGTTCTTTCGTTTCCATTATGATGTCTCTTTTTCATATTTTTGTTATATTTTTGGGGACATATTGAGTATGCTTACTATGTTACCCTGCACCTCGATATGCCATATTATTGCCAATGGTTGCGTTTTTTTGGTGGGGAGGAGGGTGGGGGGTCATGTCATGAAACAGTAGTCATTGTTGTTGTGCTTTGGTGTTTGTTTCTATATTTCTTGAAAATTCAATAAAGTACTGTATATTAAATCTGAAAAACAAAAAAGAATGGGGAGGGATTTGGGAAGGCTGGAAAGATGGTCCAAGGTGTGACAATTAAAATTCAATGCAAAGAAGTACAAAATCATGCACCTGGAGTGACGAAACCCTGCGGAAAGTTACAGAATAGTAGAAGGGGGAAATTGCTATCAGATACCAGGGAGGAAAGTGATCTGGGGATAATCATCTCAGATGACCTAAAGGTGGCCAAACAGTGTACAAAGACTGTGAAGAAGGCAGGTGGGATGTTGGAATGTATAGGATGGGGTATCACTAGCAGAAGAAGGGAGGTGGTGATGCCATTGTTCAAAATGCTGGTGAGGCCTCATCTGGAAGATAGTGTTCAGTTTTGAAGACTGCATCTTCACAAGGACATAGAAACAGTGTAGACAGTCCAGAGGAGGGTGACCAAGATGGTGCAGGGTCTGCATCAGAAGACATATGGGGATAGATTAAGAGACCTTAATATGTATACACTTGAGGAATGGAGGGAGCGGGGGAACATGATTGAAACCTTCAAGTATCTTAAGGGCTTGAACAAGGTGCAAGTAGGTGACATTTTTGAATACGAGAGTTGTACAAGGACAAGGGGAGACAATATGAGTTTTGAGGGGGGCAGGATAACGTGAAATGTGAGGAAGTTCTTCTTCATAGAAAGGGTGGTTGATGCTTAGAATAACCTGCCCCAGGAAGTTGGGGGGGCTAGCACAGTGCGGGATTTAAGCATACATGTGATAGACATAGGGGAAACTTAGATGTTGGGAAGAGAAAGTCAATGACAACATAGGGTCAGTGGCCGCTAATGCAGGCAGGGAATATGGGCAGACTAGGTGGCCCTAGCAGTCCTTGTCTGCCATCAATTACTATGTTGTCATGCAAAATAATTATTTTAAACCTTTTATTTTGAAATTGATAGATAACTGCACTTTAAAAGACAAGCACCATTCAAGCAGACTTCATATGGGGTTGCACAGGACGTAAAATTACACATATCCTCATAATACAGCTGAGACCTCATCTGGTCACCAAAGCAATTTAAATAAGAATGTTATGAAATCCTTAAACAGCTGATGACAGATATGCAAAAGTTAGCATAGGCACTAAGGGTGTTTGCCTGCACTAACCAGGTTTTGTTCCTAATTCATGGGTGGGGTCTATATTCAGAGCCCACTACAATGTGGGCAAAACCAGCTAGTGCCCAAGCACTGACTTACCACTGCACCCATGCAAATGTGGGGGTCCACCCCTGAATACCAGTGCAGCAACAAATGCAAAGGTTTGCACGGGCAGTATCTGCCACACAAACGTACACAAGTAACAGCCTTTGCAAACCCCAACTTAACAGAGCACAAAGCCCTGGTGGCAGGCAGCGTTACTACCACCCCCACCCACAAACCTCGGCCAATTGAATCGATGGATGCCCTGGTGTCTAGTGGCACCTCTGCCCACTGATCACCCATCCCCATAATAATTTTGGTTCCCTGCTGTCCAATGGCATCCCCTGCCCTGTGATCCCCATCTCCATAATAATGATGCTTTCCTTAGTATCCAGTGGCACTGCCCCCCTGTGAACCCCATCACCTTAATAATGATGTTTTTCCTGGTGTTTAGTGGCACCCTCAGCCCTCCAACCGCCCATACCCATAAAGTGTTGTTTTCCCTGGTGTCCAGTGGCACCCTCTTCACTTCAGTCCCTGTCCCCATAATAATTATATTTTCCCCCTGGTTTCTAGTGGCACCCCCTGCCCTTTGATCACCCATCCCCATAAAAATTTAGTTTTTCCTGGTGTTCACTGAGGTTCTATGTGATTTGGGTGAAGCAAAAATGAGCCCAAAATGAGCGACAGCAAAAGAGGGCGTCCAGAAAGGGCAAAGGGTAGAAGTCAGCTGTTGCTGAAACAGTGACAAAAATCTAAATGGGCTTTTATGCAGGGGGGGCTTTTCCCCCTGCACCCCCTTACTAAAATAACTAACCCTGAGGGGCAAGCAACCTGATGAAGGGGAAAAGCTATGGAGCACCATTTCGGCGATCACTGACTTGTACCTCTTACCATTTTTGGCCATGCTCTTTTGCCATCTCTCATTTTGGGCTCACTGTTTTTCCTTCACCCAAATCATGGGATACCATCTAGGGACACCCCACCCTTGATCCCTGTCCCTGCAATAATGATGTTTTCTCTGGTGTCCAGTGGCACCCCCGCCCTCTGATCCCCAGGGTCGACATGCTGAGTGACTCCCTGATGTCTAGTGGTACCCTCCACCCACCAAGCACCCATCCTGGTGCCACCCTGACACCTCCATGGCTAGTGCCCCCCCACTACCCACACCAAGCACCCCACCCAGCCAACACCCCATACCTATGTAGATGGCACCATGCAGACAGTCTAATAACAATGACTGACACAGCCCTCCTAGTCTCCTATGCTGGCCAACATATGGGATGAAAGGGAATGGACATACAGTCTGTATGTGTGTTCCTTGTTATCCCATACAGTGGCTGGCCAAAGAGGTGAGAGGAGGGCTATCCTGGTCGCTGTATCAGATCTTCCGTGCAGTGCCATCTACATAGGTATGGGGGGTTGGTTGGGTAGGGTGCTTGGTATGGGCAGTGCAGGGGAGACCCTAGCCACCAGGGTGTCAGGGTGGCACCAGGACAGGTATTCGTTGGGTGGGGTACCACTAGACACCAAGACGTCACTCAGCATGTCAAGCCACGGGATCAGTAGGGTTGCCACCTGTCAGTTTCTTTCACCTGATAATCTGGTTTTCAGGGTCCCTAGGTGGTTTACTGGTTTTACTCAGAGATAGCCAGGTCTTTTAGCCATTTTGAACATTCAAATATTCTTAAAATCGATTCCGTCTTATCATTCATTGTTTCATTGCTAAAATTGTTCAGGAAGCAGGAAAAAACATGGATGTCCTGGTACACATAGGGACTAATGATTGCCAGCCAGTCAGTTGTGGAAACCAAGGAACACCTGATCAGGCTGGGTGACAAACTATCATCCATTTCATCCAACATCTCCTTCTCTGAGATTCTGCCAGTCTGGAAGGGGGGGGCAGATGGATGGAAGGTCAGAGAAGGGGAGATAGGGGAGCTAAACATGTGGCTCAGAGGCTGATGCCAGGAAAAAAAGACACAAATTTGTAGGGAACTGGCAACAGTTTGGGGAGCGAAAGTTCTTTAAATCTGATGGACTGCATCTGACTAAAGAGGAAGTCAATGCATTGGGGCAGAAGTTTGACGTCTTTGCAGAATATTTAAACTTGCAAATGGGAAGAGGGGTGCAGCACCCCATACGTCGAATGGGAAGAACACCCCTCCCCCCCTCAGCTAGTGGTCAAACAGGAGTTCAGCATGTTTGCAGTTCATTTGCATCACCAGGTAAGGAAAAAAGTCTGGCTTCCCATACGATGCACAGGGGAAATGCCAGACCTCACCCAACAACTAACACACCGAAATCTGGCCAATGGAAAATCATGTACACAAATGCTCACAGTCTGGGAAACAAGATCTCAGACCTGCAGGCAATAATGACAGAGGCTAAACTGGACATAGTAGCAATTAGCAAGACGTGGTTTACCAGTAACCACACTTGGGAGACTTCAGTACCTGGCTATGTACTGCTCAGAAGAGACCGAGGTACAAAAAGGGGGGGTGGAGTGGCCCTGTATGTCAATGGAAATATCAAAGCTACAGAAATTCAGAATACTCATAAGGAACCAGAAGAACTGTGGGTCACCCTAGAAACAGGAAATGGGACAGCCATACGAACTGGGGTTGTCTACATGCCCCCAGATCAGGGGGAGGACATAGACACATTACTGTTAGAAGATATACAAAACATGACAGCTAAAGGGGAGGTTCTGACAATGGGACACTTCAACATGCCAGATACAGATTGGTCAATACCAGTAGGAACATTTTCCAGAACTAGACACATGGTGGATTCCCTGCAGGGGAAGGGCCTGAAACAACTGGTACAACAACCCAAAAGAGACAGGGCTATCCTAGATCTAGTACTGACTAATACGGAAAGGATCACAGATCTCCAGGTAGAAGGTCACCTAGGGGCCAGTGACCAGCACATGGTATGGTTCAATTTGGCCACTAGAACTAAATCATCCCATTCCAAGGCAAAAATATGGATTTCAGTGGAGCTGACTTTGATAAGATGGCCAACAGAGTTAAGCTAGCCCTGGCAAAAAGAAATACAGGTGAGGGGGTACAGGCAAAGTGGGCAAGCATTAAGGATGCAGTACTTGAAGCAACATCCTATTGTGTTAGAGAGAGAAAAGGAAGTGCAAAAGAAGAAGGAAACCACTTTGGTTCTCAAAAAACAGTAGCAGAAAAGGTCAGAGCCAAAAGGCTGGCCTTCAGGAAATATAAAGGAACGCAGCAGGATGAAGACAGAGAGGCATACCAAACTTCCCTAAGGCAAGCAGGGAAAGGCAGTAAGGCAGCCAAAGTCCCAAACTGAGGAAACACTAGCACAAACAGTAAAAGAAGGTGACAAGACTTTCTATAAATACATTAGTGAAAGGAGAAAGTCCAGAGGGGGTATTGCTAAGATCAAAGGGATAAGGGGGCATGGGAGGGTGGACCATGTAAAGCATCTATCCTAAATAGATACTTCTGGTCAGTATTTACTGAAGAGAAGGTAGGGCAGGGCCCACAGCTCAGCACCATGGACACAGGGGGAAGGGAGGTGTGCACTAGTCCCTTCACAAAAGAAAGGGTCCTACAAGAGCTCGATAAGCTCAGGGTAGACAAGGCAATGGGACCTGATGGCATACATCCCAGGGTACTAAAGAAGCTAAGGGTGGAACTAGCAGAGCCATTATCAGAACTGTTTAGTAAGTCTCAAAGCACAGGAGAGGTCCCAGAAGACTGGAGAAAGGCTCATGTGATCCCGCTCCACAATAGTGGTAACAGGGAGGGAGCGGGGAACTACAGACCAGTCAGTCTTACCTCAGTAGTGGGCAAGATTATGGAGGCACTCCTTAAGGAAAGGATAGTGCAACATCTGGAATCCATAGGAGCACAGGATCCAAAACAGCATGGGTTTACAAAAGGAAGGTCCTGCCAAACTAATCTCAAAGATTTCTTTGACTGGGTAACCAGAGTGGTAGACCAAGGGGGAGCAGTTGATGTCGCCTACCTTGACTTCAGCAAAGCTTTCGATACTGTTCCACATAGAAGATTGATTAATAAACTGGGTAGACTCAGAGTGGGTTAGAAGTTGGTCAGATGGATGGCAAACTGGTAGACGGGCAGAACACAGAGAGTGGTGGTAAATGGTATACAGTCAGAAGAGATGCAAGTCACAAGTGGGGTACCTCAGGGATCAGTCCTGGAGTCAGTCCTCTTCAATATATTCATCAGTGACATTGCAGATGGACTGGAGGGTATGGTTTGTCTGTTTGCAGATGACATGAAGATCTTCAACAGAGTAGATGATCCAGATGGGGTGGGCAGAATGAGACAAGATCTGGATAAACTGGCAAAATGGTTGGAAGAGTGGCAACTGGGGTTTAATGCAAAGAAGTGCAAGATCATGCACATAGGGAAGAGAAACCCTGAAGTCACCTATAGGTTGGGAGGGGAGTTGCTGGCAGTCACAAGGGAAGAAAGAGACTTGGGCATCATCGTCACAGATTACCTGAATTTATCCAAGCTGACCCCTAAAGCAGTAGGTAAGGGGATGTTGGGGTGTATTAGTAGGGGTATCACAAGTCAGAAGAGGGAGGTAATAATCCCTCTTTACAAGACACTGGTTAGGCCCTATCTGGAGTACTGTATGCAGTACTGGAGGCCACACCTTCACAAGGACATTAACCAAATTGAGGCAGTCCAGAGAAGGGCAACCAAAATGGTGCACGGACTGCATCAGAAAACATATGAGGACAGATTAACGGAGCTCAATATGTGTGCCCTACAGCAAAGGAGGGAGAGAGGTGATATGATCAAAACATTCAAACACCTTAAGGGCATTAAAAAGGTGAAAGAGTCTAACATGTTTCAGTATAAGAAAAATATCAGGACAAGAGGACACAGCATGAGATTAGATGGAGGCCGATTAAGGGGTAATGTGAGGAAGTTCTTTTTCACAGAAAGGGTAGTGGATGCATGGAACGGCCTGCCTCAGGAAGTGGTGGATATGAATACAGTGCAGGGCTTCAAACAGGCATGGGATAGGCATAAGGGAGCAATACAGATGAGTATGAATAGATATGCCATTAACAGAGCAAAGGCCAATGGCACATTTATAAGGTAGAAAAAGAAAGGGGCAGACTGGATGGGCCTTGTGGTCCTTATCTGCCATCAACGTCTATGTTTCTATGTTTCTATGTTTCATCTGCATGTCCAGGTTACAAAGAAGTTCTGTTGTCAATATAGCTATTTCTTTGTAAAAGAAGTCAACCTGGAAGGTGTGAGAATGGCCATTAAGACCATTAGCAGTTACTTAATCTAATGTTTTGCATGCTTAAAGGCTCAGTCCACATTGACAATGGCGGAACCGTAATGGTTCCAAAAACAATATAGCACTTACCAGTTTGTCATGTCTGCATTGTCCTGCATTATGTGGTGACTGGTTTTGAAAACATTTGTCTCCCATCCACACTCAGGTAATCCTGGCATGTCTGCTTAGCCCTGCTGCAATCCAAATTCAGCACACCAATGCACACAATGCCAGAATGCTGTGCGTCACTTCCTCATGTATCCCAGCATGCCGTGGCTCATTTCCATTTAAATAATAAATGAGCATGATGGAGGTGGCAGATTTCACTGTGGTATTTATTTGTGCTGCTGTTGCTGTACCACTGCTTAATTGACAGCAAGTAATTCAGAGGACTCAGAGAAGCAGGCAACTGGCCAAGCATCTGACGGCAAAGAGAGTGACAGAAATGAGACAGCAAGCACTACACCAGATTACTGTCATACACAAACTGATTGCCAGCAGTTATGTATGTGAAGCAGTGCATAGGGCATTGTGGAGCCACCCCAGGTCAACCAGCCAGTGGGACAACATAGTTCTCTCTTCCTGGACAGATGGCCAATGGTTGGCCAACTTCCAGATGTCAAGACACACCTTCTAGGCCCTCTGTGGTGAGCTGCAGCCTTATATTTACAGTATTGCATGGACACTCAGCTCTGCAAGGCAATACCTGTTCCCTAAAGGGTTGCAATCACCCTGCAGTGCCTGGCAACTAATATTAAGTACCGTACCTAGGTCACCTCTTTAGAATGGGAAGGTCGACTGTTGAGGAAATTGTTGTGGAGGTGTTCCAGGCAACCGTGCGTGTGTTGTTTCCAAAGACCATCAGGCTTCACAATGTGGCAGCTGTCATACAAGAGTTTGAAAGAGAATGAGGGTTCCCTAATGGTGGAGGTGAGATGGATGGAAGCCACTTCCCAATCATATCACCTCAAGGGAATGCCACAGAGTACTATAACAGGAAGCACTACTACTCTATGGTCATGCCGGCACTGGTCAACCACAAGTATCATTTCATGGATATAAATGTTGGCTGGCCTAGGAAGGTGTATGATGCCAGGGTGTTCTGCAACCGCAAGCTGAACCACATTGGACAGTCTGAGAAGCTCTTTCCTGGCATGAGTTGTGACATTTGTGGTGTTGTGCCCATTTCATTCTAGGGGACCCTGCCTACCCCCTCTTCCCATGGCTTATGAAGCCATATAGTGACTACAGTAACCCAGCAAAGTGTCACTTCAATTGCCAGCTGAGTCATGCAAGAATGGCAGTTGAGTGCGCATTTGGCCATCTGAAAGGGAGGTGGAGGTGTCTCCTAAAGAGAAATGATTTTAGCATTGTCTATGTGCCTTAAGTCATTGGTGTTTGCTGTGCACTCCACAATCTATGTGACGATAAATCAGAAGTGTCCTTAGACACCTGGGTCAGCAAAATTGAGAATGCACAGTTCCCCCAACCTGTTGTTGCCGACTGCACACCTGCTGACAAAATGTCCATCACAGCAATGAACAGGCAGGCTGCCTCCATTTGTGATCCACTATCAGAGTACTTAAATGCCCACTAGTGCCATATGATTTGTCTCCCTGTACAATAACATACTGTATGTCTGAGTAATGAGACTGGCCTGTTATGAATGTATAAAGCAATTTATTTAAGTAATATTTACCATTGTAACCGTAGTGACTACACAACATACATTTACTAGACATGATTCCAAGGACTGTTGAGAAGTGAGTAAACATGAAATGTCTGTATGCATGACAGTTTAAAGTACAGGATATGATGCAATATTTGCTATGAGTTTATTGCTCACTATAGTGGAAGTATATGTTCATTATGCATTTGTGAGAATATGTGGAAATATAACTGCAGCACGACTTTATTATAAATTTATAAGATTCTTTGCTAGTCATAGCATCTGATACAATGTGTTTTACACTGCCATTTTATTATTACCTCTTATTGCACCAGATGTCTGAGTTATTGCACCAAGATTTCACAAATTAGTTTTACAATGACATTTTAGCATTGCCCCTTATTGCACTCTGTAGGAGTACCAATGCTGGGGCCACCCGCAGGGAAGGCACTTGCTGGGGACCTGTATAAGGGGTATGTGGCATCTGTGTAAGAGTACCAATGCTGGGACCACCCGCAGGGACAGTCACTTGCTGGGGACAGGTACTCGGGGCATGTGGTGCTTGCGTTGTGGTATGAACAGTAACATTGTGGGCTGGTATGTCATCACTATTGCCACTGTTCGGAACATGTACAGCATGGCCTTGGGATGACTGTCGCAAGTGGAGTGACATTATTTGAAGCATGTTGTTAAAAAATGCAGCATTCTGTTCTACCTCATACTTCCTTAGTCTCTCCTCCATTTCCCTCTCCTCCCTCACCCTCTCCCGCTCCAGTTCCATCAGTTCCCTGTGCTGCTCCTACATCATCTTTCTTGTTGGCTTGAATACTCCCACCATCGTTTCTTGCATCTGGTTGGTCCTCTTCTTCTTCCAGAGGTTCTGCACAGGTTCAGTTGGATGCTTCAGGGTACTTCCACTTGGGCCTGAAGCTCCAGAGCATGAAGAGCCATCCACCACAGGAGGTGCACTCTCATCACAGGTCCCAGAAGTAGACTGCACACTGATGTCACTGTCTGTGTTCATGGAGTTATCCTCTGTGGGCTCTGCATCTGTAATATGTAAATCATACATTAGTAATGGAAATAAATGTAGGTAAACAGAACTCCAAGAAAACTTATGGGAACTGATACCTGACTCCAGTATGTCAGGCACAGGATAGTGATCAAGGTCTTCACCAGCCTCTTGGCTGTCATTCTTTTCTCCTATAGTGGTACTTTCAAGCATACAATGTAGCTCAGATGTGGGAATGGTGCCCAATATTTGGACTAGTTGCTCATGAAAAAGACACACAACCCTAGCCCTGTTGTTGCAATCCCTGGTCTTATGGTATTTCACCTTTAACTGCTTTATCTTGTCTCTGAACTGCTTTTCTGTCCTGCAAACCTGTGGTCACTTAAGAATTCAGATACCTTCTGGTACACATGGGTGTTCTTCCGATAGGTAGCCAGCTCATCCTGGATGCATTCCTGTGACCAGTATTCAATGAACAAGCAGGTCACCTCGTCGGACCTGGTTGCACTGCGGTCTGTCATTATACCTTTATATATTGTCACTGATAGCACAAATGAAGGCTAAGAAATACCACAGCTCCAGATATGGTAGCACTTCCCACAGTATCAATAGCAGTATCTGCTAGCAGTCACAATTCAAATCTGCAGCAAGTCACTTCCAAAGGCTTAGTAGGCAGCCCTTCTGGTTAGTAGTGATTTAAATATTCTCACTAACAATATTCTCACTGACAGCACTGCACTGAAAGCGCTGACAGCACAAATAATGCTTTCAGCAATATTTTAGTAAAATTTCAACAGCACAGTAGAGAGCAAGGGGGCCACATGCACAAACAGGTCCAGCAGTTCCCCTTTCAAAGATCCTGTTCACAGGATCCCTGTCACAGTATGGGCATTTAAATAGCCTGCTTCTGTTTACTTCCTGATTCAGGAACTGTTAAAGGCACATGTGTAGCAGCTGCAGTCCCCCTTGGGATGCTTCTGCAAAGCATCGTGGTGCCATGGAGGACTGGTGGTTCGAAAATGGAATGAGCTCCCACCTGCACTGGTGAGTAAACCGTTACTGCTAACATGTTTGCGGTACCGATCTTGAGACTATGTTGCAGCAGGTCTCGAGATCGGTTTAAAAAATGCACTGTTACCAGTGCAGACGCTAAGTGTTTTTGAGAAGGTCCACAACGGCTACGACCGACAGTAATGGTACATGGAGGTGAGTGTGGACAGGGCCAAAGAAGCACTGCAGCAAAGCTGGACAAAAAGTATGACCCTACCTTTTGTAACAGCAAGAGATTATCTTCCTGTTTCATTTACTGGTAAACCTTTCCATTTCTACCAGAATTTTTATCAGTTTAATGTTTTATACTAGTGTTTTTTCCCCAAGAAAAAGGTATGGTTACTTCTTGTGAACATGAAAAGTATTTGAATCCAGAAAACAAATATGTATTGCACATTATAGGAGGGAAACAATGTGTTTATTATATATCCGTGTACACTATTTACAGTATTTCCCTTGCCCCAGATCAAATCTGTAAATGAGATTTGCTTTATTTTTGTATGTTTAAGTAGTAAAATAAATTTCAGTACATTAAAATAAATATGAAGAGCCTAGAAAAGCACATTTAACAGTATAGTACGTTAACATTTTTGTTGAACTACTGTCTAAGTATTGTCTTTTACTGTTTCATTAAAGTCTTCATTGGCATAACAAATGACTTTGGAGGAGAAGCAATGCATGATCAGTCATGAAAAGGCTGGAGCTAGGGTCAGAGTTTAGGGTGTGGTTTAATGTCCATTTTTTGCCTCATCCAAAAGTGGCAACCCTAGATTGGAGGGCGGGGATGCCATTAGACACCAGAGAAGACCTCATTATTATGGGGACATGGATAAAAGGGCAGAGGTGCCATCTGACATCAGATAAAATCTCAGTATTATGGGGATGGTGATCAAAGGGTAGGGATGACACTAGACACCAGGGAAACAACACTGTTACAGGGCCGGGAGATCAGATGGTGGGGAGGGGCCACTAGCCACCAGGGTATACGCTAAGCAGACAAGGATGGGTGATTGGAGGTTGGCGGTGCCACTGGACACTAGAGAACATGGGAATATTATGGGGATGGGCAATCGAGGGTGGGGAGATGCCACCAGACACCAGGGAGAACATATGCACTGGGGGATGGCCATTCAGGGCGGAAGGGGCCACTCCATGCCTAACATGGCAGGCAGCCTCAGGATGGGTCCAAACCTGCCACCACTTCCCATACAAATGAGCCCATAATTGGCTCATTTACATGTTGTGGGCTCAATATTATTCTGGGGGCTCCCAGCGCTATCTGGTCTCGGGCGTAGTTTCCTTAACTTCACCATAGGCTGCACACAGCCCAGGTCTATGTCAGGGCTGCACTACCTGACTTAGCGCTGCAGTGACATTGCCTTATATTCAGTTGGATAGCACTGGTGTGATATCCGACTGAATACAGCATCCTCAGGGTCAGGCACAGGGCAAGAGGAGCGCAAACTTTTGTGCTGCGCTATTGTGCATATTTGAATATCATACCCCTGATGTGACAAAAAAGAAACTTAGGAATTAAAAGTAATGAACAGAAAAAGATACCTAAACTTTTTATTTTGCTGGATCAGAAGCACCATATCCTCCAGGTCCCCTCCCTACTGTTCCTATAGTGTATCTCAGCAGTGAATCACAGCCACAAGGGACATATGTGATGGACTCCTCTGAGACTCTCAAGTCCAACTGTTATTCTGACCACTGGAGGGTGCTGGTGCTCTCTAACCTCCCCTCCCAGAAGGTGAGTGCATCCCTCTGTTATGTCCCTGCCATCCCTCAGCCCAGTGAGAGAAACATGTGGTTGCTCCCGAATCCAGGTTTTGCACATTGCATAGCAGCACATAGTACTGCCAGTGGTACCCTGAACCAGCCTCTACCTTACCTTTTTATAGAAACACTTCCCACCATCCTTCACAGTGCAAAACCAGCCTTTGCCCATAGACAAAGCCCCTAATACAGCCAACTGACTAGCAGAGACATTCATTAAGTTCTATAATGACTGTAAATCCTGGAAGAATAAACATTCATATGTCATCTTGGGAGGCATTACTACAATTATTATTATTATTATATACAGCATTAAATACAGAGCTGCACCTACCTGTAGTTAACTAAAAATGACAATGCTTCTTAGGCATAGAATATGCAGTACAATAAAAAGAATGTAGGTAATGTATTAAGAAACAAATTGGCCAGTATTACATTACACAGAGTGTCTCTGTCTGGAATCAGTAGTTATTAACACTGGTGTGGAGTATAAGTGTAGTCATCTTTTTATAATCAGACTTTTTTTTGTGTGAAATGATTCCCATGTGACTTTCAACTGTTATTGAGAAATCACAATCTCATGTGTTTTCCTTTTGTTTTCTTGAGTTCATGGCAATTCCATGCCCTTTGGTTTGGGTGTTCTTCATGCAAAATTAATTTCGATGCTTTCTCGCAAAGCCAGCTGGGTGAAATTTCTCCTGCATCATCCATATGGGTATAATTGTTTATGATGTGACGTCATTCTAATTGATTTTCCCTTAAATGGTAGAGGAAAAGGCAGCTGGCACATAAATGTACAGCAGAGCTTATAATTTAGGGTGTGCATAAGGGATATACAGCAACAGCCCTCATCTAACCCTACACATTTAGACAGCAACTCCTATTTGAGTGGCTGCTGCTGCTGGACTGATAGAGTTTGCATTTATTTGATCAGAGGTTTCTGTTTTACTGATTTGTATACACACTTATTACTTGGGAAAGGAGGCCTCGTATTAATCTGACAGTGCTGACAATTAATCTTATCTGCCTGACTGCTCCAATAGGATTATAAGGAGAGGAAGTGCGTCACAAGGTAGGAAAAGGGCTATGTATTCACTGAAAACAGAAGAAGGTGGGGGAAATTGGTTCTTGTATTCTTGAGAGGCATTGTGTCAGGAGATGCAAGCTAGGAACCATGTGACAAGGTACAGAGCTGGAGAGATTGGCTGAGGGACTGGCAGGCGTGTTAGTTCAGTCAGCTCTGTGTGTGTGTGTTTCTCTCTCTCTCTCTCCCTCCCCCTCCCTCCCCCTTTCTTTCTGAGCATCCTTCTGTGATCCTGTAGGTGACAGCTATAGCAGCATCCATGGCCTAACATTAGCCCTGGCCCTTTTCATTTTGCCTTGGCAGCTGTACAAACCAGGATCTAAGGCTTCATTTTCTGAGCTTATACTAAGCATCTGGTAACTGGGTCCTGTTTTCCTGTGTTTTTTCAGGCTCCTTGGAAATTGAGGAATGCAACTCTGCCACCATGATGGAAGGTAGGTTATTTCATTTTGTATTATAGGGTACGGCCAGCATTTTATAGAAGTCTGCTCTCTGTGACTGCTGTGTATTTTGGTACCATGGAGAGTCTAAAGATCATTGCTGTAACAAAATGTTACATAATAACAGCTGCATTGAATGTTAGATAGAATGTTATTTGGATCTGTATTTTAAAAGGCATATATTCTGTGTAGGCAGAAAACAGTGAACTATTAATACTTGAATGTGTGCCTTTGCAGTGCTGTATTATGAGGCAAGTAAAACCATAGGTGCTATTCTAAGTCCAAAGGATTTTAGCTTATAACTGCTTTTGTATATTCATGCAAACCTGATACTAGAATGTAAGTTTACACATCTCTAAGGATTTTGATATTTTCAGTTAAGTCTGTTCAAGGGCTGCAGATCTTCAATAATTATTTAATGGTTTGGATGTTTTGTATAATCTATTAAACTGAGTAACCTCACTTAAAAAATGATGCTATCATAGTGATGAGCTGTGCCAGTGAATCTGAATAAGCAATTATTTCAGCACAAAATGTTTTTTGCAGTCTAGTGTGTGATGGGTGGATGAGGATGGCATATTGTGCCTGAGAATAATTTCATAAAATGTGGGGATGGCTGGAACAAAATCCATGCTTGTGTTGCTTGTATGGCCTACAGCATTACTGACTAGCAAAATAGAGGTATGAAGCAATGTTGTTAACATATAAGACAACATGTTTCTTTATATTCTAAATTCTAACCATATTGCAGGGTGCACATTGATTCTCCAGTCATATCTAACTAAAGAAACTAGGGACTGAAAGTATATACATATGATGCTATATAATGTTATGCCAAATATGACAGCAGATGTTTTATAGTACTTGGAAGAGACCCAGTCATCATATCGTAGAAGAAGCCTTTTTCATATATATGATTTTGCATCCCATTGTTTGAAGACCCCTGTGGGGATTGACAGGAAAGAGAATCTTAAAATGGCAAACATGAAAAAATGATTTGCTGGTGAGGAAACAAGTCTAATCAGACACAGTAGTAAGATCACTACATTTTTGAAGAGCATGGAAATACTAGGTACCTTGTACACAAAATAAAAAGTCCTGTTTTATGTGTAAATTAAACAGCCAAGACAATAATATCTGAAACAAAATTAGGAGGACTAACCGTTAGGCTGGCATAGAAAGTGCTATAGCCTTAATCTTAAAGTGGGCCTACAGGAGTCTCTTTAAAACTGTTGTGCAACTGATCTGTTCGCTATTATGTTTGCAAAACCGAGCAAGTATTTAATTTTGTTTAAATACTGTGCTCTAGATTTGTTTTTTAATGATGTTCTCTGCCATTTTTGTAGGTGCTAGAGTATGGCGTTCTTTTTTTAATATCTCTGTTTAGCAACTTTAAGGAATGTTATGTCCTTACCTTTGTGGGTCAGTACATTTGTCAAAAAAATCTAACACATGACAGCATGTGTCACAGATATATTTAGGGTAAACCTTAAATACAGACTTCACCTGGAAGCCAATAATTAACTGAGATTAACTTCATTAAATGAAGTGAAATGGAACACACTGACAAAGTGTTTTATAGCAGGATGTTATATTTAAAGGCTGCAGTTGCAGTCAATAAGGGGGCAGGTAGGAAAGCAACAATCCAAATAATTTTGAGAATATTACAGGTAACTGCACAAAAGTGTATGATCACAGTTTAGTAGGAAAGATAATACACACACACTGTACAACTGTAATATATATTGTATTGTATGTTTGATAGTCCTTGTGCACATAAGCAGTTCATGAAGTTGTGCTGTACCTTATCCTCTCTAGATTCTCTGAAGGGGGGATTTTCAAAAGGGATGGATGGATGTGGATGCAGATTGGATGCTGTCCTTGAGTTTTCATTCACCTGCTTCTATCCTGGAAGCCCTGTTGCTGTTTTCAGGAGCTGCATCTAATTAGGAATAATGACATGATTAGCAACAAAAAATGAATGTATTATCAAGATGTGTCCGGTTTAGACGCATTTGTGTATTATTATGGATACAAATTTCTGACACCAGTAGACCATCTAGTAGATAATCTCACAGGTTCAGATATATTTCTAGTTTGAAAACAGCAGTGAATACAGCTTAGATGGATCCTTAAAAATATTACCCGTTGTGTCCAAATAAATTCCAGTCAACTATGGACTTCATTTATCTCCATTTTGCACACCCCAGACACTCTGTCATCTTAGTATAACAGCTTTGTATGATGCAAGAAGCTTAGAAAAGATATGCAAACTGACCAGGGTGAATGAAGATGTAGACTGAAATAGCATTTGGGTGAACTGCATGCATTTCTAAAGCTATAGATGCATGCAGTTCCATAGAGTATTACAAAGTCTTTCCAAAGACTCTATGAAACATAGACTGGGTATGCAATAAGACATTAATCTGCTTCATACTGTTTTGTTTAACATGTGTTGCTCTGGGAGCATACTAAAAAAAGGCAAATGGACCCTGCTGTCTTGTTAAAACTTCCACCTTAATGCAAAAGTCAAAATGTGCAGTATGTTCAAAAATTCAATATTTGATAAGTCTGCATTAAATATCCACAAGGCTGCTAGGTAAAACCAATGCAGATCAGGGGGATGACTAAGTCTGAGTAAGAGCCAGCAGGACAAAACTTAATGAAACGGTGATGTTTAACTGATTATAAAAAATTAAGATAAGAAAGCAGCTACACACAACAGAAGGCACATCAAAGCATTTCAGTGCCTGGACATGTGATATGTTTCAGCCAATCATAGGAATGGACTTCACAATGCCATTTTATTAAAGTGATTTGTTTCAGTAACCAAATTTGTTGAAAGCAGATGCAATACACTGCAGATGTGCTTGCCAAGAGCATAGGAAAGAAAGTCTGATTTAATCATCAGTGCTACAGTATTAGAATCTAGTTGTTTAAATGAATGCTACATTATCACTAGAGACAAATATCAAATAATGATTTTTTTGTGGCTGGCAAATATCAGCTGTCTAAACTAACAACTAGAGGAAATGGGTACCATAGATTAATGAGCAAGCCTTTCAGCTATGATTACACATAATCTGTGTAAGCTATGACATAGGGAAGGGCCCTAAACTTCATTTAAATCTTGAAACACATACCTAACACACTGTACCTTTACTATATCCACTATATCCATTTACGGTACACTTGGTATACAATGGTGGCCAGTCAACAGTAGTGCTATATGTAGAACTACCATATGAAGCACTGTCCAATCCCATTAAAATGAATGGCATTTTGCTGTGAAATGGGCAAGAATGTCACAAGCTCCCAGTGCATCAAAGATATGGTGTACCAGACTTGCAGCATTCTTCTAGCTGATGATCAGGATTTTCTAAACCATGCATGCATCAGTTGCTGCAAGTTAGACTAACTTTTTGTGGTCTAGCTTGTTGCAATCCTGAGGGCCTTTTTTACAGAATGTGTATCAGATATTAGGCACAAGCTGCTGTAAATCATGGAAACCATCACAACTGCACCCAAGACTATAAAATTGGGCACAATTGTAGCAAAGGGATTTGGCACACTGCCAGAATCTAAGTGCCATGGCAAAGGGCTTGTCCCAAGCACTACATCATGCTTTGAAAATCCAGCCTGCTCTATCACTACTTATCTCTGGCTGACACCTACAGTACTAAAAGACAAGTCACCTAGTATGTCAACTGTCTACATTGTTAAGTCTGTCCTTGAGATTGTCAAGCCTTGTACAGGATTGTCACTTATTCTGAACAGAAGTCTTCCTTCTTCAGTACCTGCAACTTTTTTTTGATTTCCACTGGTAACCAGATAAGGTCCACTGGGCACAAGTCCCTGTTTACTGGGGTGACCTGCAAGCACTGGGGTGGTTAAGAGACTTGCTCAGAGTCATATAGTATGAAAGTCAAGGTTGTAGGAATCTAATCCAGGTTTCATGGATGTATTAAGCTCATTCAAAGCTCATTACTCTAACCCTTTATGACCACCATAGAGTAGTCTGATGAAGGTGATAGAAAAACTGTCATTTCACAAGCCTTTGCAGTTTCAGACACTCACATTGGCCTTGTTTCTAACTGATGATCAACTCCATTATAGCTTCCAACTATGTTTTAATCATGCATCAATCCATCAATATACACTTTTGAAAGTACAGGAGAATGGTTTGAATTTAAGTGCAACCCTGTCATCAGTGATGCTGCCAAATGCCTGTATTTCCTAAAACTGAAATATCCAGGCCCATATTTGAAGGCAGGCAGACATAGCAGCAAATGTGTGCTCTGCATATGTCTATTCACCTGCAACCAACATTCCTTGCTCTGATTTTTAAAGGAACCATCCATTTGCAACAACAGCCATGATTTGCAGCAATTTACAGAAAGAAATAATGCAAATTCAGTGTGTCATATTACCTTCTTGATGCCAGTACAGTCATAAAAAGGATAGATATAAAAATTGTCAGGATATGTCTGATAGACACAGATGCAAGTCGGCTACTGAAAATACCAGCAGGTTGGTTGTGAATGAATACTTCCAAAAATCTTGCCCCCAGTCACTTAAAATGACCTTAAAGCCCTGCATACTAGAAGAAGTATTACATGGATCCAAATTGTTTTACATGTATTCATATTAATTAAGATCAGTCATACAGGCATTTTGGAAATCAACTTCGTATTTTTTTATCACAAGTGGACCCTTATTCAGCATTAAATTCCATGTATGAAATCTCATGTGACATTAGTGAAATACGTTGTCATTGACATGGACAAAATTTTTCCACAATAGCAAATAACATGGGAAAATATGCATTCTCCTAACCAGCATCGTTGAAAAGCAATGCAGGTCTTAAGGTTTCCATGACAACACACCTGACACTGCAAAACAGTTTCACACTTTTTCCATGCATGTCAAAATATTCCTACTGAAATGTATTTTCTAAACTAGGATGCATAGTGTAAACCAAACATTTATTGATATTGGTAATATCTGAATGATACTGTACTACTTGATGAGAAAAAAAAATGTATTTAATTCTCTTGTTCTCTCCTTGGTGTCCTGTGTAAACTTCAGCACAAGTCATTGACTTCCTCTCTGACAACCCCAACCTACCTTAGTCCTCCTTCTGTTGCAACCCCCAATTGTCCTTATGGTTTTACCCCTGCAGAAGGCAATATCATTCCTCTCTAGAATCCAGCATGGGGGTGGGGAGTCTCAATAGACATTTTATGTTTCTTGTGAGGTGTTGAGGCTTGGCATAATCTGTGCCAGCACTGTCTGTATTTTTCCCTCCTGTGGCCCTGCACTTTCCTATGCTGACACCACTGTTACTACTTTAGCTGATTGGGCGGTCTAACATTGTATGGTCATTCTACCCATGAATACCCATGCCACTCCATCTCTCCACCACTAAATAAGGGTTAACTGGATCAGTAGGCAACTAAATGTGGGATGCTTGTCCAATTAAGCAATAATGTATGTATAGGGGTTAGAGTAACAGTCTGTTAATCACCCCCTTGGGGTGTAATGTGGCATGAGGCACAGCCAAGTGCCATATTGCCCCAAGCGGGTGATTAACTGACTGTTAATCTAACCTCTGTACATACATTATTGCTATTATTATAATTCTGAAGCAGAAAACTCACATTTCTTTAGTTTGTGGGGCATATTTTATAAAAAAAAAAAAAATGACCATTTTAATGTAACTTATTCCATCCGCCTTTTGTTGTGCTATAGACATGGACATGAGTATGTTTAAAAGCAGGACAACAAACACATTCACTATCAGTTGTGAATTTCCCAAGCATGATACATAACATCTGCTGCCAGGTAGTCAAAGTTTTAATGTATGAAAACACAGCATGTAGGATCAAACACTAGTGGTTTAAGTGCTGTTTTTCAATGTTTCTAAATGAGTGCTGCACAGAAGCATGCAGCAGTTCAAATGTTGTTAACGCATTATGGCAAGTCCCAGGTTTTTTCTGTGTAAGCATATGTATTAAGAACATATTCTAAAAGCAGATAGGCTGTTGTCATAATGAATGCTATACTTTTAACAAAATAAGTAGTCCAAATGATATTTTAGGCATTGTGAGTTGGTTAGTTTAGCCGGGGATGAGCACGCACATTAGCAGTCAAACAGCTGAAATGACAGTAGTACACATTGCTCATTACTGTATGCAATGCTCCATTTATAAAAATACAGTATTACATTGTGTCAGTACATTATCTGCTTCAGGAATATGCTATTATTGCCCTAATGTTAACAAAAAAAAAAAATCGTGTCTCACCAAAGTGGAATTACTTGACAATTGATTGCTCACTTCCCCTCCCCATGCTGTATACGACAGTTTGACAGCTACTTGGCTTGAGGCAGGTTTAGGTATTTTAATGTTTATGAAATAGACATTGTGCTGCCTGCCTTTTTAATATATTATCTGGGGTGTTGAAAACTGAACCTTTTTTCCTACTGGGACAGGACTCAGGACTCGGAGTGGAAACTGGCAGCAGCACAGCATGCGGTGTGTATTTATTAATTTGTCGGTGTGCCTCTGCTTTCTCCAGCTTCCCGTTGTCCCCTCACAGGAAAAGCAAATGATTTAAACATTTTATTTATTTTAAGTTGTGTGACTTGTGTAACTAACTGTTTGTTGGTGCTGCAGCTGCCACCGTGGAGCAACGAGAAGTGGGAATGATTTTAGGCTTGGCAAACTACCGCGGCAGTGTGACGGCACCATGTGGGGGGGCAGGAGCAGCCGAGGCGGAAACTGGGCGATCCGGTCAAAAACCGGACAGATGGCAGTCTTACATCGTACCTCATCCATGCTTATTCCCCATCCTCATGGTCTAGCTAACTCTCTCTCAGAAAGAAAAGGCATTTAAGCATTTTTGAAAATCGGGACACTGACAATGGGCATGTGCACTACAGTCAGGCAAGCGGGTTAGTGGACAGTAATGCACATGCCATTGTCAGTGTCCCAAATTAAAAACTATCACAAGCAAGAGTTCTGGTGCTCATTTATCATAATAAATACATGCTCTGCCACAGAATTCCATCTTATAGTATGCTGGACTGTAAAAGGAAACACCATTCATAAAATCGTATCTCGCCAACTGTCAGTTGAAGTCCCCTGGCATTCACTTCATTACACATACAACCAACAAGCGGTTCTCACTGTGACAAAAAACAAACAAAAAGAACTAATAAGAGCTTCATATGATCAATGGTAGTCAGTGTATGTATGTGTGTACTGTATGTATGACATCAACCTATTGATGAAGTGTATGAAATACAATACATGCCAGGAGCAGCCATTTTTTCTAAAAAAAAATTGTTTTGCTACACATTAAATTACTGGAACTTCTTCCACCACTGTTTTTTTAAAACATCCACCGTTATCAGGCTGTATGTGCTAGGCTAACTTGAGTTAATGTAACCCTGTTAGAACCATGGCAGCCAATCAGATTACTTTAAATTTACCTGCCTTATAATAATGTAAGTTAAATGGATAGTAAGTAGAATGCTTGGTACTGTTTGTAAGTAGGCACTGTAGATAAGCTGAATAGTTAGACTTCATAGGTGTGTCTGTTTACTCTTTGTGGCCTACTGCAGAGCCTACTACCATGTCAGGGTACCATGAAGACAAATGATTCCTTTTGGGGAGGGTTCCACCCCTAGAGATGCCTCATGGATGAGGTCCTTTTGGGTTAAAGGTAACTTAAGGAAGATGCCCTACAGACCCCAAGGATGGAAAGGAAGCTGCCAGAGGAGGAGGAGAGAATGGTGGACAAAGAAACTAGTGTCCAGATAATGCTTGGAGCATGTACTCTTTGTAGTGCTTGGTGGTAGGTGTGGCTCAGATCACCCACTGTTCTACTAAATTACAGGAACAGCCTAACTAAGCCACTGTTTCAGCAGGCAACCAAGTGTGGCATGCTTGTGCAATATAGGAAGAATGGTTGGTAAGTAGAATGCTTGGTACTGTAAAAAAGTTGGTACTGTAGATAAGTAGACTACATATGCATTTTTAAGGAGTTGTGTCCATTCACTCTCTCTCTCTCTCTCTCTCTCTCTCTCTCTCCCATTACAAAGACTACCACCCTGTCAAGGTACCATAAAGGCACAGGAGCCCTCTTGATAAGGGTGCCACCCCTAGAGGTGCCACAGGAAAGGGCTTCCCTTAGCCAAAATTACCTTATGAAAGATGCCAAAAAGTTTGGAGTTTAAGGCATTGAGTAACTCAGTCACAGCACAAGACTTTTCATAAGGGCAGAGAGGCAACAGCACTGGAAATGAAAGAATATTTAGTATACAAATAGTGTACAGAATGAAGCCACTATCCTGGCCCAACTCACAGCAACATATATATAATGGTTATGGGTTTGGTTAGTCTCGGTCTTTGAATGTAAATAAGTCTCACAACATACAGGTAAAGTCCCAGCTGACCTAATCACATGGCACATAAACAGTTTTAATCTAATTACATTAATCTATTTTATAATCACAGTAATGCACACTAGGCTTGTGCTGCTGTGAGATTGTTTCACTTCTAATATGGTTTATGACATCAGCTGTGCCTCATGCATGCTGCAACATTTGAGGCATGGGCAAATCACACAGCAACAGAATACATTGTCATGCATCACTGCTTAATCATTATTATGTTTTAGGTATTATATATAAGGAATAATGTATGGGTGCCCATACACAACAAGCCTGTGTTTCCATCAAGGGATTGAGATATCAGTGTATGGACCTTGGTAGCAAAGCTTGAGTGGTCCATGCTGGCATCTCAACCCCAAGATGGAAATACAAGGTAAGTTGTGTATGAGCATTCACATTTTACTCCTTATAGTGTATAGTTAAAAAAAAAAAAGTGGCTGACATCATTTTTTTTAACTGCGGTTAGTGTAACACTGCAGTACAGTGAGCAGAGAAGAGAAACCAGGCAGCAGGCGTCACTGGTATACTGGCAATTTCTTTTTTTGAGTTTTTTGAGCAGTCCACTTGTTTTCTTGCACAGTTATGAATTGTTCTGTTTTGAACAGTTTGTGGGACTGGCCCATGCTTGACTGAGCCATGCCTGACATTTTTTTGTTTTCACAGAAGCAGTGTTACAACTTCTCTGAGATACTTTGAAATGCTGTGAATGAAAACAGCCAGAGAAGTTTGCAGGAGTTGGTGTGAGCTGCTGGGGGATGATTTGCATATGGACTGCGCACAATAAGGGGGGATTTGCTTATGGAACATGCACAGTAAGCCAGGGGAAGAAACACAATAGGGTTATTATTGACATGTGTGATTTCAGTACAGAATAAACCCAAACCATGCACTATGGCCCGGATATTCAAGGGGGTTGCACATGGCGCAACAGAGTTGCACTGGTGCAGCCTTGCACTTTGCCTCGGTGGGATATTGAACAGGCTGCCAGGTGCAGCACAAATCCCGATGCGCCGGGGTGCAATGTAATTTTATGCAGTGCTGATGTAGGGGGCGTGCCCATGCATATGCGGCACATCCCGATATACAGCCCAGGATGTGCAGCACATATGCTGGCACAACCCTGCATTTCGCCACATGGGGGCTCAAGGTAGAGCCCGTGAAGAGTGGGAACAACTCCTGGCCACCCACAGGTGGGCTGCTGTATTGCAGGGTGCAACACAGCAGCCGCCAGCTGTGGGTGGCCACCCGCCCACACAGAACACCGTCCACAAGCACCCATGGCTCTCTGGTAGTCTAGTGGTCCCCCCTCCCTCTCATTACCCCGATCACGGTAAAGCACCGTAATATAAATCCCTGGTAGTCTAGTGGTACCCCCGCTAGCCCGATCACAGTAATTCACTGTAAAATATTTCCCTGGTGATCCAGTGGCACCCCCCACCACCACTACCCACAGGACCCTTGCCCACCCTGATCTCCTCCGTCATTGGCAGGCAGTTTGCAACCTGCCCGCATACAGCCTGGCCACCGCCCGAATGACAGGCTACTGTGGAGCTTGCAGGGCATACTGTATTAGACAGTCCCAAATATGTGAATGAAGTCATTGACATATTTGGGACTGTCTAGTACAATATGCCTCTAACCCCTGTTCCACACTGTGGACCAATGGGCTTACAGCCCATACTGTACCTGTCATTTGGTGAGCTGACAGCGATATGCGGTGAGTTCAACCACCCGCTGATGATGGGGGTGAAGCAGGGTGGGCAAAGGGTCCTGTGTGGTGGATGGCCACTGGATCACCAGGGACATATTTTACAGTGAATCACCGTGATCAGGGCTATGGGTGGGGGGGTACCACTGGATCACCAGGGAATTAATTTACAGTGAATTACCACAATCAGGTCTAGAGGTGGGGGGGGTACCACTAGACTGCCAGGGATTTATATTACAGAGCTTTACCACCATCAGGGAAATGAGAGGGAGGGGGTACCACTAGACTACCAGGGAATTAGTTTACAGTGATGAACCATGATCATGGCGTCTGGCGGGGGATGCCCCAGGACCCCGACTGTGCACACATCATGCTGTGCAGGGCACCAGGCGCAAATGCCAGGCTGCCCTGTGCAAAGCATGCAAATGGGGCTCTAATGATATGCAAATGGACCCATTTGTGCCTTGCATATATTATGACCTCATTTGCATGCCCTCTGCTGAATATCAAGGGTGATGCACCCAGCGCAACTGCATTTGAGCTGGTGCATCGCTGTGCTCCCTATCTGTGGCTTGCACTGGTGCAGTGCCACTTCACTGTGCACAGTGCCACTGTGCTGTGTGCTGTCAGTGCCATATTCAATGGTGATGCAGCATGGCGCATCACCGTTGAATATCACCTGGTCCTGGTCCTGGCCCCAGCACATCCCAGTTGTGCTGCGCCCATGCTTGTGCCACTGCCTGGTGCAGTCTGAATATCTGGGCCTATATAGATATTATATAGATATACATACACATAATGGTAGCCATCCTCCTTTTCTTCCAGTTTACCACAGAGCAGCATACCCCATTAAGGCACTGTAACAAAGCACTTCTTCCTTATGGCAGTATCATACAAATTACCACATAAGCTGAAGTATTACATTTTTTTTTTTTTCATTCTAACAATAACTGTAAATCGATAAACCAACTATAACCACTAAAACCAAAAGAGCAACTGTTGTTGTGTCTTATTTTGATGCTCATAAGAGGTATCACCCTTCACCCATCTGCCCTTATGTCTACAAAATTAGAATATCATGCTGGAGCCACTTGTGAGGGAGTGGGGTGGGGGAAGCATATACTCCAAATAACTTGGGAGGAGTATCCAGTCGGCTTTACAATCCCCTTATCATACTATCTTTCCCCCTGTGTCTGTACCACCCTCTGTGGGTTGTGTGGTATGGGATGGGAGATCCCCCATGAATCTGTAAGTGCCCCATCTTGCCCACAGTGCTGTACGTTTTTCAACTGTCACATTCTGTTCAGCCATTAAAAGCTCCATTGTTTGTACTCTACCATTCGAACTCTTCATTCTCTCACTGAAAACGGTACTCTGGAGAGCCAGTGTGCTGCGATATATTTGCAGGCCACCACCAGGGTTGTGAACTAGGGGGTGAAAGAGATGCTGTTGCAATAGGGCCCACACTGTCATGGGGCCCACTGCCTTAGAGGTCAGAATTAAGAAAACTTTTTATTGTCAGAGACAAACTTGTAACTTCTTTTTGTACGTTTCTTATACATTGCTTATCCAGTTAAAATGGAGTCTGTCAGCAGTGGCAGCTGTTGGGTCTGTGCTGGAGAGTTTAACACCAGTTTCAAGAGGTGGGGGTGTAGTAAAGAGCAAAGAATCAGTAGCGTCCATTACTAAAAATCATCTTGATGTTGATGTCACTAGGAGGAGCAGAGACAAATTATATTATTCAGCTCCTTAATACTGCAAGGAGGAAGGGAGACAACATAAACAAACTGCAGACGCTCAGCGGGACTGATACAAGAGAAACTGTACTGTAAATTGTAGACTTGTAGGAGGGCAGCGTCAAAGACCAACAGGATGCTTGGATGCATCGCTAGGGGGCTCGCCTCCAGAAGGAGGGAAGTGATACTCCCACTGTATAATTGCTTGGTGAGGCTGCACCTCAAGTACTGCGTGCAGTTTTGGAGGCCACATTTAAAGAGGGACATTGAACTCCTGGAGAGGGTCCAGAGGATGGCAACCAAAATGATTTGGGGCTTGGGGGATAGGACCTATTGGGAGAGGCTCAAAGAGCTAAATATGTACATTGGAGAGAGAAGGGACTGGGGGACATGATAGAGGTCTTCAGGTACATGAAGGGGTAAATAGGGGAGGAGCAGTCAGGGTGCTTGGCGGAAGGAGGGCAACTAGAGGCCATGGGTGGAAGCTGGAGGGGGGAGATTCAGGGGAGAAAGGAGGAGGTGCTACTTCACTGAGAGGGTGGTGGAGCCATGGAATGCACTGCCCAGGGGCTGGTGGAGGCAGAAACGGTGGAGGGGTTCAAGAGGGGGTGGGACAGGTACAGGGGAAGGGTTCTGAAAGCAAAATCCAGTGCAGCGAGAATATCCAGGACTGAAAAGGCAGAAGCCAGAGAGGAGAGGGGGCAGCAAGGTAAGCTCCCAGGGAGGAGGCTGACCAAATGAGCAGACATGAAAGACCATTAGGCCCATTCTGCTGGCATTTTAGTATGTTAGTAGTGTATGTTAAATATTTCATACATGCTAGTGGTTATTTTATGCTCAATGGTAAGGAATTAGGGTCCCGCAAAATATTTTGCAGGGGGACCCTTAGAGTCAATAGTACAGCCCTGGCTACCATACACATCAGAGTATAGAGTTGCCTACTTTTGTGGGATCTGGACTCATTCATGGGGGCTCCTAGATCATAGATTTAAAATTATGTGTCAATTACTTCTCCCACATTCTGTTTATTTCCATCTGTAGGCTCTCCTGAAATTGACTGGTTAAAGTTAGATTTGGTACCCACAACTGATGATGCTTGGTCTTTGTTTTTTCAGGAATTCATGAAACTATGCAATCTGCATGCACCAGTTAAAAAATAAATAAATAAAAAGTAGAAACTCAGTCTGATATACTTCTACATTGTATGTCTTGAAAAAACGGTAACCCGTGAAGTGGGCGCATGAGGAAGGGCGCTGTCTGTTACGGCGACACCTTCCTCGCGCAATCCTCTCACGGCAACCGACAGGTAAGGTGACTGGATGAGAGGGTGGGTGAACTAGGTGACAGGATGTCACTATACGTACGCACGCGAGGGGGTGGGAGTGAGCACGGCGAGCATGGGCTGGGAGGGGTGGAGAGCCTGTAGGGAGTGGTGCTGTGGTTGTCGGTCGAGCTGCGGTGTGGTGTCAGGGATTGGGCAATGGCTGGGGTGGCTGAGGTACTGGATTCAGGTCTGGATGCTGGTGTGATTTTTATTGCTCCCGCCTGAACCTTGTTATTTTTACTACTTTCACCTCCCCACATGCCACCCCAAAGTTGAGAATCACCAGAAATGCGTGTGGGTGTGGGGGCAAAGCCCCACTCCATGAGGGTGTGTGTGGGGTGTGTGTCCCCGCAGAAATGGTAAAAATATGTCCTGGCACCATTGTGTTGGTGGCCAGGGTTGTCAGAGTGCTGAAAATGTGTTCGGCACTCTGACTGAGCGATAACAGCGATCGCCGTTAGGCATTCACCATTATCACATAGACCCTGAAAAAACAAACTTATAAACTTTGAAGACACGCCAAAAAAACTAATACTCAAAGGGACTGGTTAATTCACTAAAAAAAATACCACCAACAGCTTAATCTAGTTCAAGGTCAGTTGAGCATTCATCTGTATCCCCCCTCCCCCGGGTCATGCCTGAAAATAGGCAGAATCTGACTAGTGCACTTACCCGGCCAACAAAAAATAAATAAATAAAATAAATAAATGTATCGCAAATTGAGGAATTTATATATGAAGAGTATAAAGAAGGTGAAAGAAGATTATTATAAAAACCTTTTGATGATACCTAGAAACATCACCCAAAAAAGTTTTGTAATGAAATGAACAGACAGTTAAATAAACATGATTATAGTTTTCCAGAATACTTTGACATAAACGATCAACACATTCCTTTGAGTATTACAGTAGCAAAAGTGTTTAATAATTTTTTCATTAGTATGGGATGTGAGCAAATAGGGAACAAAAATGGGTCAGCTCTGACTGATTCTCTAAATAGTATAAAAATACAAATACTTCTTACCAAATTTAATTTTATACCCATTAAAGTAGAAGATGTAATGAGGGAATTATTAAATGTGAACACTAATAAGGCCAAAGGTCATGAAAATATTCCATAATTAATACTAAAATATGTTGCCCCAGTGATAGCCAATCTGCTAACTAAAATATTTAATTGGTCACTACTAAAGGTAGAATTTCTCATGGCATGGAAAATGACCAAAGTTACCCCTATATTAAAATCTGGTAAAAAATCTGATATACATAATTACAAACCAATCTCACTCTTAGCAATTGTGTCTAAGATACTGGAGAAATTTGTGACTATACAACTTAGAATTTTCCTAGATGAAAATAATACTATGAAGGTATTTCAGTCAGGATTTCGCATGAAGAATTGTACCATTTCGGCCTTGATTAGGGTGATTGGTTGTGTACAGGAGGCTATTGACAGGAGGATGACAGTGGGTACCATCTTTATAGACCTGACCAAGGCCTTCGATACCTTGGATCACAATGTTCTTCTGTCAAAACTTCACCTTTTGGGTCTAGAACAAAGTACTAGAAATGGTTTAATGAATACCTAAATACAGACAACAATTGGTATCTATTAAGAATCATGAATCAGCAGTTGCTAAAATAAAATCTGGAGTCCCACAGGGTTCAATATTGTTCCCTTTGCTTTTTAATTTGTACGAGTGATCTCTCTATTGACAATACAGAAACTCAAATTCATCTCTACATGGATGACATGATTATCTATGCCTCCAGGTGTTCCTTAAAACAGACAGAGTTACAGTAGTAGCCAAAGACATGGTCAGATATTTCACAACATTTCTAAAGAGTTTCTCTCTGCTGCCCCTACTGTGGAACTGCAAAAAGCAGATTTCTCTAGAAATCTCACATAAATTTCAGGAAATATCTGACCATGTCTTACTGCATTTAATAAGGTTCAAAATTTTCTTTTACAGAACAAACTAGTACTTAATGCAAAAAAAAATCCCAAACTATGGTATTTGGAGGAAATTATAAACTGAGTGCCCCATGTGAGCTACAACAAATTCAGACCTCTGAAGGTATAAAACTGGAGCAGGTTTATTCCTACCACTACTTGGGTTTATGGCTTGACATGACTTGTAGTTGGAATATCCACATTGAAAAACTTGTGGCAAATATAATATACATAAACAAAAGGGTATGTTATATAGAGTGAAAAAGGGCCTCTCCATCAAGGCAGGGAAACACATTGTAAATACAATGATAATAGCAATTCTGGATTATGGGGACATATTATTCTCCAGAGCATTGAGGATGGAGCTGTCGAGATTTTTTTTTTTTAACCAGAAGAGACACACTAAGCTGAAGCTTGTTTACAGGTGTGACCTGGGTACAAGAATGTTAAGTGACTTGCTCAGGGTCACACAGTATGCAAGTGGGGGCTGTGGGATTCAAACCCAGGTCTCCAGGTTTGCAGCTCAGAGCCTTAAACCACTGCGCTATACTGCCTCCTTGTATGGAGTAGCCTTGACCACTTTTTCCTAGATGCACCTCAGAGACTACATCATTGTCTTATGTACTCTGAATTAGGATGATTAAATTTATATAAAACAAGGGAGCTTCATATAATCAAGTACAATAAATGTATCAATGTTTTAAAAATAGAGTGCCAAAATATATCTTAGATAAACTGGAGTATGAAATATAAAGGAAGACCTAAGAGCTGCTCAGGGCGTAGAATTCATTTTACCTAGAGGAAGAATACATTTTAGAAGATCATCTTTTTTTCAACTTTCCCCCGAAAATTTGGAAATACATACCCTGTCAGTTGAGCCCAGTTAAAGGTCTAATATCATTTAACAAAATCAAATGATATTTGTTTTGATACTATAGTACAAAGCTCCCATTTTAATGCTGTCCCAATTTTGATGTCCCATAATTATCTGTTGGTATTGGGACAGGAGATATTTGACATATTAATTGCCATGACCTAGAATATTAATACCTAGATTTAGATTATTAATAGAATAAGGCACTTATTATAAGTAACTAGAATTAGGGACGTGTGCAATATATTGGATTTTGTACTTGCATTTCATTTTGTTTTTAAATTGAAATTTGTATTTGTATTATAATTATGTATTGCTTGCATTCGAATTCTTAACTATATGTATTATTTAATTTGTAATTTTGTACATTGTATGGTGTATTGGACCCCATTGGAAATCAGCTTTGGCTCAATTGGGCTATCCACATTCATGGAAAAAGTTTTACGAATGAAGTAAAATACTGCTATTAAAATACTCCTATGCCTGGACAGTGACAGAATATATAGTGATGTGTGCCTGCCTGACCACATTCTCTCTAATAACTGGGATGGAGGATCTCCCCCTCCAAAGTATTGTGTGATCTTCAAGACATGGAAGAAATGGTAGTGCTATTCTACCTGTATTCTTGCCATTGCAAAGATGCTGAGAGTTTCCAGCTTCTCAGCCAGATATTATTCCATCCCTCCCCTGGAACTGGGTGGCCATCCTTTTCCTCCCACTCTCCTCTTGTCTTCTCTGACGGGCTTTCCCTGTTACTAAGAGTACCTAGTAGAACTGAGAAATAGACTTACCCTTACCTTTCAGTTTGACTTCCGGAAGAGGACATTTTCAAGCCCTGTGAGGTCTCTCTTTACACTGGGAAGGCCCAGGTCCCTCAACAAGTAGTGGTGCAGTTGTTGATTTCTGTAAAAGTCAGATTGGCTTCATGTGACTGCTTAAGTGTCTCAAAAGTGACTATCCCTTCCCCCTGCATCAGTTGGCCATAGTGTGTTAGGCTTGTTTGGTTCCACCTTTTGTATTCAGTATCAGTTCTGGGTGGATGGAAGTAAGTGTCCCCTATGATTGCTGTTCAGAGTCCCAGAGATTTAGATATTTTGGCTAGAACCTTTGCTTTTTGAAGGACTCAAAGTGCTGGTCTGGTCCATGGTTTTTCTATTTGTCTCCAAGTCGCCAAGGTAATCTTGATAAAGGCAGAGCATATAGTAGGATCAGAAATGATGGCACATTTTTTTAGCCATACCACCCTGTGCTTTCTCTGTGTTTAAGCCAGGATATCATTGGGAGGATCTGTGCCAAGACATACTATAATCTGAGATTGAGGAGGTCCAGCCCCCCCCCCACTTTGCTCCATGGTTGTTCCAGTAATTTCTGTGCCTCCACTCACTCCAAATAAATTTAATTTGTATCTTGCCCAATTTTCTTCAATAAGATTCTGGAATCTGCATAGGTAATACTTGAAAGAAAAACAACAATTGGGTTATGATAGTCCTTGTTAGAATGTTAATTCATCTGACTAAACTGAAGGGAGATCTAACCATCTCTGTATATCTGTGGCAGTGCTGTTAAACAGAGGGTCATAGTTCAAGTGGAAAAAGCATATAAAGGGTTGTGGAAATGTTTACCCCCAGGTACTGTACTATTTTATCACTGGCCCAGGAGAATAAGAAGGTCTGTAAGAACTGTGCCGAGCACTTGCCACGACGTAATGCCCTGAATTGGTTCAATGACTACCTAACACACAGGAACCAGTGAGTCAAAATCAGGCAGATGTTATCCAGCTCCAGAGATGTACTCCTAGGAGTCCTTCAAGGATTAATTCTAGGGCCCCTGCTTTTCAGCCTCTTTGTAAATGACCTACCTGTGGCACCAAACTTATCCTGTATGTGGACGATGCCATGCTGCTGAGCAGCAGCACCTCTCAGGTTGCCCTACAAACAGAACTCTTTCAATAAGCTCGAGGACTGGTTCAGTAGGCAAAAGCTGCTACTAAATTACAAGAAAACCAAGGCCATGCTACAATCCAGCCATTACAACAAATGCAGGCATGTTCTCCTCGTAATCACCAATAAGGCTGGTGAGCAGATTGAGCAGGTGCACTTGTTCAAGTACCTTGGAGTCACCATTGATGACTCTCCACTTATGCGCACCATGTAGACTCCCTTGTCACAGTGGTAAACACAAAGATAGGGGTCCTCTATAGGCATAAGAAATCCCTCACCTCAGAAGTACTCCGAATCTCAGTCTCCAGCTCCATACTCTCCATGATAGACTATGGGCTGGTGGTCTATGGAGCTACTACTGATACAGTGCTCAAAAGGGTCCACATTGCACTCAATAAGGCATGCCACCTCACCCTGTGTGTAGATCACTACACTCATACTTGCACCCTGTATGAGCGTACAAACTGGCTTAACCTAAATGACAGGATCAAATACCAAACTTGCCTTCTGGGAAAGAGGGCACTCCTCAGAAAACCCCACCCTGTATAGAAAACCTGCTCGAGGCTTCTCTCTCATCACACATCACCAGAGGGAGGAAGACTGGCGCACTGTCCATACTATTCCACCGAACCTCACTAGGGCAGCGTGTTTTCTGCTATTGGGCCCCCCTCTGGATAAATGAACTTCCGATGAAATTACAAACAAAGACCAGCCTGTCTATATTCAAAGCAGGCCTCAAACAGCACCTAATGTGTAGCTCAAAATGCACCTGCTTCTCAGGCTCCACTTGATAGACAGGCCTACCCCTAAGGTAGCACCCAGCAGAGCTACCTAGAGAACCCTTCCTCCATTCCAGCCTAGCCAAGGGCTTAAGTAAGCTATCAGTCCTCCTTAAATGTTCTTGGTACTGCCCCTCCCTAACCCCCCCCACACATGCACCCTACTCAACAAAGCCCTTTGGAGCTGCTCCCCCGCACAGCCCCCATTTCACTACCCCCACCTCTCACTCTCTGCAGTAGGTTCAAACCCAGTCCCCTTTGTTTCACTGTCACCCAGCCTCTCACCATCTGGGATAGCATTATACCCTATGCAGTTATTCTGCTATAGTCTATCAATGGATTTGGAGGTTTCCAGGGGTGTGCTACCTAGGGCAACCAATTAGAAATAGCTTAGTATTCTATTACAACTGCTATGTTTTTCTCCTATTTGTCTAATGCTCATGTAATTGCTCTTTAATGCTTAATGATCAAGCCTCTGTAACCACGAATATGTGTGTTGTCTTATTGTCCACCCTGACGTGGAACCTTTGTAAGAGAGCTCATGGTCAAAGGTCTTTCCGAAATACTAATTAAATTAAAAATTAAAAATTAAAAAAATATTTTAAAAGTTTTAATGCCTCTTACTCCCATAGTTAGCCTTATACCCTGAGGTTTATTTATTTATTTATTTATTTATTTAGTTAGTTAGTTAGTTATTTAGTTAAACATCAGTTTAGAACATATCAGTTTAGAACATTTCTCCATAGCTGTCTAGAAGATTACAAAGTTCTTTGATGGACTGCTCAGGGTTGTTCAAATAAAGCAGGGCATCATCAGCATATAGTGAAATGTTGTGATCCCTCATGGGACCTCAGATACCAGTGATCAATGGGCTTTACCACACTGCCCTGGCTAGGTGCTCAATACACAAGTCAAAAAGAAGAGGGGAGAGATAGCACCCCTGCCTAGTAACCCTAAATAGTTGGAACCTGCCTGATCTAATACTATTCACCATTACTGTGGCCTCATGGTTGTTACACAGGGCTGTTATACAACACAGGAAGTGCTCCCCAAATGCCATTGTTTCCAGAGTATATTACAGGAAGGCCCAGTCCACACCATCAAACACCTTATCAGCATCCATAAATAGTGCTAGTGTGAACATTTTATTATGCTGTTGTTTAACTAACACATTTAGTAGGCATTTGATGTTGGCATGTAGCTGTCTGCCTTTTATAATGCCTGTTTGGTTAGGGTGGGCCAGGTCCCCCCACAAACTCCTGCACTCTGTAAGCTAGGATTCTAGTAAATATTTCTGGTCCAGATTTAGCAGCGATATCTGTCTATATGAACTGCAGAGCCCTGGGTCCTTTCCCTGTTTGTGTATGATTGGTATTTGAGCTTGAGACTAAGATGGCAGTGCCTCCTTATCCCCCCAGACCTCACATCATACCTTGGTCAACAGCAGAGCCACCTGTTTTCTAAACATCTAATAAAACTCTGCTGTAATGCCATCTGTACCTGGGGATTTACAAGTCTTTTTCCTTATACTCTTATGTAACATAGAAACATAGAACATAGAAACATAGACTTTGACGGCTGATAAGGACTGCTTGGCCTACCTAGTCTTCCCATTTCCCTACCTACAGGATAGGCCGCAGATCCTAGTTAACCAACAGCCTATTTCTTCCTACCCCCCACAAGAATTGCCTTATGTATGTCCCATGCATTCTTGAATTCTCCCACAGTTTTAGACCCCACAACCTCCTCAGGAAAGCTGTTCCATGCATCCACTACCCTCTCTGTGAAAACATTAATCCTTACATTGCCCTGAACCACCCCCCCATCTTTAAATTGTGTCCCCTTGTTCTTGCACATCTCTTTTTCTGAAAGATGCTGCCCTCTTGGACTTTGTTGATTCCACTGAGGTACTTAAAAGTTTCTATCATGTCCCCCCTCTCCCTTCTTTCCTCAAGGATATACATATTAAGCTCCTTTAGTCTCTCCTTGTACGGCTTCTCTTGCAGACTCTGAACCATTTTAGTTGCCCTCCTCTGGACTGCCTCTATCCTGTCTATGTCCTTGCGGAGATGGGGTCTCCAGAACTGGACGCAGTACTCCAGATGGGGTCTCACCAACTGTCTGTACAGAGGGATAACAACTTCCTGTTTTCTGCTGGTGATGCCTCTCCCTATTTATCCTAGTATACCCCCAGCCCTTCCTACTGCCTTCTCACATTGCTTGCTAACCTTAAGGACATCTGATATGATTACCCCCAGGTCCCTTTCCTTTTTTGTTGTTGTTACTATCCCCCCCCCATTGTGTAATCTTCCCCTGGGTTCTTGTTTCCCAGGTGCATTATTTTGCACTTCTTTGCATTGAATCCTAGCTGCCATATTTCTGACCATTCCTCCAACCTTGCCAAGTCCCTTCTCATCCTTTCCACACCTCCTTGTGTATCAACCCTGTTGCAGATCTTTGTGTCATCTGCAAAGAGGCATACTTTTCCTTCCAGTCCCTCTGCAATGTCACTTATAAAGACATTAAAAAGGACTGGACCCAGTATTGAACCCTGCGGTATCCCACTAGTAACCCCTCTTTTTTCAGAGTGGACTCCATTTACAATTACCTTCTGTGCCCTGTTGTCCAGCCAATGTTTTGCCCAGGCTACCTCCCTGGGACCTACTCCCAGGCTGGTTATTTGACTATTAATCTTTTGTGTGGGATTGTGTCAAATGCCTTGCTAAAGTCTAGGTAGGCCATGTCCACAGCCCCTCCCTGGTCTACTACTTTGGTCACCCAGTCAAAGAAATCTATTAGATTCGTCTGACATGACCTTCCCGCTGTGAACCCATGCTGCCTTGGGTCCTGTGCCCCACTGGCCTCTAGGTACTCAAAATTCTTTCCTTCAGAAGTGACTCCATCACTTTCCCTACCACAGAGGTCAAACTGACAGGTCTGTAGTTTCCTGCCTCTGTCTTGGTCCCACTTTTGTGAAGGGAAGCACATCTCGCCTCCAGTCCTCTGGGTACCATCCTCCCATGATTTATTAAAAGAGTAGTCAGTGGTTTCACTAGTTCCCCTTAATTCTTTTTAGAATTCTGGGATGAATTCCATCAGGCCCCATTGCTTTGTCCACCTTCAGTTTTAGGAGTTCTTGCGAACCCTTTCTTCTGTGTGAAAGGACTGGGATCGACCCCCTATCAAGAGCGCTGTTAATTGGATTAGGCACTTCCTCCTCTTTTGTGAATACTGAGCAGAAATATTCATTCAGTATCCCTGCTTTTCACTGTCCCCCTCTGCCCACCCACCGTTCATTCTATTCAGCCTCACTATCCCTCCCTTTGTCTTTCTATGCTCTCTGATGTACCTATAAAAGGTTTTATCCCCCTTCTTAACCGAGTTGGCTATCGTTTCCTCAGTCTGGGCCTTTGCTATTCTGACTTCCTTCCCCGCTTTCTTCTGCCTTAACTGGTACAGCTCTCTGTCCTGCTCCTTCTGTGTTTCCTTATAATTCCTGAATGCTGTCTTTTTCTCCTTGACTTTCCCAGCCACCTCTTTTGAGAACCATAGTGTTTTTTTCTTTCGTTTTGATTTATTTGCTTCACACAAAGGCTTGTTACCTCTGTGATCGCAGTTTTGATGATTCCCCATTGTTGCTCCACCCCTCCTTCTAGCCTGTTTGCTAGTGCTTTTCTGAGGCACTCTCCCATCTTGCCAAAGTCAGCCCTCCTGAAGTCCAGTACCCTAACTTTTGTATGGCTTGACTCTGTAGCTGAGTTTAACGTGAACCACACTGTTTGATGGTCACTTGTTCCCAGATGGCAACCCACTTCTAGATTTGAGATCCTGTCATTGCCCCCATTTGAGAGTATGAGGTCTAAGATTGCTCCCTCATGAGTGGGGTCCGAAACTAGCTGTCTGAGGCCTGCCACCTGTAGGGCATCAAGAATGGCCCTGCTCTTGGATGTGGCTGCAGCAAATGTGCTCCAGTTAACACCTGGCATATTCAGGTCTCCCATCAACAATATCTTCCCTTTCTCTGCCATCCTAAGAATGCCTTCTATCATATCCTTGTCCATTCCTTCCCCCTGACATGGGGGTCTGTACACAACCCCTGTGCAGATTGTGGTGCCCTTTCCAGTCTCCAAGGTGACCCACAGTGCCTCTTCTCCTCCCTGTTTACTGTTTTGTTCAGTTGCTTTTATCCCTTCCTTTACATAGAGAGCTACTCTTCCCCCTCTTCTTCCCTGCCTGTCTCTCCTGTAGGTTATTTACCCTGGTATGTTAACATCCCAGTTATGGTTCTCTGTGTACCATGTTTCTGTGACTGCTACAATATCCAGGCATCCCTCTTCCATCAAGGCCACCAACTCTGGGAGCTTGTTGCCCAGACTACGGGCATTGGTACTCATTACCCTCCATTTCCTGATGGCCTTACTCCTTTTTGCCCCATCCCTGTCCTTCTTGCCTTTGTCACTTTCCCCATTTACCCCTGCCCTTCTCCCTATCGCCACCTCTATGTTGGTGTTTACCACACTTACTACCATGATATTTTTGAGGGGCTAGGATTTCCCTGCTCCTTTCCAGTGCCTCACCCCTTGGCTAGTTTAAATGCTTGCCAATGAAGCATTTAAACCTATCACCTAGGATCCTGGTTCCCCTCCTGGACTGATGCAGCCCATCATGCCAGTATAGGCTTGCATCACTCCAGGTGGACCCCCAGTCCCCAGTGAAGCCAAATCACTGAGCTCTGCACCAGTTTTTCAACCACTGATTGAATCCCATAGTGCAGAACACCCTAGCCTCTCCTACACCATAGATGGGCAGCACCTCTGAGAAGGTTACCGTGCATGCTACTTGTCTAAGGCCCCTCCCCAATTCCACAAACTCTTCCTGCACTGCTCTAATCCCTTTCTTAGCCAGGTCATTTGTCCCTAGGTGGACAATGACATCCAGCTCCCTCCCCTGTGCAGCTGCTCCAGCAATCCTGAGGATTCGCTCCCTGTCCCTCCAAGCCATGATGCCAGGCAGGCACCTTACCTCCTCTCCCTTCCTCCCCCAGTTCCCTACCTTCCTAAGAATGGAGTCCCCACCAGGAGTTGTTTTTTTCCCCTGTGGGGTCCCATGCCACCCTCCTGTGGGTCTTCTTTGTGGAGGTTCCATTATCCTCCTTGGTCTCCACTGCGGGTGCCTCCATAGAGGAACCACACTTTGCCAGAATGGCATAGGAATTGTGGAGAGGTACAACTGGAGGGATGTGCCTATGTTCCACCACCCTCACCCTCTCTGAGCCCACTGTAGTCCAACCGCCTCCGTTTGGCAACCTCTGAGGCAACGGCAGTGGCACTGGTGGTCCCTGGATGGAAGAGGAGGTCCCACAAATCCTGGCCAACTCAGCCTGAAGATGAGCAACCTCCTCCCTCAGCCCAGAGAGGTGCCAGCAGATGGGACAATACTGCATCCTCCAGGATGTCTCCCAGAAGACTGCTGCTCCACAGCCACTACACTGCACCATTCCCATCATGTCTTATTTCTGTCCCCTTAACTGTTGTTTGGAATCCTTACTCTTTCCTCTGTTTTTTTTTTCTTCTCTCTTTCTACTTACTTTCTGCCTCTGTGCCCTTTAAGCTCCTGATTGTCCTATTCTGAGACAAGAATATCCTATATTTCTCAGTAGACCCCTTACTTGCTCAGAGGCAGACCTCCAGCAGCTAGATGGGGCTGGAGAGCTACTCTTGCCCTTCTAGGATGGTGGATCTTTGGTGGCTCTGTGATCACTCACTTCCCTGCTCCCAAACAGGAAGTTCCTGTTGTCAGTCAAATCCTGTGCCTATAAAAGTAGAAATAGCTTTGGGTGGGAGGGAAGGAGGGCAATATCGTCCCAGTAGAGAAGTCCAGTCACACAGCACTCCTTCCTCCTGGTGTCTTCTGCTAAGCTACTAGCAGAATCCTTCTAAGGCAGTCTTTAAATTTAGCTTCCTTCTAGCTAAGCCACTCCCCCTTCTTATTAGATCTTTCTACAAGTAATTTAAACTGCACAGCTATGAAGCCCTTTCAGTCATCTAAGGTAATTTTTAATGTTCACATTTGAGATCAGATATTTTCCTCTCAAGCTCTAGTCTTTCCCTTTTCCTATCTTTTTTAAAGACAGAGGCAAAGGATATTATATGACCTATCAAGGTAGCTTTCAGGACATCCCACCACATCCCTACTGAGGTATCTACTCTGTTATGAGCCAAGTAAGCTTTGACTGCTAATTTGATCATATTGTTGAATTTCTGCCTGTTTGAGAGGGAGACAGGCAGTCTCAAACTAGAGGTTTTAACTGCTGGATGTATCTCCAGGTCTAAGAGCACAAGAGCATGTCTGAGGTCATAATCAATACTATGTGTGAGGATGTTACTGCATGTGCCCCTCTTGTGGAATGAGAAGAAGATCCAGCCTGGTATATACCTGGGGGTGAATAAAATGTATAATCCTGTACTTTAGGGTTGTCATGCCACTATGCATCCACCATTCCCAATTTTTTTCGGGATGGAGCCCACCCTTCCCCTACTAGTTACCCCACTACCTGACCTGTCCATCTTGGAGGCTAAACTACAATTAAAGTTACATCCTATAACATACAATCTCCCTTGTTATTTTACAGTGCTTAACATGTGTCATTTAAAGAATCTATTTGCTCTGTTTCCTGATTAGGAGTGTAAACAGTCAATATAGTGCAAGGGATTCCCCTATACTTCCCTTCAATACAGATACTCTTGCCACAAGGGTTTTGTGTGACTTTTTCAACCACCAGGGTGGCATCCTTTTTAATGAGGGTGGCCATTTCTCTTCTGCCAGGGTGTTCCTCATACGAGGAGGCATAGAACTCCTCCATCCATTTTCTTCGTGCTTGGCATGCTTTGCATTCCTCAGGTGCTTCTCCTAGAGCAAGGCCATTGTTTTCCCTATTCACCCCAGCTCTGTCAGTACTCTAGATCTCTTTATGGGTTGACGTGGCCCCCTTAGCATTATATATTATGATTCATAAGTCTCCCATATTGAAATTATTTGCCTTCTCCCCTGTCAATCACTCCAAATGGGGACACCTGTCTGTTACCAGTAATAGGTTGCATACCGCAAAATGTTAAACAGGAACACAAACTATTTACAGTACATAAAACTTGTACTTCAAGGTTAAAGCAACAATTAGGAATACTCTCTCTGTTTTTTCCAGAGCTTCTTTAATAGACTGACTAGCCCCACAATGTGCTCACATGGCACTGTCTGCAGTTGCCTCTTTGAAATTGTGAAGCTGCATAGTGCTTTTTGGCCACCATATCGACAAATGATTGGAGGTGGTACCAGATTTTTTCAGCACACTTCCCCCCTTGGCTGTTCCCCATGAAGCCTTGTATTCCTGGTGGTATTTCTGCCTTTTGTCTAGATTCACTTTATTTCTCACCCTTCAGCTTCCCCTAATCAGCAGATACCCCCGGTTTTGTATTGGTATACTTTGAACACTTCCATGGGTCAAGCTGTGTTTGAGATGCCTAGTAAACCCAAGCATGGTAAATGACCAAGTTTTAAACCATAAAAATCCAACAGCCTCAGAAGTCACTGTAACTCCCTTCCCCCATTCCCATGGGTCCTCTTCCAATCAGGTCTTGCCAATTCAATTATCAAATAAATCAGTTACAATACTGTCAAGTTTGTAGCTTTAAAGTTACTTTACCTGAGCAAGCTCTGAAAGAAGGGGCCACTCGTGAGCAGTACTCAGACTGTTGGAGTTGGGCTGCTGTCACAGTGATCAGTCAACTATGGAGCAGATTTCCATGCTACTGTATGCTGCTATGTATCCATGCCTCCCCACAATCCACCAGTAACACTTCCAAGTAGGTTCGAGGTCATCTGCCGCACTGTAGTCCACGAATGCCAGAAAGGATTGACACCTTGCCCATGGGTGATTAAGTCCACTGTAGAAAAAATTAGTTAGATTGCAGGACACCTTTGACCCGATCTGCAATATCACTGCAGTTCGGCTGTGAGAGGGCAGGGAAAAAAATACACTTCTTTTTGTAGCTATATCTTTATTAAAACATCCCGTGCATCCAGTTAGAGTACAGAAACAGAACAGTTAAATACATGTTCAGTGCAGGGCAAAAGAATGTATAGAATATAATCAAAATAGAAACAGAGATACATAAAGGTGTATGGGGTCTCCCACATGGCCCAGGATGAGGGGAGATATTCCAGCCCAGTACATCAAACATTATTGTCAAGATCATACTCAGCAATAGTAACTTTTCAACAGAATGGCTCTGAAAAGTGTGTGGGGGGAGGGGGAGGAAGAGGGGTCACTAGCACCAACCAAGCCATTCATCATCAAGGCTGCAGATATAGACCAACTATGTCAGGAATTGTGCCCAAAATGGGCATGCACTCCCTTAATCATAGCACACCACAAGAGGTCCAGAGGGAGACACTGGACATTGAAGTGGGGTGTAGGACCTCAAGGGACAAAGGTGAATTCCTTGGACATAATATAGAGGGAAAAAAATAATTTTGAAGAGTACTCATAGCTTAAAGCAGTTCACCATTTTCGGATGTCTGAGGTGGGCAGGGCAGGGATGCCCAGTTTGTGCTGTAAGTTTGCAGGGCTGGCTGGTCTGTGAGGAGATAAAACCTTCACTAGGTAGATGATGAGGGAAAAGATCTGGGATACAGCTACACAAAATAGCCCCGAAAGAGTTCTCTTGTGCTCATCTGTTATATTCAGCTTCTCAGGCTTCCATGACCGGAGGTGGTAGGTCTTGTGTCTTCTGTAGTTTGCTAGATTGACAACCAGGGGAGGCCGGCTATCAGTCATCTTTTCACTGTTTTCCCACTGGTTGCCAAACACGTTCTTCCAGGAGGTGCTTTATGGAGTCGGGGGAGTATGTCATTAATGACTCCCAGGTCCTTGAGAGTGGTGTGTGCTTCTGCTAGGGCGCAGTAAAGCTCTGGACCATTGTTCAGGAGCATCTTGCATTCCAACAGGTAGAAGAGCTGCATCTTCATGTCCTTCTGCTTGAGGAATATCTGTATTTCCAGCAGCTTGCATCTTCTGACCATCATCTAAGTGGGCAAAGTCATGATGGAAGAAGAGTCACATGTCTCCAAATTGGATCTCCCTTTTTCCCCAGACTGCATGCAGAACCCTCATTTTGGTCTTGCAATTCAAAAGCTTCATTGCTAGTTTTTGGGATTTGGCTTTGGGATCTGTCGGACAGAGTGCTTGGGCTCTACGGGCTCACTCGATGAGGAGCTGTTCTTCCCTCGGCCAGTTGAACAGTTCTTTCAGGAGGGATTCTATAAAGGCAGCTATATCCCCCCTGTTCAGTGCCTTTTGGAAGGTGAGGCATTCACAGATTGTTGCACCTGGACTTCAGTTCTAAGTCCTTGAGCTTCTAACTCCCTTCTCTGTCTTTTCTGCAGTGACAGTGGAGGGCTGTGTTATGATAATCTGTTTGTGCTGCCATCTCAGTAAGGCCACTTTCTAGATCTGATGTTCATTTCATCACTTCCTTAACCATTTGCTTGATGTCTGCCAGGGGACATTTTAGTCAAGTCTTTGAGGAAGCATGGTTTTTCAGCTCTCAGAACAGTTTTTATGATGTGATCATGAATTGCTGTTTATCTTCATTGTCATCCAATAAGTCGGCCTGGCGGCTCATTAAGGTGCGGGGCAGGAAAGCTGTGCAGTCATGATTTTGGCTGAATTTCTTTACCAGGGTTGCTTCTATCAGGAAATCCTTAGCCTTTGCTTGGTTGCAATCCTAATAGCATCTAATATTATCTTTTCAAGCAGTTTGAAAGATGGATATATGAGATTAAACCTTTGATTTTGTCGTAGCAGAGGCGGAGCTCAGCCAGTCTACATCTACATGAGTTTGTGACCGGAACCAGAAGTCCAAAAGTGTTACCCTATTGTGCTTAGTCAACACAACAAGGTAACACTTCATCTAATTTGGTACTTTGAATAATATTTCTGTAAGTATATACATTTGTATACTTAGTAAATGGAGGATGAGAGCAGGGTAAAAACAACAGCACTGGGAGATGGCAGGCATTGGATCCAAGGGAATAAGGAATGAAAAGAGGACACTGAAGAATAGGAATACTACAGGGATTACAGAAGGTGTCCAATATAGAGGGAATATATTAACCAATATGTCTTTTCTGATACTATGGCTATTGTAGAATGCTTTAACTCCCACTTTTCTACCTGTGCCTCTTCTCTGCTGGGCTCCCTGCCAGGCTCCTCCAATTGTCTGGTGTCCTCCTCCCCCAGCCCCTCTCCCTCTCTATTGCCCCACACACCTACACTCAGCCCTCTCATCCTTCTCCCCTTTGCTGCACTCCACCCTCCTCACCCTCTCTACCTCTTCCAGTCCCCCTCCCAGTTCTCCTTTTTTCCTGTCTCCCCTGACACCACTCTCCAGGCACTCCTTGACCTCAGTCCCTCTAAAGGCTCCTTTTCTGATGGTCTGGATCCTAGACTCCTCTCCCTCTCTGATCTTGCTATTGCCTACCCACTCTCTCTCATACTAAACCCATCTTTCATGAGAGCTTCTGTTCCCTCAGTATGGAAATATGCAGTTGTGCTCCCACTCCCTAAGGGGAGTGACTCCTCCGCACCTGGCAACTATTGACCTATCTCTCTTCTACCTACCCTAACTAAACTACAAGAACACATAGTCCTCAACCAGCTCTCCTTCTTCCTGTCTGACTCTGGATTCTTCACCCCATTCCAATCTGGATTTCAGAAGCCACATTCTACTACCACTTCTCTGCTGAGACTAACTGAGGCCATCCACTCTGGCTTTGACAAAGGTCACATTACCTCAGCCATCTTTGTTGATCTGGCAAAACCCTTTGACACTGTCTCACACCCCCTCCTCCTGAACTTCCTCTCAGCTGCTGGTCTTTCCCCTTCTGCCACAGGCTGGTTCAATGCTTATCTGTCCAGCAGGTCTCAATAAGTTAAAATTGCCGATGTCACCTCTTCCCCCTTGCCCATAACTACAGGTGTTCCACAGGGCTCAGTGCTTTGCCCCATTCTATTTTCCATTTTTTTAAATGATCTCCCCAGGCCTGCTCTGCTTCCAGCATTCACATGTATGCTGATGACACGGTTCTATTTTCATCTGGTATATCAGTCGCTGATGTCACTAACAGGCTCCAATCTGACTTCTTTAGAGTCCAACACTGGCTTAATTCTCATCAACTCTTTTTAAATGCCAAGAAAACTGTCTCTATGACATTTGGAACTAGGCAGAAACTCACTAGGCTAGGTTGCCTACCCACATTCCACACTCTGGATGGGACTGTACTCAATGACTCCTCCTCATTCAGGTACCTTGGTCTCTGGCTGGATAGACACCTAAACTCAGTACACATTGAAGCCATTCAGAGAAAACTTAAGCCTAAGCTTGGTGCCCTCTACAGAAATAGCAGCTGTATCCCACTCATGGCCAGGCACGAGCTAGTACTGAAGATGATCTTGCCTATATTTGACTACTGGGACATAGTCTATGGTGCTGCCGTGCAGTCCTCCCTAGCCAAACTGGACTATCTCTATAACTCCTTCTGATGCTTTGCTCTAGAAGCCCCCCACCTCACCCATCACTGTGACCTCTACCAGTCCCTAAACTTCCCCATGCTCCAAAATCATTGTATGCTACATGGTGCCAAGTTCACCTCTAAATTCTGGCTTGGTTCTCTCCCCTCCTACCTCTCCTCCTCCCTTAGTACCTCTCCACCCACCCATTACTCTCTGAGATCTGACAACCTACGCACCTTCTTTATCCCCAACAGATCTACATCCTTTGGCCAAAAAAGCTTTCTCTCACCATCTGCCAAAACTGTGGAATACTCTCCCTCCACAAATTTGCCACTCCTCCTCACTGAACTCCCTCACCTCAGCTCTACTCAACTACCTGACCACAAACTGTTCTTGCTCCTGACCCCATCCTCACCTTCTTGCTCTCCCCTCTCCACCTCTCCTCTCCTCTTCCTCCCTCCACCTATCACTCTTAATTACCTAGCACTTACTATATGTGTCTTGTTACTCATGCTCCCCTCCCTTGCTGTCATTAAGACATCATGAATTCCCTGTACGATTTCACTGTATTACTATGTATGTATTGATTATCACGTATATTATGCTCCTGTATCCATACTGTCCTATGTTATTTAAATTTGTTGTTCATCCCACTTCCCCTTGCCCCAGGACGTGCCTTGAGAGAGCATTAAGTTGCTCAGTGTACCTTTCCTGGTGAAACATTTCAATAAATAAATAAATAAATACACATGGGAACCTACAGGAGGAGGGCTAAATAAAACAAGAGGGACAAAGGGCCAGATAGCAGAAAGGTGAGGGGAGGGTGGCAAGTAGGAACTTGTAAGACAGCCTGTATGAATGCAAGATGCATGGGAAATACTGTAAAATGAGGGATCTCCAAGCAGTAGCAGCAGTGGCAAAATTAGATTTGCTGGCAATAACTGAAACATGGGCAACACAGTACCATAACTGTGATCCAGCTATTACTGGGTACTCCGTTTTCAGGAGACACAAGATGCAGTGCCAGAGGGAGTGGTGGTGGCTCTCTTCATAAAAGGCAGCATAAAAGCCGCAGAAGACAGAACCCTAATAGGAGAGAGTGGAGTGGAATTGGTATGAGTATAGTTAATGACAAAGAAGTAGAGGGTCATTACGGTGTGGGTGGTGTACAGGCCACTAGACCTGACAGGCAATAAGAATAGAGTGATGGGGCAGGAAATGAAGAGGGCAGTCACAAGGGGGGAAGTTGCATTAATTTGAGACTTCAACCTACTAGAAACAGATTGGCAAATCCCATTGACCAAAAGTGCATGGAGTCAGATACAGGGTAGCGGTAATGCAGAAGTACCTTCTAGCCCAGTGAGTTAAGAAGTCTACCACAGAATGTGCTATTCTGGACCTAATGATCTTCAGTGGGGATAGCATAGGACAGTAAGAGTAGCAGAGCCCCTCAGGACAGGTGACCACAACTCAGTGTGGTTTAGCATAATGCTGGAGCCCCAAGCCTAAATTCAAGACAATGGTCCTAGAGCTCAGAAGGGCAGATTTTAAAAGGTGGGTCAGTAAATTTAGAAGAAACTGGGGTTGGGGGGGCTGCAGGGAAACAGAGGGGGTTGAGACCAAGGGGGAAACTATAAAGCAGGGGATTGCAGAAGCAACTAACTACTGTTTAAGAAATAAGACCATGTTGGTTCTCAAGAGAAGTGACAGAAACAGTAAAGAGGGCAACTTCCAGGAAATACAAGGGAGAGTGACAAATTGGAAATAGGGAACTCTATGCAAAGGAAAGCAAGGCAGGCTAACAGAGCAGTAAGAAAAAATGGAAGCAGATGTTGAGATGAAAATATCAGAGGATATAAAGGAAGGTGACAAAACGTTCTTCTGTTATATCAAGGAACAGCAGAGAACAAGGAGGGAATTGCCAGATTGGGCAAAGGAACTGAAACCAAGAAAGACAATAAGAAAATGCTAGATATTTTAAATGAATACTTTTGCTCAGTCTTCATGTAGGAGGGGGAGGAGGAGCAACCACTCCCGAAGTGTGGGATTGTAGCCAGGGGGCATGAATATGAATCTAGGATGAGAGGGTTAGCAGTGGAGAGGAAATTCATGATGCTTATGACCTTGAAGGTGGGCAAGTCACCAAGACCAGATGGACTGCACCCTAGGGTGCTAAGGGAGGTTACCTGACTCGTGGTGGAACACTAACTGACCTCTTTTTTTTCCTCCTATTCTGCTAGTGTGCCCCCTTCATCCCTCACAGCTCCTGCAACCCCATCACTCACCATACCTGAGACTTACCTGGGGGGCAAGTGCTCCACAGATTGCCCCCTATGGCAGGGCTGTTGGGGGTGTCCCCCAAGCCCCCTTCCAGTACTGCATTGAGATTGGTGGTCTCTGTACTCAGTAGGCAGTGTGGGACCTGCAAGACTCAGCAAGGCATCATCCTGCTGCCAGCGGGGATTTTACCATTTTTCTTGGTCCCCGACCCACGGATGCTCTGTGGAGGTGATGGATGGCCAGACATGTGCACCTCAGAGGACATGCTTAGATCTTCTATCAGAAAGCTTCCCCTGCCCAGAACTGCCACACTTTGTCACTTTGCTTCATGGTGTACTTTATTAAAAAATAAAAACAAAAGAAACTTCTTTTCCCCTTCTCATAGCACCACATTCTACCATGCTCCCCTCCAGAAACTCAATAAACATACTGTACAACCTTTCACTGCAGTTTTCAGGATTTTCAGTTAGCTGTCTCAAAACCAAAATAATGTGAGAAAAAAGACTGAGACTGCAACCTTCTGCTCACCTCCTTTGCCAGCCACACTCTACCTAACTAAATGAATGTGAACCATTATATCAGTATAGTGGTGTACATTTGTTTAGTTAGGTAGGTAGTCAGTGGCTGTCTGAGGAAGTAAACAAAGGGCTGTGCCACTCACCTTCTCTTCTTGCTTACATTACTTTTTTAAACAGCTGGCTCTGCACCATGGGTTGAGGGGGAATTTGATGCTACATGGGAGGGCTATTTTGAGAAACTGATCAGCTGCTCACCTCCTTTGTCATGAACAACTCACCAATTCAGCCCCACTAGGGGCCTCCCATCTCTGTCATCTCAACCAGCATCCCAAGCTCCCCCATTACTTATCCCTCATGATAAGGTCCTCAGGTTTCCACCACTCTCCCTAAGTGCATGCCAAATTCAGTGTCCATAGTAGTGGAAGCTGTTTAGGATGCAAGAGTACCACACAGCATATTACCCTCAGGACTCAGGTTTTTCTACTTTTGTACCCTCCCAGGAAGTCAGTGGCATGGCCTCCATGTGGGCTTGTGCACACAACTACACAATGCCATGCAGAGCCATCCAATGTCCTCCTCCTCCCTGCTGTTCCTGTCTGCACTACTAGTCATGTTCACCAAGATGGCAGTGTTGTGTTGCAGTTGGTCTCCCTCTTCTGGAATGCTCAGTCCTCCCCACCCACCTGTCCTTTGGCAACCTAAACTCATTTGTGAACCCTGGTCTCCAGCATCACAAGTAGCAGCACTGTCACTGTGCCATCAGACCAGCAGATTTTTTTTATTTGTTTTATATACTAACCTGGTTGGCCAGCGTTCATGATATTGATTACTGTGTATAGCTGAACTTTACTGGTTTGGGGTGGGGTGGGTTAGGTGCTACTTGGGTTCAGGCAAGAGGGTTATGTATGGTCTTTCTGGGGCGGAGGGTGCGGGAAGGGATTATGAGGGTGTGGGCAGGGTTTTATTTTTTATTTTATTTAAAAAAACTCAGCAAGGTGACCCTTTGTTAGCAAAGTGCCAACATTTTGTTATGTGAAGTAGCCACTTTGTGCTAAAACAAGCCATTAAATGACACTTTACAGAGCTTATTTTCCACAGAAAGCTTACTTCACTTCACACAACGCTCTAGGTAGAACTCTGTGAAGTATGGAAATGTTGCAAATTTTCCACAAAACAAAGTTTTCAGCACTTTGTCATCTCTAACTGGGGGCACAAAGTAGTGGGGCATATCAGAACCCAGAATATTCAGGAGCAACTATACTTGGAGGGCTCAGGATGCAGAACAATGCCTGTAGGTCATGGGAAGAGCAACCATGCCACGTGTCTGCCACATCTTGGTTGTCCATGTAGAATTGTGAACAGAATAGGATTGGGTTTGGGGGGGTAATACAACAGCTACTGTGAATGCCACTGATCACTCTACATATGCCCAGAGGGGACTCCAGGACTTCTACCAGCCCTCCCCTCCTGCATAAGGTAGCTCTACTCATTTGTGTAGTGAGCCTTCCATCTTTACAATTTCATTCTTACAAATATTTCAAATTATTTTACATAATACAAATTAAAAACATTTATTTAACAATTTTGCTAAAATTCCAAGGAGCATGTGTCTTAGGCCAATTCTTTTGTCCATTTTCCTAAATGACCTGCCAGATGTCTGTACCTCTGGGCCCATATGATGTACTTGGAAGATACAGTGATCTATGCCCCTGGTGCCACTACTTCTGAAATGGATGCTTAGCTCCAACTAGATTTCTCCAGCATCCAACATTGGTTCTAGGATAATCAATTGTTCCTCAATGCCAAAAAGATGGTCTCTATGCACCAGGCAGAGGTTCTCCAGATTCAGCCCCTCCCCTCCTTTCATACCCTGGATAGCATGCTGATTGAGGATGTATCCTCCTTCAAATACATTCAGGTTTGGTTGAACCATCTCCTTGACTTCTCATGAGGATGCCATCTACCAGAAGAACTATCCCAGTCTTGGAGCCCTGTACAAGAGTAAAGCATGCAGTCCTCTTCCTGCACAAAACCTTTAGAAATTGATAGTCCCAATTTTAGAGCATGGTGACATTGTCTATATTGCTGCCCCTAAGTCCATTCTGTCCAGATTGGGCCCTTTCTTTCATGCTTTCTGTTGCTTTGCATTAGACTGCCTAGTTGCACCTACTACTGTTCCCTATATTCCTCTCTCCTCTCTCCCCCCCCCCCCAACCACAGCAAGGTATATTTCTCGCTGTACTTCCTTTATTTCCAAATTCTGGGTTGGCTTCCTTCACTCTGCTTTATCTTTTTTCTTCTGTCATCCTCAACCCCCAATCACACTGACTGCTTCTGTATCATTGATCTGAGGTTCCTCACCCTTTCTTACATGAAATCTCCTCTGTCATCTCCATCTCTTCTCTAGCATGATTCTGCTCCAATATAACCAACCAAGTTCAATCAGTCAGGCTATCCGGGACCACATCTCCCTCTCTACCGGTCACCTTTGGGGTCTCTCAAAGCTCAGTCCTGGGCCCTTTGATGTTCACTATCTTCAATAATGATCTCCCACAAGCTTTCTCCTGCTGTGACACACATATGTATGCTGCTGACACATTATTTATTTATCCAGCCCATCTGCCCCTTCCATCGATAAAACCATGCAATAGGGCTTCTCCACTGTCCAAAAATGGTTTCAGGATAAATAATTAGCAAGGAGTCAGAAGAAAACAGTATCTATGCTGTTTCTGGATCCAGAAAATGGTTAAGTACAGTTCCTGATTCGCTAAATGTATGCTCCATCCAAGGTGATTGCCTTAACTTGGTATCTTCATACAAATATTTAGGCATGCATCTGGATCAGTAGCTTGATTACTCTGGCCACATATCCCAAGTAACAACCAAGTGCAACACAAAGCTAGGTGCACTTTACAGGGTAAAAGGCTGCCTCCAGCTGCACATCAAGAAACTGGTTATTGAACGCTCCAGCTTTCCCCTGCAGGACTATAGGGATATGGTCAATGCAGGAGTCAACTCTTATACCTAGTCCAAACTAACAACACTGTTCAATGCACTATACAGATTTGTATTGACCTGTTCTGCAAGAACCCACCCACCACTATATAATGTACAATGACCTCAGATGTCTACTATCCCCAAAGAGGCACTACATACTGTGCTAGTAGGGGCTAAGTGCTAGTCAGGTAAACTCCCTCAATACCTCCTAGATATTTTTACACCAGCCTCAGATAAAACTTACGCCCTCAGGTCTGAAGATAGTCAACATTTCCAGATCCCTAGATGCAGAATAAATTTAGGGCAAGCCTCAAATACCTACAGACTTCTCTCTGTTTGGAATAGCTTGCCTGCAAAAATCACCATTGCCATTTCCTTTATGTCATGTAAGTGACAAACAAACATTCCTCATGCCTCCCTGACTGTATGCTCCAACTGCCCTAGTAAAGTCTCCTCTGAGTGCAACAGTCACAGGTCTGATACTATAGAGGGTATGATGAGCCACAAACCATTCCCCTCTGACCCATGCCTATTTAACACACTGCCTGTTGTATAACACATTTGTTACATGACCTCTAGATACTATGAGTCTGTTTTGCAAGACTCCAGTTGCACTTGCCTAAATATTGCATCTTGTATGTATTTGTGTTGTATTCTTATGTTACTTACTGCTGCTGTTTACAAGAACACCATTGGAATAATGTTTTCGTGTATCTTTCTGTAAATGTTTCCTTTCTCTATTATCTTCCTACCCCCTTCCCCATTCCCCAGGTCACAACTGGAAATATGTCCTCTGTGCTGTACTAGTTTACCTGGTAAAATATGTTTAAATCAATCAATCAATCTTCTGCAAGACAAGCTGCTTTCTTCTCCCAATTCCCTAAGGCCTGGTCTTCCCTGCCTCCTGCTATCCACTCTGCTTCCTCATTCTCTTCCCTCAGATCTCTCTTTCATGACTTCTCTGCTCAGTACTGTAACTGTCACTGACTGCTCTGTGACTTAGCATCCTCACCCCCCTGTAATCTCCCTTCTAGGCACCAACTCACCTTGTTTTTGCACATGGTCTGTGCCAAATCAAGTATCCAAATCATATGTACATTTGTTCATAAATTCCGACCCCATATTCAAAAGTCCTCTGCAAACTTGCGCAAGTGCCTGTGCCATGCATCTGAGATGCGCCGGCCCAAAATATTGAGATATTCAGAAGAAGCACTGTGAGATGCGCTCATGCATATCAGGCTGAATATCCTGAAGATGCGTGATCATGCAGTGGGAGACATGCGGAGAAGCAAGTGACTTGAGCCCCATGTGGATCATGGGGAAATGTGTGATGCAAAGCAGCTTGCACAGTATTCAGCCTGGATATGCAAATGACCTCATGGCACATTCCAAGCTCAGCTCCCACATGCACAGCTCATTACTGGAATGTATTCAAGCCATTTGCATACCCTGGGCATGCTCAGTTCCAACTGTGCAGAGCTGCCCCGCCACTACACAAAGGTGAACAGGAGGTACTGCAGCCTATCAGGCAGGTGTGATGGACTGTTTGTGTGTGGGTGGGTGGACTGCATTGGCCTGAGTACAGTGCTATTACCCATAGCCATGTACAGGGTCTGACTTGGGTACATGGGGCCCACCTGGACAGTGGCCACAGGGACCCACCTGGACATGCAACAGGGGAGGGCACAGGGTGACACAGTCTGATTGGTATACTACATGCATGTGATACACCAGTTCCATATGCAGTGTAGTCACCTGCAGTGCCCCACCCCCCCATATGAGTGGAACATGGTGATGACTGCAAGGAATAGTAGTATGCAGAGGGTGACCCAGGTACACTAGTGGGTGGGTCCCACTTGTGTGCACCTATGGTGTACCATCATGGGTGTGTGCCACAGGTCAGTCCCTGGCCTGTGCCAGGCTGCCACCCATCCACCAGGCTACCTGGGAACCATTGCCCCAGATGGCACCCTGGGTGCATGCCACCACCAGGTGGCACCCTGCAGGCTGCATGGGTGCAGGCCATGGCCCCTGGTACATTTGCTGCATTGTGGCTGTCCACTCCTCTGGTATGTCTGGGGGGCTCCCAACAGCACTGGCATGTGGCTACGGGGTGTCTACGTCCAGGGTGCAGTGTGGGGGGTTGCTCCCTGGATGGTGCTGGTGGTAACATGGCACCTTTGGTTCAGTGTGCTTGCATCCTGGCATGACTGCTTTGTGTGGGTGCCTGGAGCATGTCCTGGTGCACCTACAAGGGCTGTCTTTGGATGACTTGCCTGCAGTTCTCCAGCCTGCCTGTGGGTGACTGGCCATTTAGCTATGCGTTTTCCATGCCTAACTTTGGGCAGCTCATCTCTGAGATGCACAGCAGATGCACCGTACATTTTGGCTGAATATAGGAATGTGCAGCACATTCGTGGGAACACCACCTCAACATGCACCGCATACATTATAGATGCATGATGGTGCATTCAGAGATGCACAACTCATCTCTCCCTTTTGAATATTGTGGTTCTGCTCATTTTCTGAGATGCACAGTGCATCTCCAGTTTGCACCATGCATCTCCTTTGAAAATGTGGACCAATGTATGCTTATTCTATGTTCATGTTTAGCTCATCTACCAACCGTATCTTGCTATTTTTATACTTTTTTATATATGTCATCTTATTTATTGCACAATATTGTCATGTTTTACTCTTTGCCACCTCTCCATCCCCCCAGGCCACATAGGAAGCACTAAGATATCTCATCGGTGAGAATGCCGACCTCCCCCACACAACGGCACAATACTGACGCAGGTATTGTGCCACCTCTTGCATCACTGTTTTCTGTGGGGGGCTCTGTCTCCACACCCCCCCTGACTCTAGGATTCCAACTCCAGGTTGGAGTTGGTACTGGGGAAGGGGGCAGAACACTAGGGGAAGGCAAAGCACAGAAAAAGGACCATTACCTTGAATGTTGCCGCAATGGTCTTTTTCTGTGTTTCACCATTGGGATGTCGACCACAAGGGGTGATACGGGCCACATCTGGCAACAAACTGTTATTAGCTCAATATTTCTTTCCTGTGTAAAACATTTTAAATAAAAAAGTGCATTACTATTATATTATTTGTTTTCATTTATAACACTGATCTTTTTTTGTTACAGATTTTAACTGCAACCATTTAATTGTTTACCAGTGTATATAATAAGATTTCAGGAATCAGTAGTCAGGATATATTTGATTATTTTTGCTGAATTTCTGAACACTGATGACCAGCCACTGGGTTTGAGTATCATTATAAAAAACAGATAAAGCCACTGCATCGCTGATGTGTGCAGTTGGAACTGAGAATCAGTACAAGCATAAGCAAGCCAAGAATACTGTCATGATCAGCCTGGCTGATGGTCAGTGTGACACTGATGAGTGCCTTGCAGACCACTCTGCATTGGACTGACAGTGTCACATCCCTCAGAACCCACTCTCTTGGCAAGATGTTCACTTGCGTATGGGCGCAGAATGAACATAAAAAGGGTACCATCCACCAGTGTGTAAGTTGCTCATGTAAATATAACAGCAGAAATTAACTTACACAAATCACCACAATCCCCTAACAAGTTCCTGAAGTAATGTTTAGCAAGATCCTTCAGCATCTTGTCAGAGCACTACAGTGGGGTTTTTTTGTAAGTTAATCTTTACTGTTTTATCTATTGAACATAGCTACATTACCTACTTACACACTGGTGGATAGTGCTGTTTTTTTTGTGTGCTTGCACTGAACATCTTTATACCAGGGACATTTCCAGATAACAAGTTTTATGTCTTTAATACAGCCCAGTCCACATCATCACAGGTTATTAATATTTCCACTTTGGTCATACTGTACCATGCTTCAGTTTATTTGGAAATGTCTGGAACATATGGAACCCGAAAGCTCTTAATGTATATCTTTAGGTATTTTAATATTTCCAAGTATGGTTGAAACTCAAATTTTGCAATACCGAGGCCTAAATGTGCAACTTGTCACTGCTGTAATGTTATCTTGCTTTATTCTATGTTTGTATTTTTTGAACTGTTTTGTAAGGGTGCTCTGGGCCTTTAGGAAGGGTCCCTTAAATAAATAAAATCTTCTACTATTTTATTAATTAGTTTGTTCTCGACTGTCAATTTTTTAGAAGCTATGGTAGTTTTGTTTAGATTGTCCCAAATATATGAAAGCCCACTATCATTCTATGTTCCTTTCACATATGTAGTTCTGCATGTAGGATATCCTATTTTATCACCGCAGGTTTGATTTTTTTTCTTTGAGACATATTTTTACATGTTGTTTTCTTAGCAATTTGTTGACTTTTAGCCAATACTAAAGATTTTTTTTTGCACTGGTGTCATCTGGTAGCATTCCCAATTCTGTTCTAACCAAGGGAACTGGAGTAGACAAAGACATTCCAAGAATAACTCAACCAATGTCATGATGTTGTGGGTGCCAGAATTGAACAGGCTACATCTGAGATTTGGTGAGGTAGTAGGTGACTCACACCAAGGACTACCTAAAGCTTATCGCTCATTGCTTTGCTGATGGCTACATTTCCATTCACCTGTTATTTCCCTGAGAATCTGTTGCCTCCTCGGTTTGTTTCTCACTGTTGCCCTCCCCCCTCCCCGCTATCTCACTTGTCTTTGCATTCCCCCTAAATAAAAAGCACTACAATATTTTTGTAGGCTAATTTGGTGTGTGCAATAAATGCAAACAGAATTCACTGAGGATCCAAATATGTTGAAGGGCAACAGGAACACATTACAAGCAAAACAAGGGGAGAATAGGTTTTATGTTTGTGTGTAAAGTTATGTGGAAGCATGGTAGATACTGTACTAAATAAGTCACCATTGTTGTTATTACCTGCTCATTTTAGTGTTAGTGGTACAAATACCTAATGTTGTATGTTGGGGAGGACAAAGCTACACTTGTCAATAAAATAAATAACTTTTTAAAGTACCAGCTCCAACTGAAATAATAGTTGATAGTTTTACTCATCTTACCCTCAAACTCTTCAAAGGTTAACTGAAATTAATTTTAGTTATAACAGGAAAAATAAATATAGACTGAACACAACTGTTGTTTTCGGGAATTGTCACAAAAAGATCCACAGGCTTTCTTCATAATTGTGCTATGCTCTGGGGCACCCTTTCCTAATTTACTGTCTGGTCACTCACATTCCAGCAGCTTGCTAATGGCAAGAAGCACATTTCATAAATGAACATTGCCCCTGTGGCAGCACTTTACAGTTGCACCAATTCTTTCTCAAATTTAAGTACCTTTTTCTTTGTATTTCCTATTCAAACTGCATGCCACCATGAATCACCACACTAGAGAAATTTTGGTGAAGAAAACCATGGGGTCTTGTATGAGTTTCTGGTTTATTAGACTGCAGACCTTTCCACTACACCACCAAGCTGGCACAGCAATGAAGCTCAGCTCTTTAGCTGTAGATGTTATAGGCCCTGCCTATGAGGCAACTCTATCCATTAATGGCTGCCTTTGAAGAAACATTCATTTAAGAAATGTGTCTCTTGCTTGCTAATGGGCTATTTAAATTAAGCTGAACAGAGAAGTTATGGGCAGACTGTTCTGTTTATGTTCTGTTTATGCAGGTTTTTGCATGTTTAGACTGTTTTAATTTTTCTTTTGATATTTGTGCTAATTGATGTACTACTGGATCTACAGCTTTTTCTCAAGGTGCTCTTAGATTGTATATCCAAGCAGTAGTGTATACTCCAGTCAGGGTCCTCAAATGAAACTGGATGATTGATTTTATTGTAGCTCGAATTTCTTGTAAAAACTAATAAACTATTAATAAAAAAATGGGCTATTTAAGAGAAATACTTGCTTTTAGCATGCAACAGAATATTATAAATATTATAAATGTCAAACGAGTCTGGTGCTTCCTCCAGTTTATCATGTGTGATGCTGGTGTTTACTGTATTTATGGTATACCAATGTAAAAATGCTGAATTGCTCTGACCTTTTGTGTTTTGCTAGAAAAAGGGTGAAGGTTTCTGTACAGTGTTACAGAGATGCTACAGAAAACCAAAATACAGTTTGGACATGTGGAGGCTGTGCCAAGTATTTATGCTTACGGTGCTCTTTTTATGGCCTTGTACAAGTTTTGGAAATGTAAAGTTTGTCATTGACCTACCATAAATACAGTAAGCAACATCTTAAATTTCAATAGTTGAAGGATGCAGTGGATTAATGTTTAACATCTATTATGCTCTGTTGCCTGTTGAAAGGCAAATACATTTTGGTAACATAGTTAGGTTTTCTAGATTAAGGATTTGTAATGTTTATCAATTAGCAGGATATTTTGCAATTATGTTAGTCAAGCAGTCAAATAGGGAAAGTTTCTTTAAAGGTGTTTATTATTTTTAGATTGGCTTATCATTTATGAAATGTTGCCTTTTTCCATGGTGCTGATATGCTAGCTCACTTTCTTGTGTTGTCTGTACACCTAAATATTGCAAATCCTTGCAGGGGCCCCAAAGTATCTCCTAATTAATGGTGTAGCAATACATTAAAAGAACTGAAGTGAAACTATATATAGTACAAATGCTTGGTTTTATGTTTAACATTAGTTGGGTGAATGATTTAGGTTGTTGGTAGCACTGTTACCATGTGTCAAAATATTTTGAGTACAGAGTTATTTATTGAAATGTTGGTGCTCTGTGGGGCTGGAGAATGATCCAGTTGGGAGTTTGCTGTGGAGCCTTTCTTTTCTCCCATATAAGCAATAAAATAATTATAACTATATCAGTTTTCTTTAATTAATCAGAATAATCAATAGAAGGGGGGGCAGAAGAAGATGGTGACTGCAAGCAGGAAGTGAGAGGAGCGAGTCACGGGGGAAAATACTGCTAACCTCGAAATGCACACTGCAGAAGTGAAATAATATATAATTGTTAAAAAAAATGTTGTTAGTAGTTATGAATAACTTTTTAATAGTGTTTTCTAGCTTCCAAAAGCATTTAAAAGTAATTGAAAACTATTAGTTCATTACTCTAGTGGACGCCGGCTGCCTTGAAACAAAATGCAGAGGACAGTGCTGCTTGGAGGAAGAAGAAATGTGTATACCCTGAGCCCCCCAAAATCCAAACCTCTGCATGACTTAACAACAGCTTGTTAATGAAAAAACAAGGAAATCCTTAGCAATAGCTGCATACACTCTGCTGAAACGGTGAAGGGGTACTTACTTCTAAAGGTGAAAGAAAGCTGTTTTACCATGTTTATTTGGAATGCTGAAGGCCTTGGATGATGCTGAGGTGAACGCTCACCAAAAACAGAAGGCCGGTAAGTATTCCTGAACACTTTGGGAACTTAGTTGTTACATGGCGCAAGTCTTAAATAAAAACAACTATAAGAAGTAAATGGCTATAAAAGGAGGAAAATCTTACCTATGTTTAATGATCTGCTGAAATGATAGTCATGAGACCTGCACAAACCCACTGCACCTTGTTTTTAATCCAGTATCTTAAATCCTGAATATAAAGCATACCAAATGATTTTTCCAAGTAAGCACCCTAATTAAAGCTGTCTTACTATCTTGCTGTTGGATGTTCAGGAGGGCACTGCAGAAAAAAGTGGGCTAGTGATGGATAGTCCATGATTGTTCTGGATATCAGGAATTTACTGAAAGTTTCAAATCCACAGCTAGTGATCATTTTACCAACACCTCCAAAAATAATAGTGCATATGAAAAGAGGATATATTATGGCCACAGCTCTTTAAGATGGTAGAAACTGTGTGAGCACATGGGTTTAAGTAAAAGACTTGTGATAAAGACTGCAAAGTGCACTAAGGGGCAGCTCTCTATGTAAGATGGTGTAAACTGCATGAGCAAGTGGGCTTAAGTTAAAATATCTAGACAAGACCATAAAGTGTATAAAAGGCAAGTCTGTAAGGCAGTACAGAAGGGGACTGCATGAGCATCTGACAAATATTCTTGTTTAACAAAATAATTGTCGAATCTGGAAATAAATGAGAAACTGGAATAAAAACAATAAATACAAGTGAGATCAGGCACTTCTTTCAAACAAGGTCATAAAGGAAGTTGCATGATTCAATGTCACAATATTAACAACGGTACCCTTATGGGATACCAAAGTTGAGGGTCATGACATGTACAGGCCCGGCATCAGTGTCCCAAAATTAGGGATGCCTAACATTTCAGCCCAACAGCAAATTGTATTTCACCTGGCAAAATGCTGGGATATGCCCATGAAACATGGTTTCACCTGGTGTAACCATATGAGGGTGGTGGAGAGAGGTGCTGGACAGGCTGCCCCATGATGTGGAGCACTAATGCTCCTACAGCTCAGCGAGCAGGCTGTTGGTGATGAGGTTCTGGTCCCACAGCAGGAACTTTAAAAAATAAAATGTTCACTCTCCTGAAGATAACATCCAACTCTGAGGTCCACTTCTCCTTGGAGTTGGCTATTTTAGTTAGGGGAGGTGCAGGGGAGTGAAGCCTCCTGCATAACACAAATCCCCATCAGGATTTTGAAATTCTGTCTCCTGACCTCAGCATAGTGTAGGTCGGGAGATTGAATTTTGGGATTTCATAGGCAATCCATAACAAGACAGAATGAGTAAGAAAGAATTAAAGGACTTAAAAGAGTTTTTTTAAGAACATTCCAGATAAAAAAAATAGACAAGAAGAAAGTGGGAAATCTAAGAGACTTGTGGCAAGAAAAGTATATGGCTTGAACGCCACTTCAAAAACTGCGGAGAACTGGGCAAAAAAGAGAAATCTGCCTGATGTAAAAGAAGATTTAGAAGATAGTATGGTGAGTCAGACAGAGCATACATCTATACAAAATGAGACAAATCCAACAGTACTGAAGGAAAAAGAAAATAGTAAATTAAATTTAGAGGAAGAAATAGACAAAAAAAGAGAAAAAGGTTAAAAAAGACTGCACCTTGAATCTGCAAAACCAAACAAATACATCTATATTGTCAATACCAGAGGGATTTGAATTTACATACATCTAGTCTATAGATCTTGGTGCAATCCCTAAAGATAAATCAAAAAAGCAAAATCATAATGTACTTGATCAGTCTGAGATATCACAAGCTAAAGAAAAAGAGACTATAGAGCAAACCAAATATAAGCAACTTATGTTAGAAATAAGAAATGGGTTCATTGGGATAAATCTTAAAACTGATAACATTATGGGTGAAATAGGAGATGTGGAAAATGAAATTAAAGAAATAAACAACAGACTGAATGAATTGGAAAGCAGAATTTCATATGTTGAAGACCTCGAACCTCAGCTGGAACCAAAAATACTAAAACATACTAAAGATATACAGGAGATGAAACAAAAGATAGAAGACATGGAAAGGAGGTCAATAAGAAATAATTTAAAATTCCTGAATATATCAGAAGAAGTGGAAAATCAGTATATACAGAAGTTTGGTGGGGATTGACTGACTGAAAATCTGAAACAAGAACTCCATAGACAGATAACAGAACTAGACAGAGCTCATAGAATACTGGGACTTATGCCACATACAGTACACTTCAAAAATACCCCAAAGCAGTCTATGTAAGATTTATTAGGTTTCAAGACAAAGACAAAGTAATGACTTCTGCAAAACAAAATGGCCTTACAATTAATGGTAGACAAATATTGACTTTTCCAGATGTGGGTCCAAACTTGCACAAAAAAGAAAAACATTCAACCAATTAAAAACACTTTTGTGGGAAAAACACATTAAATTCCAACCTGCATTCCCAAATACTCTAAGGATGTATTATCAAGGAAAATACAATAGTTTTGATACAATTGAGGATGCTGAGGCTTTTACAAATGAAGCATTTGGGATTTCAACAAAGAAAAACTTTCAACAGAATGGTCATAAAAAACAACTAGAAAGAAAAGAAGAAAAGCCAAAGGATGATTAAAACCAAGAAGAAGGTAATTATAAAGAGGACACAGAAGAAGGAATAGCTCCAAAAGGAACACATGAAAAATCAGGAACATACCAGCAAGAAGAAGACAATGACCAGTGGACTGAAAGTGAACAAAACCTCATATACCAGGAGAAGATTAATGAAAATAATACTTGAAAAGGACTGTATTATACAGAAGAAGGAGGAAGGGGTTAAGAAAAAATAGAACATTTCATATAGAGAAGGGGAGGAATGTGTTTTTCCCCGCTGAAGAGAGGTCAAAATCATTTTGTAGGATTTTTAAATCCAAGAGGGTATTAAAGAGGATTGCATATAGTGAATCTTTTCAATTGAGCATTCTGAAAAGAATGAGGGGATTTCAGATTTAATCAATACTAACAGTACTAGTTTTAAAATAAAAAAGTTAGGAAAGGGGAGAGGTTTTAATGCAATATGTAACAAAACAAATAAGTATTATAAGGCATATGGGTAGAGACAATATAAATGAGTTATTAATTGCACTATAACAGGAAGTGTTTTATGACATTAATAGATATAAAAAATGGGAGATGATTTAAAAATAATGACCTGAAACATCAATGGTTTTAAGAACCCATTTAAAAGAAAGAAAATCCTGAGTTATGTTAGAAGGAGAAGGCAAAACAATATCAGAAATACTCCGAATATCCTTCATGTGGTAAAAGAGCCAAAAACAATGGTGGTGTTCCTGGACGCTGAAAAGGCATTTGACAAGATGGAATGGCATTACATTTTGGAGGTTTTGGAGACTTTGGGGATTGGTACCAATTATTTAAATTGGATAAAATCTATATAAAGAACACCCAAAGCAAGAGTAATAACTATTAACATAACTTGAGATAGTTTTATATTGTTTCAGGGCACCCAGCAAGGGTGTCCACTGTCGCCTCTCTTATTTACATTGGTTATTGAACCTTTAGCCAATTCAACCAGAAGTAATAAAGATATTCCGGGATTTCAATACACACAAGGGAAAACTTTAAAAATATCACTTTTTGCAGATAATATCTTAATACATTTTAAAGATTCAGAGAAATAAATAAATATAGTAATACAAGCTATTGAAGAATGTAGTAAATAATCTGGATATCTGGTCAATTGAAAAAAAATCTGAAGCATTGTTAATTCACTTTGATTCAGTAAGATTTAAATTAGATAACTTCCCAACCACAGGTAAAAAAGAATATATGACATCTTGGAATTCATCTTACAAATAAATGGAATAAGTTATTAGATATTCATTTAAAACCATTAATAGAAGACATTAGGATAGACCGACAAAAATGGGAAGGATTACCATTATCATTATTGGGTAGAGCACAGCTTATCAAGATGAATATACTTCCATGTTTGTTATTTATATTTCAAGCATTGCAATTGATGATGCCAGGGGATACATTTAAACTTACTGATAAATTAATCACCAGGTTCCTTTGGAAAAAAGGTAAACCAAGATTAAAAAAGGGAAAGCTAACACTTGAACACTCTCAACTGGGATTAAAATTGTCTAATTTACAATACTATCACTGGGCTGCAGTTATAGAACCCTTAAAAGAAATATGGTCACACTCTGTACCTCCATGGGTCTATATTAAATATCAAGACCCTACACCATAAACAACAAAACATTTTTTGTCAAAAAAACATTAAAAACCAGTGACTATAAAGATAATTTAATTGTTAAAAGCACTACTATAATATGTAATAATATTTTGCAATTAAAAGGAGGGAAAATAAGTTGTCTAAAAACTCCCAGTTATTCCAAAATAACTTCCATCCCATTTTTAGTGCTGTATCTACAAAAAAATGGTTGAGATATAATGTTATATCGATAGAAGACTTATATAATAATGAAACTTTGAAATCTTTCCAGGAGTTACAAACACAATATGGGATACATAAAAACATGATTTTTAGGTACTTACATATTAGATCTACTGTGATAGATTCACAGCAGAAAAATAAAGTAAGATTGGAAAATTAAATTATGGAATTATTAATTAATGCAGATGGTAAGAAGAAACTAATTTCAAAATTATATTCAGAGATCAGTAAGAAAAAAGAAATGAATGAAACTGACTAATTAAAAAATTGTGGGGAAGATTTAAATATTAATATCTCAGCAAGAAAATGGGATGAAATGTATGCATCGTGGAATGGTTGCTTAAATAATAGGATGAATAAAATACAGTTTTACATCTTATATAGAATATAATATTCACCATACCTATTGAACAAGTTCAACTCTTCTATTTCACTTTATTTTAATAGGAAATGTGGTAATATAGTGAATGCAACCCATGTGATAGTTGATTGCCCTTTTATTAAATCTTTTTGGGTAGACATTTTGGATATATTAAATAACTTTTTGGGACTAAAATTGTTTTATGAACCAAAATTATGTTTGTTACATACTTCATCATTAAAGCATATTCTAAGTTTAATAAAACAAGTGGTAGTTTTAGCACTTATGAATGCTAAAAGATGCATCACTCGGATGTGGAAAGACACAGAAATCCCATCTAACCAGCCTTAGAAAAATCTGTTTTTAGAAACTGTAAGATTAGAAAAGGACATTATTACACTAGTAAACATATAAAGCAATATTGGAAAAATTGGGAATTCATCCAAAAGGCAACAGATGATGGTAAACTAAATTATTTGAAATAATTAAATTGGTATAAAAGAACTTGCTGGTTAATAATAGACTAAGTTGTAATAGGATGGTTAGATGTTGTAATGTATATAAACTATATTTATATATTTGTATAACTTTATAAGTTATTTATATGGAATAGATATGCCTTAATGAAGTATATATGTTGTTAGACATATTGCAAAAAAGTATATCGACTACTATTTGAATGTAATAACTGTTTTTAAATGCAAAATAAAAATATAAAAAAAATATTCAGAATAATCCAGTTGGTGATGCAGTGGAATCACATATATTTATTATTAAATCTGCACTCTCTGTGGGCCACTGAATAATAGGTAGTGGAATGAAGTGTTTTGCTAGGTTCAATGACCCCTTGTCTAGTCTCTTTAAAGCTTGCTCCATATCTGTGAGTGGATACAGGAGTGCAGTATGTAGTGTATATTAGTTGATGGACTCACACCGGGACAACACTTGGCTTGTCCTTGGAATAATTTTAACTCTAAAATGTTTAGATCACACATTTATTTATATGTGGGCATTCATCTGGTCCGAATAATAATATGGTTGCTTTAGTTTATTTAAAGAGTTTCACCAGTAAAGATTTAAGCAATAATGTCTGAAGAACCAGTAATTTCCTGAAGGTTAACAACCAGCTAGGGGGAAGAGTGGCCTGAAGGGCAGCCGAGGGCCAGCACCACTCAACTGGTCATTAATCGACAGGAAATAAATGGCTCAGAAGTCATTATTATAATTATAAGTCTAATCAAAATAATGAACTTTTCGGAGCTTTTTTTCTCTGAGTTTTTATTTCTCTCTGTGGCGCAGTGCAGTGACAGATGTTGAAGGCTGATGCATGGTCTGTTTTCATCCTGTTCCGTGTTTGGGGAGGTGTCAAGCTTTTCTATGTTCTACATTTTTAGTACATGTTTTGTTGTTCAAATGTTATTTAACAGGTACATTCTATTACTTTTTAAAGTTTTGCTTATAAATTTGTACACTGTAATAATCCGGCACTAACTTGGCTGTTGTTGTGGGCACTTATAAGAGATTGCAGCCTGACACGGCAGCCAATCAGTGAGCTTCTTTACCTCATGAATAATTAATTAGGCTTATAATTTCTAAGCTGGCAGTAGCTTGTCTCTTGCACCATTTTTTATAATGTATATTCTATGATCATGATCCTTGCAATAGTCCTGTAGGTTGTAATTAATTAATTTATTTACTGTTATATGGACCTCACATTGGAACAGTTGAAATGGGGTGATAATAATGCTAGGGTCTTGTGAAAAAGTACTCTACTCTTAGAGAGAAGATGATGCCAATAGGTGCCTGATTGCACAGGTCCCATGGCTGGAGAAAGTTGGAGGAAAGGCTGTATTTTGCTCAGAGGCACCGTCATTCACATTACACTCAACTGCATTTGAATGAGTAAAGTAACCCTGATTTTATGTCAAGTAAGTGAAGGGGTGGTACCATGAGTACTGGGGAAACCTTGCATATGCTGCTTATCAGGACTTTTTACTAGCTAAGTGGCACTAACATCCTAATTTCACAAGTCCTATAGATGAGTGGGGGCTCCAAAACACTTCCTCATTTTGATTGCAATAGGAACTGCTGATCAGTCTTAAAAATACAGCAAACTTCAAGCACTGAAAGAAGTCAAGAAATATCACTCTGCCACTGCAAGTCATTGGTTCAAACATGGTCAAACTACACAGCCAAATTACCTATTGAAAGTCTATGAAGAGAGTTCACTATTCACACCCCTTCACATGCTCAAAGACTAAACAAAATAGTCACATCGGTGAAAGTTAGCTCTAATCTTTGGTGCATAAAAATGCAATGAAATTGGTCTGGCATGATTTCCCCTTACATGATCCATTTTGTGCCAGAGAGCCAGCAAGATTTTTTCAAAGTGCTCAACAATTCTGTTGGGGTGTCTGTGTGAGAAGAACTCCTGAGGTAGGTTGAGCACACCTCTGCCCTCTCCTCTTTTCCACTTTGACCCACTTCTCTAGCTTCCTTTACCTCTCTCCAAATATGTTCTTTTTCTGTTGTGTGGTTCCTTCTCTTACCAAGTCTATCAAAATATCCCATTTCCTCCCTGAAATTGCAAAGCATTGCTAACTGCTCTTTAAGATCATTGACTTTATTCATGAGGACAGCAGTCAGTCTAAATTGCATTACAAGTGTACCCTTGCTTATTCTGTGGGAGGAAAGGTATGAACCATGCTGAGCACCAGGTTCCCAGCAATCCTAGTTAATTTCCCACTCTGTCTTCACACTACTCACTCTGTTTAGATTCAATAATCATTATTTGGGTAAAAATATACTCTCTGCTCACAAAATTAGCTCTATTGAGCAAACAGACAATGAGGGACAGAAAAACTGGATATAGTAGGCTAATTTAATGTATCTTCAGCAAACTCAAAACAACACTGTCTGCATGTAAAAGATGGATTTGAGATACTAATTTCCCATACCTATTATGACATTATAATGTTTTGCCAGTTGTATGAAATAGTATAGACCCCCGCAGATCAGATGACATAACTACTTATTTATTTAGTTAGTTATGAGCTTAAAATATCTGTCTATGCTGGCAGCATTCTTATTCTGTTAAACTGTTTCATTGATTTATAAAATCAAATTGTCATGGGGATATGGAAGCAGTTTTGCCATTTCCCACAATTCCTTGAGTCACCACAATACACAGTGATTATTCAGTTCCCTGAGTCACCAACAAATAAAGTGATTATTGTTGACTTCCAAGCCTGGTTGAATGGTTCAAAATTTTGTGATATAAAATACAGCTCCATCAAGCCACAGTCTGTGTTGAAATCTGGACTGTTGTTTTGAGTATTTTCCCACAGTGTGTTGCAATTTTGCTGCTTTGCTGCTACCTGTGAAAATTGTTCCCAGCAGATGTGATTTCCCATTGTGAAAAATTAATAAACAAACTTTAGTTCTATATCATGCCTCTCATACATCACCTGTCTCAAAGAACTTAAAAAAGTGATGAGTTAGATACTGGTATGACAGTGTGCAGAGAGTTGCAGCCTTACAATACTGTTGCAAATGTAGCTCCACTGTCAATAGGAGGCTATGGGCCATCAGTTTTTTCCCCTATAAATCTTGCCACCAAGGAGTTCATATGCAGCAGAGTCTGTGATGCCCCCGAGAATGGCTGCCCTGTGCAAAAAGTAGGGGTTGGGATCCATTCTGAAGAGTATGGAGTGGAGTACAGAAGAGTGTGGATTAGAAGGTGTAATTGGTTTCCACTTGCAATGCCAGTGACCCGGGTTCAGGAACAGACCAGGGTTGCTGGAGGGCCAGCTGGGGGGAGTAGGATAGAGCACCCAAGGACTGCTCTTCTCTTCCGGGGGGAGGGTGGGGTGTGCACTTGGTGCTCGATGGACTCCTGGCAGAGGCAGGGGGTCATGCAACTACCGGTGCCCAGCAAGACCGGGGCGGGGCAGATGCAGGACATCATTGCACATCCCCACCCCCCAGAAAACCAGGAAAATGCCAGCTCCAGCATGATGGCTCATCTCACTCGACCACCCACTGCCACTGATGACTGTCGGGGGGGGTCCTGCTCTTGTGGCCCCAACATGGGAAGTAATCTGGGGCTTGCCCACTATGTTCTTTGGAAGTGGGAAGCCCCCTCAGTGGCCCCATCCAGAGGGGTAAGCCTGGACATGGGGACGGCAAGCATTCAAGCTCTGAGGATGGGAGTTGGGCCAAAAATATGAAAAAGAAAAAGAAAAAAAAGAAAGTGTAACTGGTGGTAGGGGGGAGTAGTAGAAGTATGTGCAGGAGATAAGAAAGCAGTGAGAAGCATGGGGATTAACCCACAAGCTTGTCCCTCAAGGGCTCACAGGTGTGGTTTCTACCATGATGAGAAGAAAGAATGCTACATCCCTGTCTTCTTTGTATATCCTGCAGTTGGGTGAAGGGGTATCATTTTATTAATTGTATTAGGGCTCCAGGTCATGCTGGTTGTTTGGAGCACCCCCCCACACTAACTGGTTAGTACTGTAGAATGTGTAGGCATGTGTTTCCCTGGGGTATACAGGTCCGTCTAGTTGTTGTTTCAAGGCACCAATGAGGTGCTCATCACAGGGTGAATAAGGGCTAGTGAAGGATCATACACTTAATTGGTGAAGCGTTGGGGCACCTAGGACAGAAGTGCTTATCATGTCCAGAGTGAGCTTGCACTTGGAAAAATAAAAGAAATATTTTTTCAAGATTACCTGAATTCGGGCATCCTTCTTTGGGGTATCACTCCCCTGACTCTGGAGTGCAAGTTATTTTGTTGTTTTGGACTGTTCATATGGGCTGGTAGCTCCTAACTCCCACCCTGCTCATCTTTGAGCATGGTGCTTTCTTGTTGTGAATTATCCGCTAGGGTATCCTTGACCCCCAGGTCCACAAGCATTGACAATGCTATCTGACTCGTTGCCTGTTAGCATAAGTCCCTGTGGTTTAATAAACAAGAGGGGTTCCATGCAGGACAGTGTGTAATTGGAGAAGGAGGAGAGGCTCTTATCTAGGGTCCACAGAGGTAAAAGGAAAGAGATATGAAAAGATGTCAGCAAGTCACCTGACAGGTATTGTATTTACATAGAAACACAGAAATTGTCAACACTGGACTGCTTGGCGGCCCAGTCTGCCCATATTTTCCCTGCCTATTCTGTTGCCACAGACCTTACCAGGTCTCTGTCAGCCCTCTCACCTACTCAACAATATTCCCTTATGACTATCCCATGCATGACTGAAGTTCTCACTGTTCTTGCTTCCACCACATCTGTTAGCAGACTGTTCCAGGCATTTATCACTCTTTCAGTAAAACAGTACTTCCTCACATCCCTCTTAATCTCCCCAACCGGTTTCATTGCATGCCCTCTTGTTCTGGTGCACTTCCTTATTTGAAATAAACTCCCTTTCTGTACCCTGTTTACCCCCATGAGATTCTTGCATGTCTCAATCATATCCCTCCTCTCCCTGCTCTTTTCCAGGGTGTACATGTTGTGACCCCTCAGTCTCTCCTCAAAGGACTTTTGATGTAACCCCTGCACAGTTTTAGTTGCCCTCCTCTGGACTGCCTCCACCCTGTCTATGTCCTTTCTGAGATGTGGCCTCCAGAACTAGACACAGTACTCGAGGTGAGGTCTCACCTGCAACTGATACAGTGGTAAAAACACCTCTCTCCTCCAGCTGGTGATTCCTCTCCTTATGCACCCCAGCATCTCACTTGCTTTGTCCACTGTCTTGTCACACTGGCCCACCACTTTCAAGCAATCAGATTTGATAACAGCAAGGTCTCTTCTTGCTTAGTGGGCATTTATGAGCAGGCTGAGTGCATATTATCTTGGGAGACTGCTTATGGGGTTCAGTAGCCATCTGTGTGCATAGGTCATAGATGCAGCCTGTAGAAGTAAAATAAAATGGTCTGGAAAAAATGTCAACAGTTAATGCCCAGGATAAAATTACATTGTATGCCTGGAGACAGTTTGTCATCAGGAGAGTTCTGGAAATGTAGTGGTCATGTCAGCTCCTGGCAGTTGAAATGAGGACATAAAGCTATAAATAAGTTGCTACATTATTTTCATCATGATTTCAAATTATGGGCAATGAATTTATTTATTTAGTTTTTGTTAACCAGGTAAGTGCACTAGCCAACAGGTGACTATTTTCAGGCACGACCCGGGAGAGTACAATACAGCATAACACATGGAAGCAAACAATACAACTTAGGCAAACAACCATAAATAGTACATTCCTAGTCACAAAGAGATGGTTCCAGCTGGTCTAACATGGTTTAGTCTATACTAAGCATGACCAACAGGCCAAGAGCAGCTTCGGGGAGTATTGGTACAGGTGTCAGGTAAGGAAAGGTATAGGACTTAAGGGACTGCTAGCTGCTTTACCAGGGAAAGCATAGGGAGACTGCCAGGTTTGCAGATCCCAAGCGGGCAGGAAAAGACAGGGGGAGGGGTAAAGGGAAACCATGACCTGGCGGCCTTCGACAGTCAGCCAAGCAGAGTACCAAGGGGGAGAAAGGGGAAGTAAGGGGGATGCCAAGAACATCCCGGTGGCAGGCTAAAAGGATGCCAGGTTCATGGCCTCATAGTCGGGGGGTAGAAAAAAAGGGGGAGGGATGGACGAGTGAGAGAGACGGCTAAAGACACGGCTTTGGCAGTAGGCGCCGGGTAGGTGCAGCCGGGCAGGTGGTTCCTAGACTGGGCATAAGGACCGGAGGCAGTCCCAGGCCATAACCGTCAATCGGCAGAGGTAGATAAGAGAAATGGGAGGGAGGAGGTAAAGCCAACATGCACCTATGGCAAGTATGGGCAGAGCCCCAGTAGCGCAGAGGATAAAAGTAGGGGGAAGGGTGAGAGGAGCCGTAAACTGACGGCCGTCAGCAGCCAGCCAGTGCAGCCTCGGGGGGTACGGGGGAAGTAAAGAGAGGATCCCGACAGCAGGCTTGAGGGATGCCAGGTTTATGTCCCCGCCATCAGGGATGGAGAAAAAAAGGGGGGGTAGGTGGGAGGAAAGGCGGCATTAAAATACGGCTTTAGAGGTAGTAAGCAGGAAGGTGCGGCCGGGCTCATGGTTCCGAGGTTGGGCATAGTGGCAAGGTGTCAGACCCTAGCCGGGGTTCTCAAGCGGTAAAGGAGGACAAGTGGAGGGGAGGGAGGAGGTGGAGCCATATAGTACCAACATCCACCTGAAGTAAGTTTGGGCAGTGTCCAGGTAGCACAGAGGATAAAAACAGTACATAATATACAGTAAATGTAGGTAGTAGATAAGTGCAAACATTCATAAAAACTTATACATGATTATAACGATAATGAAGTTTGAGGAGAGGGGTAGGATTCAGGGGAGAGAGAACAAAGGAGGGTGGTATAGAGACCAGTTACAGCGGGGTGGGGAGCAGGGGCAGGGAAGATATGGGAATCAGGTAGGATCAAAGCAGGTGCATGGATCTATGGCAGCCAGGTGTAGTTTCAATCCCCGTTTGAAAGAGGGATGGGAAGGTGCATGCCTGAGGTTCAGAGGGAGCTGGTTCCATAACTTGGGGGCTGCATGTTGGAAGGAGCCTGTTCCTTTGTTGGTGCGGCAGCGAGGAATTTCCAGCAGGTCTTTGTCAGCAGATCTGAGCGTGCAGTTAGGAATCGCAGGAAGAAGGAGCTTCATAAGGGCAACAGGCTGACTTTGTCTAAGTATAGAGTCAATTAGGCATGCCAGGAAGTAGCTCCTGACAGCTGAGGGGGAGAGCCACCCGAGGTCCTTATGTAGCTGGCAGTGATGAAGAAGCCGTGGGGACTGTAAGGCATATCGGCATATATTATTATAGGTTACATTCCATTTGTGCAGAGCAGATTTGTGGGCAGAGGTAAGTATAGGTGCATAGTAGGTAAGCATTGGTAGCAGGATCCCTCTGGCTATGGCAAGCTTAGCAGAGGAGGTAAGCATATAACTTGTTCTATAGGCTGCTCCTAACTTGCAGTTAACGTTTCTGCAGGTGGCTTGGATATGAAGGTTGAAGTCAAGCGATTGGTCTAGTAGGATGCCCAGGTAGCGAAAGGTGGTAACTGTCTGCAGAGGATCGCCATTTAAATCTATGATGCTCAGGGGGGTGGAACACATACGAATCTTTTGAGTGGTGCCTAGTAGCATGGCATTAGTTTTGGAGGAATTCAGAGGTTTGAGACAGACAGGCAGATAGAGAGGCAGACAGACAGACAGAGGGTTTATTTAGGAAAGACCTCTCCAAAACTCACGGTGCTTCAGAATTTCAAAAACATAAAATAGGTAATATTAAACAAATAAATCATATATATATATTGTACCACGCCACTATAGTTAGGGTTGAGTAGGCAGTTTTTTTTATACTTTATCTTTATACCCCCTTCTACTCCCGGAGCCCACTCCTTCCTTCCTCTCAACTTCCCCCATTTCCACCTCCGGTGGGATCTGCCCCTAGAGTGCCTCCATCCCCTCCTGCACATTTGGGGTCTGTCCCTCTTCCGTGGTCCTGGGATGGTACCGAGGCTATCATCTAGTGCTACGGGAGGATTTTCTCCTTTTTCTTCCCCTAGTTTCCCCATCCCTCTGAGGCGACCGCAGCTGGGACATACGTCGGGCGGCGTGCTGGCGCGCGCTCATCCTTCATGCGAGCTGACATCTCCTCCCTGCTCGCTAACGGAGTCAGCCTGCCCTTCCCTGGTCGGTGCTTCCACCGCCAGAAAGGGACGCAGGATCGCTGCACGCGATCATGGTTTCACCCTGAGGGAGGAGAGCATCCATTGGGACGCCGATCCTCCTCCCTGCTTAATTTCGCAACCCGAGTCCGCTCCTCGTCCCTGGTCGCCGCGTAGCGCGAGGTGTGGCGTCTAGCGCCTCAACCCTCAGCGCCACCGGGCCGGCCCTTGAGTAGGCAGTTTAATGCTAAACTTAAACTTTGCACTTTAATAACTTCGTAACCATTCAACAGATTTTCACAAAATGTGGTACGTGCTGTCCTGCAGTGTAGGTCTTTTGACATACCAAGTTTTGTTTTTATTGGATTTGTGGCTCTCATGCTGCATATAGTGAAAAAACAGTAAAAGTCACCTTTTTCACCTGTTTTGGCTGATTTTGCATTGCACTGCAGCCACACAATTTGGAATTGTGGTCTGGAATTTTCAGGGTAGAAAGAGCTTGCCCCGAAGAACTAGCCAGCATTTGTTTGGTGAAAAAAATATTAATCCTTTCCAAAGTTATTCCATTTTGAAATCTCAGGTTCTGACTTCTTAGCATGCTCAGTTCAGTGTTTTGGTTAGCTGCATGGTGCAAAAAGGGATTTAGGGTGTATGAAAAGGGATTTTGACACCTCACAAAAATGGGATTTGCTCACAAAAAGGGGTTTTGACACCTAATGAAAAGGGATTCTTAAAGCTTACTGTTTCTCACTTCACTGCACGAAGCCATTAGGACTTTTGAGCTGAAATTTTCAGGGTACAAATGGTTTGATCCACAGATGTGACTTTTGCTTGATTGGTGATAACAATTACATTGCTTCCATACTTATAACATTTCAAAGTTTGGAAATTTCCCATAGGGTAACAAACTCTGTAGTGGTCGCAGTACCTTTTGATGCCTATATCTTGAAAATGGTTTGAGATACGGATTTTCCATTAAATGCAGCTTAGTACACCTTTGGTGTAATAAGCAATGATGCACTTTGCCAGTCCATGACTACAACTGTGGTGGAAGTTTTTCAAATGTTCCTGTGGTTACTGAGATATTGCACCATTTGCAGGACAAGAGTTACTTGGAATGTCTCTTGGCTTGCACTGCATCTCTACAATTATAGGTAGATGGGAGCACAGGGCCCACATATGGATACCATTATGCAGTATTGGGACTACGGGGCCTTCCTTTATGCAATAGTGGGAGATGACAGTTCATTACAATATCTTTACACTTATGGATAGATGGGAGTGGGACAGGAGTGCAGGGCCCACAAACATATAAGGTTAAGATTATACTTTCTCAAAAATTAAGGAAATGCATTGCAAAAAAACTTAATGCATCAGTTAGGGTTGAAGCAACAAAAGTAGGATTTCGAACCCTAACACCCCCACCCCTACCACCCCACCCCACCCCCACCCTCCACGCACCAATAAGCATTAGGATGTACTTTGGAGTCATTGGGCCTAACTCTCACCCATTCTCCTATACCTGTACCATCTCACCGTACAAAGACATGGAATGGGGTGAGAGTAAGGGCCCATGACCTGAAGCCACACCCTGATGACTGTTGGTGTATGGAGGATGGGAGTGGGGGAATGTCAGTGTTTGAAACCCTAATGCCTCATTTCCCTACTTTTGTTGCTTCAACTTTAGCTTATGCATTAATGAAGTTTTATTGCAATGAATTTCCTTAGTTTTTGAGAGAGTGTAATCTTAATCTTATATGTTTGTGGGGGCCCTGCACTCCCTTCCCTCTCCCATCTATCCATAAGTATATGCGAATATATAAATCTTGCAAAAAACTGTGTTAATGCCACAGTTAGGGTTTTTTACAGCAACAAAAGTGAGGAAATTCACTGTTAGGATTACCACCCCTTACACCCCATGACCACCTCACCCCCACCAACAGACATCGGGGTGTGCGCTGGAGTCGTCAGTGCAGTATAGGAGAGTGGGGTCAGAGTTAGGACCACCAACCCCAACGCACAACTCAAACCTGTTGGTGGAGCCGGTGGTCATGGGGTAAGGTGGTAACCTAATGGCGAATTCCTCGCTTTGTCACTGTAAAAATCCTAACTGTTGCATTAATGCAGTTTTGCAAAGAATTTTACTTTTGAGAAAGCATAGTAAAGACAACAATGCAAGTTGGTGGGAGCTGCGGGGCCCGGCCACCAACTTCAAATGAACCAAATTTTCATTCATCAGTGGCATAATTTCACACCTGTTTACATTTTACACACCTAACCACTGAAAAGTACCTCCGTGGCAGTAAGGCTAGATACCCTATAAATTTCAAGCCACTATCACAATGCAGAATGCTATCTGCAAAATGTAAACTGTGTCACACAATATCTCCACAGCAAATTAATTTTCCAAAACCTAAACACCATAATTCACATCTACAGGACATCCCCTCACCACCCTCCAAATTTCAAGTTAAAAGACAAAACCGTTTCCGAGATATTTAATTTTAAAATGTTTGCACCTTTAAAAATTCTTTGATCGCTAGAATCGGCTACGACCTCGTGATCAAAGATCATCTTTGATCATGGGGAGACATCTGGTCATAAAATGTGGGCTATCTGGTCCCTCCCAGAGATATCTGGTCCAGTAAAAATCTGGCAATCTCCTCCCGCCCTCATGAACAAAGCTCACAATCAAAGAAATCTCATGCCCAAAGAATTTGCAGGCTCGTGATCAAAGAATTTGAAAACATTCCATTTTTTGACACAACTACATTAAACTACAGGCATGGCTCAATACAGGGAAGCCCCCTGAGCAAAACCCATCCAAGTTTTACTTCATAAGTCACCCCTGGGATGAGATATTTGTTTTTTTCCAACTCTAAAATCTAGCCATCTTGTCCCTCCTTTGCAAACGAAGATCGCGATCAAAGAATCTCACGATCAAAGAATTTGCAGGCTTACATTCAAAGATCATTAGCGAGCCATGATCAAAGAATTTAAAGGTTTAAAACTCCATTTTTTGACACAGGAATGGGTCAATAGAGGGAAGCCCCCTGAGCAAAGCCCATCCAAGTTTTACTTCAGAAGTCACCCCTGGGTTGAGATATTTGTTTTTTTCCAACCCCAGACTGAAAACAAGATGATCGATAAAGTTCTTGTGATCAAAGAATCTGTGATCATGAGTCTGCAAATTCTTTGATTGTGAGGAGTGACCAGATGGCCAAACCCCAATTCTTCTTTCGCAAAACAACTATATAAATGTTTCCTTAGACTTATAATGGGAGCTAAAAAGTTTAAGAACTTTTGAATGGATAAATATTTGTTCACCAAACAAAAAGTGGCATGTCCCTTGACCCAAACTCTTTCTGTGTGCCAAGTTTCAGACTAGCACACCACATGGTGGCCATGCAGCACCATGGATAAAATCAAAAAAACTTCTGTCAAAACTGGTGAAAAGTGCATTTTTCAGCAATTCATGGGGTAAAAACTGTAAGTCCGAGCAAAATGCAATTTGGCAAATCAAGAGATCTACCATGCCCCACCATGCATACAAATTTCATGCAAATCCTTTGAATGGGTCCAAAGTTATTAACATGCAAAATGTCAAGTTTAACATTAAAGCACCTTCATAACCCTAATTATAGGGGCACGACCTCACCCCTGTAATATATATATACATATATGTGTCTATATTTATATATATATATATATATATACACACTCACACACACACACACACACACACATATACATACAGTACAAGCCACTTAATCCAGTTGTGGATAATTGGGACATCCGCTTTATTGCAACATTTATTTATTTATTTAGTTTTTGTTAACTGGGTAGGTGCACTAGCCATAAAATGACTATTTTCAGGAATGACCTGGGAGAGTACAACAAAAAGAGAACAGTTGAACAACAGCAACATGGGTACAATAATACAAATAGAGGAACAGTACAGCAGTGCTACAAAAATACAATGGGTAGAAACAACAAAAAATAAAGGCAAGCATTATACAGATAATGGCAGTAAGATATATAAGTGCAGAAACCATGGACCTGACCTGTGGAGTGAAAGGGTTAATAAGATAGTAAGGTTATATAGAGAGAAATGTGAGGAATGTTCAAACATAACAAGAAAGACTGACAGAAGGAAGGTCGGGGTGGTAACTGGCAAAACAACAGTGGATGGTCAGCAACAAGGTTCAAGAAGGAAGACAGCTAGTAGTCAAGAAGTTATTTACAAAGAGAAGAAAAAATTTGGGGAGGGGAAGAGGAGACAGTCTTGGAGCTGGATTGGACTGGGGTGACATTACTGGTAAGTATCAGGAGCTTCAGGTTGGGTCAAAGCATGTACCAGCATCAGCTAAGGATAGATAACGACGATATTCATTTTGAAATCCAAAGTGAGACTGAGACAGCCGGAGGTTGAGTGGAAGAGCATTCCATAGCCTGGGAGCATAGAATTGGAAGGCCCCTGTGCCTTTAGCCATCCGACATCTCGGAACACAGAGCAAGGATTTGTCAGCTGATCGCAGGCCATGGGAGAATGGTTGAGGGACCAGCAACGCTGCCAGCTGGGATGGGTTTTATTCCCAGATGATTGAGTGTATTAGTGATCCAAGGTAGTATTGCATACTGGCAGAGGGTGACAGCCAATTCAGATCCTTATAAAGAAGGCAGTGATGTTTGAGTCGAGGTGACAAAGAGGCAAATTGGCATATATTGTTATAAGTTACGTTCCATTTTAGTAGGGAGGTTTTATGGGCAGAGGTAAGAATAGAGGCACCATAAGTAAGGGTTGGGAGCAGAATACCTCGGCAATTGCTAATTTGGCTGAGGGTGTAAGCATGTAGCTCGTTTTGTAAGCTACTCCCAGTTTCAAGTTTACAGTTTTGCACGAGGACTGAATGTGAAGATTAAAATCCAGGGACTGGTCCAGCAAGATCCCAAGGTACTTGAAAGAAGTAACATTTTCAAGTGGAAATCCTCCTGGGTGAAGAACCTCCAGCAAACTAGAACAGGCTTTAATCTTCGGTGCGGAACCTAGGAGCATGGCTTTTGTTTTCTTTTCATCTAGTACAAGCTTACAGTCTAGTAGCCAGTCTAAGACCTTACTGAAGTCTGAAGTAAGTGATGTGTTTATGCAGGCAATACTAGAAGAACTAATATAGATAATCAGGTCATCAATGTAGAGAATAGTTGATCGGATTCCAGGACCTCAGCTGCATGTTGATAAAAATTGAGAACAGAAAGGGCCCAAGGATAGAGCCCTGGGGGGCCCCAAGGTTGATAGTAGATGTGTTGGACAGGGAGGAGTTAAATTTGACAGCTTATGACCTGTTTGACAGGTAGCTACAGAACCAGTCCACAACAGGGGTAGAGAAATGGAATTTATGGAGAGCGGAGAGAAGCAGGGGATGATCTACAAGGTTGAAAGCCTTAGTGAGGTCAATGAAGATGGCACCTGTGAGTTTTTCAGAATCCATGTTGGACAGAATATTAGTAGTTAGTTGAAGAAGAGCCATGGTGGTGCTATGACCTTTTCTGAATCCATGCTGGGTGTCTGAGAGGAGATTGCAGCATGTAAGGTAGTCAATGGTCTGTCATGCATCTATTTTCTCTAGGATCTTGCTAAGGACAGAGAGAATTGCTGTAGGTCTGTAATTGGCCATGTCCTTTGGGTCACCTTTTTTAAAGACAGGGATTACTCTTGCAGATTTCCATAGGTCCAGCACAGTGCTATGGATAAGGGATAAAGTGTAGATTCTGACAATCGGAGAGGCAATGAGTGGAGCAGCCAGCTTAAGAAGATGAGGTTCCAATAAGTCAGAACCAGAGCTGGTATTGGCAGATATGGATCTCAGTAATTTCAGAACTTCCATTCTTAATATAGCCTTGAAATAGAATGGTGGTGCTGGAGGAGCATCATACAATAGGGCAGTATGGCTGTCTGATGGTAGTGTGGTAGGTAGATTGGAGTGTGATCCACTAGGTTGTAAAGCCAAGGTATAGTGTGACAGATCAGAGAAAATATTGTTAAAACTGTTTGAGATGGTCCTAGGGTCATTACAATGTGCCCCATTTATGATCATTTCATCAGGAGTGAGCAACTGCGAGGTACCCAGAAATGTTTTGACATGGGCCCAGAATTTCCTCAGGTCACAGGCTGAGCTTTGTAGTAGATCCTTGCAGTATTTGCTTTTAGCAGCTCTAACTTGTCTCTTACATCTGTTCCTTAGTTCACGATAGACAATAAGATCTGACTGTAGGCCAATTTGTTTGTAATGAATCCAGAGCTTGTCCCTCTGGCACAGATTAGCAAGGAGGTCTTTATGCAGCCACCTCATCTGTTTTCCTCTGACCCTCCTAGTAGTCTTGGGGGCATGTTTATATTGAATGGTAAGAAATTAATTTATGAATATCTGTAGAGCAGCCTCCACATCCTTTGTTTGATAGATACCTGCCCAGTCGATATTGGAGACATCATAGAGAAATGCATCCTGAGCAATATGAGCTATATTTGTAAATGTGATTAGTCTTGATGGAGGAGATGGACCAGACACTGATTAAGCTGGTATGAATGTCAGTGGCATCCCCATCCCTTTAATAGAGATGGGGATGCTGGTATATTGGGATGTTTCTGGGCTGAATCTGTTCAGTTCACATCCACTGTTGCTGAGATTTTGTCAATGGACTGCCAAGTAGGTGTGACTTGCCAAGCAGGTGTGAACTGCACTCATTAGTAATTGGCTACTCCCTAACTACTCCCTGCCGACTGCCAGTTTTCTCTTCTTTGTTTGCCAGCACACACAAAGTTTCTGTCTATTCTCCTACTGCTTCAAGAAATAAAATTTACCAGCTATACAGAAATGCTGACAGTCTTATAAAACCACAGCAACATGATCCAGTAAGTTTAACGGATTACATGGGCTACTGGTATGTTTGCAGCCGAGGTTCAGAAATGTTTTTTTTGCAGTGCAAGCAGGTTCAATTATTAAGCAAGGGAGCAGCAGGATTACCTTTCAAAAACTATTAAAAAGAATCACTCCCTCAGTCACTCTTGGAAGCTCATCATGCTCTTTTACAAGACCCACCTTCACTGTGCTTATCAGTTACCAGATCAGTGCTAGGGTTACATGTTTGCAGCTGCTTTTTTTCTTGCAGTGCAGTTCAGTTATTGAGCAAGGGAGCTACTAAATCATTAAAACAGATCAGCACTTGGGTACTGTATTGAGAAGCAGGCCATACCGTACTAAGGATTGAGGCTCTCTGGTGCTATACTGTTACTCAGCTGGATTGCTCATCCCAATAAAAGTTTATTATTGTTCAAAAGCATTCTGCAGTTTGCAGACTCCTTTTAAACAAGTAAAATACCAACTTTTTTTTTCAAATAATAGCTTTGTTATATTCATTCATGTTATGTTCATGTGAACCACAGTTGGATCCAGGGATCTAGTCCATAAATTTACGGAAAAATTAAAAATAAAAAAAAGAAATAATTACATATTCTTTGAAGGCACATTTTTCTGGCAGCTCATAAATACAGTTTATAACTTTGTATACATAGAAAAGATGTAAATGAATGTTCAAAATGGTTATTAGTCCAGAAAATCTTGCAGTACCTAATCTTCCAATTCTTTATTATGTATTTTCCACAATTTTTTAAAATATATGAAGTAGTTATAATTATATAAAGTGCTTAAAACGGTTTGTTTCCATTCTATTTTTGGAAATAGCCTTTGGGCCGAATCACATTTCCAATTTTTTAAGCAGTAGTCTTTTGACTGTCATTATATTAGCTCTCAGTATTAATCTGTATTCTGATTTTATTCTTTGTTCATTACATTAATATCACAAATTTAGAATCCTCCCAATGTGGAAAGAAAAAAATCTACACTTTTCAGAATTTTAAAGGATTGGGTCCACCAGGAAAAACTCATCCTACAATTCTAGAGTAGATGTAGCATTTCTGCCTTGCTGAGTCCACAGCACCAGCATGTATATGGTAATTCTGAATTCATTTTGTGCAACCTCTGTAGTAAATAATATACTCTATTAAGTATTTTATTTTGTATCACCTTAACCCTGCTGAGTTTGTATTTTACAGTTGAACTATAGGCCAGCTGCCATTGTTGTTCAATACACTGGTGGTTAAGTTCCTTTTCCCATTTTTAGAAAAACGTTTTTGTATAAAATACTGAAGGATTTTTGTAACAGATTCATTTTCCAGGCATATCGTTTTTTTTATACTATTCTTCAGAATATTTATCAGTTCCATCTCTATAGTTCTGTTATTAGGAACTCTTTCCCAGCAGTTGTAATCTTTCATGTATCTGCTAGTGAGTTGTTAGAAGTATAGAAAATTGTAGTTATTTAGTTGCTGTTTCCCTTTAAAATAACCCCAATTTAATTTGACTCCTTCTTCATGCAGACCCTGCCATTTTTTAATTCCTTTATTTTCCCAAACTTATTTTCAAGTATGTTTCCATTAATCCTGAAATTTGGATTATGCCATATTCTATTTCATGGTGATATTTGTGTCATCCATTTAATATTTATTAATAAATCTAACTGTCATTACTGCCAAGTTTTTGACTAAAGGGCTATTAGATTTAATAAAGTATTTTGGACTGAATATTATTGCTGGTGTGTTAGATTATGTTAAGAATGCAATGATAAAATGAATTTTATGTAATCCTGACTATATATTCCTTTTGGGGATGAAACCCGTCTGGTTATGATGTATAATTTTATTTAGCAGTGGTAAGATTCTGTTATTTATAATTTGTGTATATATTTTATAATCTGTGTTTAGGATTGCCACTGGCATGTAGTTCTCTACCTTATTTTTATCCTTTCCCTGCTTTGGTGTCAGGGATATATAGGCTTTAAAAAATGAATCTGGCATCTTATTTGTTCTTTGTATCTGATTAAATATATTTTCCAACAAGGGTATCAGAATAGACTCAAAGGCAATACAAAAATTCTACCATATCTCCATCTAATCCTGGGCACTTAGATTGTGCCATGTTATGTAGTGTGTCCTTAACTTCTAAAGCTGAAACAGGCTGTATCAAATTCTTCGCTTCTACTTCTGTTAACCTGTGTAAATCTTTTTTATAGTACTGAATATCATCTTCCGTAGGGTTGCATTCTGACTTATATGAATCAGAGCAAAAAACTATGAACTCGCCTTGTATTTCCTCTTGCAATGTCAATGTTTTCCCCTCCTTATTAATTATACAAGTCACATCTATTGTTTCTTGTTCTGCTGCCTGTATCCTCTTTGCAAACATTTTCCCCACCACTTCCATATTAGTTTTTCCAATTTCTGCTGTCTTGCCCAGTTATATTTTACCTTTGCTATATCCATATTGGTTATCAGTTTTTTAAGTTCTGTGAGATCTTGTTCTTTGGATGTATCTCCTCTCTGAACTGCCCACTCTAGTTCTTTAAATTGAGCTACTAACTCTTTATCTGTCTGTAGTCTTAATTTAGTGCTCCAAATTGCCTCTGAAATTATCCCCCACCTTACTGTTGCTTTCAGAGCATCCCAGGAAGCTATAATATTATGTTCTGTGATTACATTATCTCTTATAAAGTTCTGTATACTGCTAGAATTTCTTTCTTTAAATGCTATATCATTTAATAAATGCACTGTAATAATGAAAGCTTATTTTTTAAATATTTAACACACAGTTTATATAAATAAGTGCAATATCTATACACTTGTTAATACTGTAACTGTTATTTATTGTTGTATTGTGGAATGATGTGGTTGTAACCTATGATTTAAATATTGAAATGGCATTAAGTTGTCAAACAATAAACATAATTGATTGATATCCTTTAATAGATTGTTATTAAATTGTCAAATATTCCTTTTTTATTTTCTGCAGTCAAGCAAATGCTGTAAATCACTGGACTATGGTCCAAAATCAGTAATTGTTCTATCTTGGTGTTAATACCTGAATGGTTAATTATTAGTTCCCCGGACATAAAAATACAATCTAGTCTGGAGTACATTTTATGTCTTGCTGAATAGAATGTAAATTCTTTTTCCATATCATTGCAATTTCTCCATAAGTCTACCAAATTACGATATGTTTCTCTAGAAAGCCTTGTAAATGTTTTGCCTTATACTTGTCCCATTTTGATCCAGCAGAGGTTTTATTCAAATTACTGTTTAATATGCAATTAAGTTCTCCCCAAAAATTACATTTTCACAACTCCAACTACTGTATATATTAGTTACTGAATTCAGCCAAAAAACTGCTGTACCCTTTGAAAGGTGCATACATTGAGCCACATATAATTCCATTTCCTTTAAGCTCAGTTTTGGTCAACACCATTCTTCCCAATCTATCCGTTATGAAATCTATAACTTTACCTTTAAAACTCTTGCTGAACAACAAGGCCACCCCAGTACTTTTTTTATTTGAACTTTGTGAATGACATAGAGTCCTTTGTCATCTTTTAGTTTTAATTTTTCAAGATCTCTATCATTCAGAAAGGTCTCCTGTAACATAATTACATCAATATTTAGTTTTTTGGTTCTGGATATGATTCTTGTTCTTTTTATTGGAGAATTTATTCCATTGACATTCCATGATGCCCTCTTAAATATATCCATTTATTAGTACTATGTTTATGTCTGCCCCGTTACCACATTGTTCCATCATATATGTGCTTAACTTTATTTGCCTGATCCACTCCTGTTTTATTTCCAATATAACTGTTTTTACACAGTTTAACCTTCCCTTCCTCTCCCCTCTCCCCCCTCCCTTTATGCCAGTGATCCTGGTCCAGTATTACCTCCATTTACTTGGAGACAACTGTATGACCATGGTTAGCCCCCCCCACCATATATTATTTTGATATTATATATTTTTTTACTTCTGTTTATGTACCTATTCTTAACAGTCCATTATCCTCCAAAGTATTCTGTCTTCTTCTTCCCAGATGGATTCTTCTGTCTTCCTAGGCTTAATAGAAATTTGAAAACATTCCTGGCAAACATATTTTTAAATCTTGTATTGCTTCTGATACGGAATTGTGAAACAGATGCTGATTATTCAATAACACTTTTAGTCTGGCAGGAAAAACTACATAGGCTTTAATCACTTCTTTCCAAAGCTTTTGGTGGAACTCCCCCCCCCAACTGCTTCCTCTGTTTCCACAATATTTTTGAAAAAATCACATCTCAAATATATGTGGTGCGTATATATATATATATATATATATATATATATATATATATATAATCTGATCTTTGTATTTGAAATTACTAGTCCTGAAAAAAGCTTGCATTATACTGTTCATCCCTTCAGATGTTAGCATTTTCATAATTGCAGATCTAGCCTTCCCTCACCTTCATCTTTCCCTTGCGCAAGCCACTATATCCTAGCTCTGTTCCTTGGCCAATTTGTGCCATTGTACTTGAACTAGGTATTTCTTTCCCTTTTTTTCTTTTTTGTCAGGTTCTGGATTTGGTTTTGGTCCCATTTTAGTTTGAGTCCCTCCTGATGTAACACAGCAGTTCTTAAATGGTAACTTTGTTTGCTTGAGTCTTTTTTTGCCTGCTTCTGGTGTATCTATTTTATTGTGTACTCAGGCCTCTTGAATGTTTATCTTAAAAGTTCTTTGTTTCAGTTCAGAACTTTGAAATGGTTTAGATAGTCTTTTTTGACTCCTTCAGTATTCTCTTCCCCTTCTGACATGTACAATGATAAAACTTCTCTTTAATTTGTTTAGACTCTATTTGTTTAAATTAAGTTTGTTAGTTCTGAGAAACTCAGAATAGGGTCTGCCTCCCCCTTTTCTTTCCATCCGTATGGCCTAAATATATCAGTTCAGTATTTAAAGGCTCAAAGGCTTAAAGTGAGAAAGAAGAATTTTGTACTTATCTCTATCAGGCCCTTTTATTCTTGAAGTATCCAGCTGGGAAGATATCAAGTAAATTTCTTTAATTTCTGTGTGCTGTTCTGGATTCTTGGCCTGTGTCCTCCATTTTGTTCTCCTGGTGAACCGCTCCCCATCAGAACTTTGAATATTAAATGCTATTTTGGGAGTATCAGCTATTGACTTTTATTCTACTTTTTCCATCCTTATGGGCCAATTCTGAGAAGCTGGTTCTCGTACTGGTAGAGCGCATGGTTCAACAAATTGTTGTTCAATACACTGGCACTTTTGTGTGTTGGCATTTTAGCAAACACCCATCCCTTCAGACCAAATCTGGCAACAGTAATACTGGACCACCAACAATGCCACCTTGGTGAACAACTGACCCACAGTACAAATCACTACCAAAAAGACTGCCAATGTGTTTGAGACATGGGTAATGTTGTACATTGGTGTTAATGCACATACCCCATCCATTCAGACTGAAGCTGGCTCAAGCAGTACTGGACCACCAACTGTGCAAAAAAGACAAATGGCTGACACACATTAGCGGGGCACTACAAAACATGTAGCCAGCACCAGAACTTCTTCCTTTTAGTCACAAATAACACTCATTTTGTGTAGTCCTGGTGGTGCGCCTGTGAGGAGAAAATCAGCTTCCTCATGCTGTCTAACTGCCAGTCATATGTCTTGCATCACCTCGCTCCATAGCCATGTAAAATACAAACTTCTGATAATTGGGATGGTTGCATAATGGGGATGAAAAGTCCACCATGGTGTCATCCCAATTAAGCAGCTTATGTGTGTGTGTGTGTGTGTGTGTGTGTGTGTATATTTATATATATATATATATATATATGTATATATATATATATATATATATATATATATATATACTTACACACACACACACACACACATACACACACACACATACATACACACACACATATGTGTGTGTGTATGTATATATATATATATATATATATATATATATATACAGGTCCATATGCTGGTCAGAAAATGGGGGTCTTTTTTGGCCAAGGTGGAACTACAGGCACCAGGCAGCACAAGTTGTGCTGACATGCAAGAGTATCAGTATTAATGAGAGGCAGACTTGTGGTTTCTGATGTAATGCCAGCATTTAAAGTATTCTGATTCAGACACATGGCAGTCCTCCTCCTAAGCCTGCTTGTAACTACTCTGACACCATCCATCTAAATCCCTCCCCCCACAATGGGAGGTAATGAAGTTGCACTGTGGGTGGGATCACCAGAGAATATAGGACTGTCCGAGGCTGGAAACTGAGACAATTGAACCACCAAGGATGCAGAGATTGTCCATGGTTGTGCTACATAATACCACACTGCAGACTGTATTCCCAGCATTATCAACAGCGCAGAGTTGTGCACTGTGACATGCACTAGAGTTATTATTACACCCTTATATATATATTTAATACTGTGCAGAGCATTCAGCAGAGCTAAACAGGTAGGTGTTAGTGTCACAAACTTACACACTCTTCTGCTGACACCCATTATATATGGATATCGAACCAGTGGCACTTTGTTTTCCATGATGTCTCTCATCAACAGTGTCTTATCGCTTTATGTTTCAAGTTTTTTTTTTTTCCTCCGGAGTGATGATCAGTCCTTAAATTTGTTTTTGTGACCATCATAAAAATGAAATGGAAAGCTCAATCCTATTGAAGTAGCTGTACAGGTAGGATCAGTGAACTACACTAGCAAACATGCAGGACTTCAAAAGCCTTTAGAGTTCTACTGTCAATGTTCTGAAAGCTCATAGGGGAATCTTACAAAAGATTTTTATTTGCAATTTTGCACATTATTAAGTTGTCTTAGCAATCTTGTTTGTACAAAAAATTACTTCGGTTCCATGGCTGGTTCAGTTCCTCCCCAAAGCATTTTTATGGAGTTTTTTTCTGAATGGCAGAAACATAAAATTTTTTCCCATCACTACCATAATTCTGCAATTTAACCCAAAGCAGTTACAAAATGCATGTAAAAATGATCATTAAGTGGCAGATCCACAGCCAAAGTCAACTGACAGTACGCTGATCAATTAAATAATTTGCATTTAAAAGTAAACCACACTTAGAAGCCTCTTAAACTTTAAAGGCTGGCAAATACTGCATCATTAGTGGTCAGTTAGTAGCAACCAGAGAAAACAGTACTGCTGTCCTCATTTTAATTAATTTTACACCAAATAAACAGATTTGAAGGAAAAATCTAATTTACATTCCTTGGGCTATGAAGGTTTGCTCGTTAATGTATTTTTTATTATTAAATGGTTATGGTTTCTCACAGTGGAGATACTGGGTGAAGCAATCTATAAAAATCCATGGAAGTTATAAAAATATAGTGACATCTATGTCAGTTATAAAGGGAAGGATCTTGATTTACAGGAAATAAAACATCTTAAAGTATCTAACTTTTAACTAAAAATGTTCAAGAACACTCAGTAAAGGAATCCTTGAGGATAGTTGAAGAGCCTAAACTTAGACAGACTAACATTATAGAAGCTTGAACTTTTTCAAAGTAATGTATTACTGGCCAGCTATAATAAACTTCATGCTCTGATGAATCACTGTTATTACTATTTAAAGGAAACTGACAATTTGCATCACGTGATGAGATGAAAGGGGTTGATCCACAGATGTGCCTTTTGCTGGTTTTGTGAAAAAACATTAAACCATTCTCAAGTTTTTTAATTTTAAAATGTTGGGTTCTAAGCATGCTCAGTAAACACTTCATATTAGCTGTATGAAATCAAAAAAGGAGTCATTTTTTGTTTGGGAAAAAATCCTTTTTTGTTTTCCACCATCTTGTTTTCCATTTTGTTGTTAAAAAATTTCAAAACCGACAAAAATGACATCCTGCAGAGTGATCGACACATGTATCTTGCTCATCAGGACTCCATTAGGTGGATTCTGCACTTTACTGTTGGATAAATGACCCAGAAATTTGTTTTTTGTTTAATCCTTTTTATGACTTGCTTCTGGTTCTTTCTTATGAATGTTCATATGAAACTTTTCATATGAACTAAAATCTTTCCCTCTGCCACCCAAGTTTTAGTCTAAGATGACTGGGCTAGAAAATCAGCACTGTATGATACTGTGCTGTTGAATTGTTTCTGCCTCCAAGAGTCATTCTGTTACAGACTAACCTAACCAGCAGCTTTACCAGAAGAGGTCCTTGGAAGAGAAACACATGATTGAGAACAATCAGAGTGTGGACAGGGATAAGTGAGCTCACTACCCTACCCCTAGTAAGCTTGTGTGTTTTATCAGCTGTGCTCACTCTCTAATTCCCTTACTGACACTAGTATTGAAGTCATAGTGCAATACTGTATTGTATTAAAATGAGACTCATGTAAGTAATTTTAAATTTCAATTCAGTACGATACAGTATGTTGGTGTGTCGGCAGCTTTGTGGAGCTGTAAAAGAGAGCAATGTATACTGGCATGTCAAGAGATGGGTGAGGGAGAGAAAGTCCTGTTTTACTTTTCAGCTAGTTACAGTCTGCAGTTTGCAGAGATGTTTTAAAGACTTCTCTTTCCTGGGGAAAGTCCTGCTTTTAGGTTTTGGTTGGAGATTTGTTACTGGTTGCAGTGATTTTTTTAAAAGATTTCTCCTTCTGTTGGAGCTGTAAAATACAGCAGTGTATGTCAGCATATCGAAAGAGGAGTAAGAGATAAAGAAAATCCCTGTTTTAAGTTTCCAGCCAGAGATTGGTTACGGTTTGCAGTCTAGCGTGATGTTCTAATGTCTCCTCTTTCTTTAGGAAAGTCCTGTTCTTAGTTTTGGTCAGAGATTGGTTACAGGTTGCAGTGCTTTGTTTAAAGACTTCTCTTTTCTGTGGGAAAGTCCTGTTTTTATGTTTTGGTCAGACACTGGTTACAGTTTACAGTGATTTTTCAAAGACTTCTCCTTCTACTGTTCTATGCTTATCTCTCATAAGTTATGAAGTTATGAAAGTAAAAATCAGATGAACTCACTTACTCACTGATTATGTTTCTTGCTGGTGGTATACTTTTGCAGTTTTATGATCCTGCTTTCAGTTTTCAACCAGATATCAGTATAGAGCTACAGTTGAGAGTTACTGGGCTAGATATCCCTGGAGTAGCTAAGTATTGAGAGTAGAAGGGTATAGGAGGATAAGAAAAAGCCAAGACCTTAAATATAGTACATGTACTGGGTAACCAGAGTGGTAGACCAAGGGGGAGCAGTTGATGTCGCCTACCTTGACTTCAGCAAAGCTTTCGACACTGTTCCACATAGAAGATTGATAAATAAGCTGGGTAGGCTTGGGGTGGGTCAGAAATTGGTCAACTGGGTGGCAAACTGGTTGACGGGCAGAAAACAGAGAGTGGTGGTAAATGGTATACAGTCAGAAGAGATGCAAGTCACAAGTGGGGTACCTCAGGGATCAGTCCTGGGGCCAGTCCACTTCAATATCTTCATTAGTGACCTTGTAGATGGACTAGAGGGTAAGGCTTGTCTGTTTGCAGATGACACCAAGATCTGCAACACAGTAATGATCCAGATGGGGTTGGAAGAATGAGAAGAGATCTGGATAAACTAGCAAAATGGTCAGAAGAGTGGCAACTGGGATTTAATGCCAAGAAGTGGAAGATCATGCACATAGGGAAGAGAAACCCTGAAGCCACCTATAGGCTGGAAGGGGAGTTGCTGGCAGTCACAAAGGAAGAAAGAGACTTGGGCATCATCATCACCGATGACCTGAAATCATCCAAGCAGACCTCTAAAGCAGTGGGTAAGGCTAGGGGGATGTTAAGGTGTATTAGTAGGGGTATCACAAGTCATAAGAGGGAGGTAATAATCCCTCTTTACAAGACACTGGTTAGGCCCCATCTGGAGTACTGCATGCAGTACTGGAGGCCACACCTTCACAAGGACATTAACCAAATTGAGGCAGTCCATAGAAGGGCAACCAAAATGGTGCAGGGACTGCATCAGAAGACATATGAGGACAGATTAACGGAGCTCAATATGCATACCCTTGAGCAAAGGAGGGAGAGAGGTGATATGATCGAGACATTCAAACACCTTAAGGGCATTAACATGGTGAAAGAGTCTAACATGTTTAAATATAAGAAAAATAGTAGGACAAGAGGACACAGCATGAGATTAGAGGGAGGCTGATTAAGCGGGAATGTGAGGAAATTCTTTCTCACAGAAAGGGTGGCAGATGCATGGAACAGCCTACCTCAGGAAGTGGTGGCTATGAATACAATGCAGGGCTTCAAACAGGCATGGGATAGGCATAAGGGAGCAATACAGATGAGTATGAATAGATAGGCCACTGACAGAGCAAAGGCCGATGGCACATTTATAAGGTAGAAAAAGAAATGGGCAGACTGGATGGGCCTTGCAGTCCTTATCTGCCATCAACTTCTATGTTTCTATGTTTCTATTGAAAAGCAATATAACCCCGATCATACGGACTCCCTTCTGATTATCCAAACTAATCTGATGTCTACCAGGCAGTTCAGATAATTGGGACTGTACTGTATTTCCCTGGTGTCTAGTGGCACCACCCACCCCTCTGATTGCCATCCCATATTTTGCCATGGTTTCCCTGTTGTCTAGTGGCACCCCCACACCCCTCCAATTGCCATCCCATATTCTGTCACAATTTCCCTGTTCTCTAGTGGCACCCCCACCCCTCTGATCATGTTCCTTTACTTTTTTAATGTTTCTCTGATTTCTAGTGGCACCCCCATCCCCGTTGCCATCAAAACTAAAGAAAAAAGTCCCTCAAATTATTTTTCCCCTATAAAAAAGGAAATGGTCTCTCATCAATCCAGGTCCTCCCATCCCGACCTCCCACTAAGCACCCACTACCCCACACACCCCACTGCCCCCACAGCCCCTCACTTACCTGAACAGCTCACTGGCTGAAGATCCACTCTCTGATCAAAGACATGTCTTGCTGCTGGAACCGCTAACTGCAATATGAGAAACTAAGGTAAATAGGGTTCAATGTATTTCAATGGGGTTTTCAACTTTGATGCATAACATAGCCATTTTTGCATATTTTGAGTCCAAATTTTCAACATGGCCTTTTTGGGACCATACCTGATTAACATTGGCAGTGGAATTAGGTAAATCCTGCCCAAAAGTTGATTTTGTAGCAACATGGCAAAACCACCTTTTGGGTATGATTTCATAAAAACTTTCACCACCCTTGTTCATGAGGTATGGTCATAAGAAGGCTATGTTGAAAATCTGGGTCAAAATATGTACAAACTGCAAAGTTATGGGCATCTAATGAAATTTCAATACACTCACTCATGACTTTGGATATTTCAAATACTTTGACCCCAAATTTTCAACATGGCCTTCTTATTACCCCTCCTCATGAAAGTGATAGCTATCATTTTTCAAATCCTCGTCAAAATTTGTTTTCACAACAGTGGAGTGGAATGACATTGCAGTATTGTGGAATCACATTTTGGCAATGATTTTAATATTTATCAGTATCGGATTCATGAGATGGAGTAATAAGAAGGCTATGCTAGCAATTTGGTTGCTGTTCTCCAGCAAATGGAATTGCAGGGCCTAGAGGGCACTGCACTTTCACAGTAACCTACATATACTCATATACGGAGGGATGGCAGTGCAGGCAAATAAGGATATGATTGCTTTATCTCAAAAACTATGGATGGATGGGAGTGCAGGGCCCACAGGCAAATAAAGATTCAATTAGACTATCTGGAAAAGTAAGGACATTATTTGCAAAAATCTGCATTAATGCCATCAGTTAGGGTTCAGGATAAAGTGATGAAAGTAGGGAAATGTGATGTTAGGGTTTCCAACCCTGACACCCTTGCCCCACCCTTAAAGTGAATGAAGAGTAGAGTCTTCCTTGCGGTTGTCAACCCGAATGCTCACCCCATTCTATGCACTCGTGAAACATACACACCTGTTCCCATCAAATCTCAGCTTTTCTGTTACTGAAATGTTGTGAGCATTAGTGTTGATAACCCCAAGGAAGACTCCACCCCTCATCCACTTCAGGGGTGTGGCAGGCGTGTTAGGTTTGCAAATTCTAACATCACATTTCTCTACTTTTGTCACTTTATCTTGAACCCTAACTGATGCATTATTGCATTTTTTTGTAAAGAATATATCTGTATATATGTTTGGGTATCTCTCTAGCCCATTTGTGTTGTTAACATAGCAATACCACAGTTAGCCAAATCAGTTTGGGGATGCCATCTGGCATAACTATCTCTTCAGAAATGTTTTAAAGTGGTCTACAGAGGGGGCCAACCAGATGGCCACAGGGAGAGCATTCTGCAATATCGTGACAGCTACCACAAAGGTTTGGTTTTGCTTTACATAAGCAATAACACACCATAGGGTGTGGTAGTGCAAAATAAACGTACACATTGAGCGGCTGTTTGGTATAAGGTTGTTAGGCATAAGGTTGCACCTTGTGCTATTAAATCACTTGAGATGTGTGTTTATTACACAATGACAACACACCCCAAAGTGTGTTTATCCCATTTATAAAATAGTGTAACCATTTAGTTTTTTTGTTTGTTTTTGCAAAAAGGTTATGAGATTATAGTTCACAGTAGTGTAGTTATTCAAAATGAAAACGTGTCTTGAAATGTGGGTAGCCAATCATGTTGCTCGATTTTCCAAAGCCATTTTATAAGCTAGGTTATAAAATGAATATGTAAAATGAAAGGATCTGATTGGCAGACTGCTTTTCAACACCCATGTTTTTACAGTATGTGACATCACAGTAATGCTGTGTTTAATTTTCAAATTCCAGCAGAATGAAATTTTGTGGAATATCTGAAATTCCATTGAATTTTGCCAGAAACAGAATGGCAGAACTACATGACAAAAAAAAATGTGAAATGAGTTTTTCCACAACATTTCTGCAGAATTTTATTCTGCTGATCTCAATATTTTCCGCAGAAATTGTGGAATAATTTGACCGTACATCGAAAAATGCTGTTCCATGGAATATTATTCCGTAGATTGCAGCAGGCAGAATTCCACAGAAGAACCAATGAAATTCCAGCAGAAATTCTGCTTGTGGAATGTTCATTCCACACTTGTTTTACTGGCAGAATTCTGCATTCCACACAGCACTACTTCACAGTTATGATGTCTGTGCCTGGTCAAAGTCAGAAGATCAGTACTTCAGCTCCTTACCTAACTTGTCATTACAGTACCAATACAGACACTACTAAAAAAGCAGAACCTGCCAATCCTCCAAATAACATAAAATGACACACTGTGGTAGGCATCATTTTACAAAAAAAATTTATTTCCTTCACTTTGTCTCCTCACTCCAGCAATACTCCAAAGCAATAGTTAAATCTACAAAGTGGTGTTCATCTTGCCTCCTCCACAAAGCTGTTGAATTCCCCCTCCCATTCCCTTCTCTTCCATGCAATTGCCTTAGCGTCCATGCACTTTCCTTCCTTGCTCTTTCCTTCCCGGCCTTGCCATTCACTTCACTACCTTGTCCTTCCATTTCCTTCCCTTCCCTTCCTTTCCCTTACTTCCCTTATCATGACCTTGATTAAATTAAGGAAGGTTGTGTGGCAGTAATGATCTATGTCTGTGTACTATTATTACTGTCATTGAGCAGGGACACAGACCTTCAAAGGCCTACTCCAGACCTAGGACACTGGTGTCAATTATGCATGTGTGTCCCTGGAAAACTACAAGTGCAAGTGGGACAGTGGCACTCATGTATAACTGATGCTGGTGTCTCAGGACTTAAGTGAGCCTTTGAAGAAAAAGTAGTGGTCAGTTTATGAGAATAGTGTCAGAGACACATTAATTTATTAAAAAGAAAGGGAAACATTTAAGAGACTTAATTATAACTCTGAAGTACTGATGGACAGGTCAGCAGCTTAAAGGTGGAAGCTTAGCCTCATTGAGATGTCTTAGAGTTAAATTCTGTGTTTTGAAACACAGTACAGTAATATACAGTAGTACTTTAAAACTGGGAAAAATACTAGGCCCATCATGTCCTCCCACAGATTTATTTTTTTATTTAGGAAATCAAAATTACAACCCTTTGAAACATAGACTCATTTCCAAAGGCTCCACATTAGAATAAAACATAAGCATTCATACAGTACATACATAGAATAAATGTGGGTAAGCAATCATACAGAGCATAAGTACAATAAGCACAGGTTAATGCCTAAAGTCTAAGCTGAAACAGGGCAGAGCTATCAACATATTTACCTAATGAACGGTTAAGACCCATACAATTGGTAGCCAAAGCAATGCATGATATGAGTTGATAGTAAGCCACCTCAGGGAGGCCTTGTCTTATACATAATACAATGCATTCATAGTCCAGTGCAACTATATGGTAACCGAGGGAGGTGAGAAGCCTGTAGGCTAAAAATAGTGAGGGCTCTCCACTGCAAGGCCAAGGGTGAGTGCATGGCCTAACAGCATGGTGCAGGATCCACAGGTTACTGGTTACACTGGCATCAACGTGAGGAGAGGATATGGGCCCTTAAGGCAGCTTTAAAAGGACCTAGATTGGTGATTGATGTGACAGCTGGAGGGAGGGCATTGTACCATGATTGGGTTCTAAGGGGAAATGATTGCTGTGCCAGGGTGGTCCTGACCTTAGGCACCTTCTAGACAGTTTTTGGGGCAGCCCATGTGGATGTTGAGATGGTGGCTGCCTGAAGAGAAGCCATGACACCTATAGGGTTAAACTCAGGTGGATTTCTTTGGTGAGGAGACAGGTCAGGTATAATAGTCTTTCCTCAAGGAAGAGGATATTAGTAAGCAGGTATAGGGTGCAAGTATGTGTATTTCTGTCAGCACCAGAGAGGAGCTGGCAGGCCTTATTGATGACTACTTGTATTTGATGAAGTGCCGTAGGGTCAGCAGCAGCATAGATTGTGAGGCCATAGTCCACCAGCAATAAGACTGAGGAGGTAATGGCTAGGTGAAGTGCTTCAGGTGGCAGGCAGTCTTTATGTCTATCAAGGAGATCAATACAGGTGTTGGTGGCGGAGGTGAGGATTTTTATATGTTTGTGGAATGAGAGGGAAGAGTCAAATGTAATACCTAGATACTTGTACTTTTGGACCTGTTCCAGTGGGATGAGAGAGGTGTAGAGTATTTCCAGGGGGAAATCCTTTGATCTGTTTTGGCAGTGGGCATAGAGCATCGTCTTAGTCTTTTTAATGTTGACCACCAATCTGTGTTCAGCAAACTGGCATTCAATCTGAAAGAAAGAGTTTTGTAAGGTACACTGGAGAGAGAGAGAGAGAGAGAGGATCAGGATGAGTGGCATAAAGAACAGCATCGTCTGCATAGAGGAGAAGGTTGCTGGGGCAGGATTTAGGCAGGGCATTGAGGTAGATGCTGAATAGCAGGGAACGCAGGATAGATCCCTGGGGAACTCCTGAGCACACAGACAGCATAGTAGTTATGGTATAATTAATTTTAACACATTTGGTTCTAGATGAAAGATAGCTGGAGAACCATGAGAGTGGGCAATGAGAGACCCCACTTTTTTGTAATGTGTTAAGAAGGAGGGGATGAGAAACCATGTGGAAGGCCTTTGAGAGGTCTATAAACACAGCCCCTGTGAGGTGACCCTTGTCAAGTGTGGAGTGCAGGGAGTTAGTGAATTCTATGAAGGTGGTCGTAGTGCTATGACCAGCTCTGAAACCATGCTGCTCCCTACATAAGAGGTTGTGTGCAAGGAGGTAGTCAGTGAGCTGATTGGCCATGATCTTTTCAAGGGCTTTAGAGAGTGGGGGGAGAATTGAGATGGGCTGGTAGTTTTTTGGAAGGGAGCTGTCACCACATTTCAATATTGGTATAGACTGCCATTTTCCAGGGTTGGGAACTGGCCAGGTGCAGGGACAGATTTAGAAAGGTCCGTGGGTGGGAAATAACTGAGTCTAGTGCAAGGTGTAGGATATGCATATCGAAGGTATGTTTGCAGTAATTGGAGCTCTGGAGGGCTTTGGACAGGTAGGCTTTCGCTTCTGTAGGGGTAATGACTCTGAGTTTGAAGGGGGTGGAGGAACTCAGGTGGTGGGGTAAGTTGAATTGGATCAAAAAGGTTGCTAGGGAGAACTGAGCTGAGGTCTGAGAAGGTGGAGTTGAGGCAGTTAGCTATGTGAAGTGTGTCTGTGGTGGTAATACCATTAACACTATGTTGTGAGGGGGGAGAGCAGGATTTACCATTTAGCTCCTTTATGTTATCCCAGAACTTTCTTGTGCTACCCAAGGAGGTGGCTAAGGCAGTTCTGTAGTGCTCCACCTTGGCCTTGCAGATTGCCCAGGTACACTTATTGCAGGCAGCATTATAGGCCTGCTATCGCTTAGCAAACCAGAGGCAGTGGCACAATGCCAGAGGTTGTCACACATTTTGAACTGTTGTAGGAGTTCTGGGGTTATCCAGAGGCACTACGTTTCTTAGTGGTCACTTTGATGGTCGCTGCAAATGCATCACAGGCAACATTAAAGGTGGTGGTGAAGTAGTACAATGCATCATCTATGTGCTGAGCTTGGGAAATAGGGGACCAGTCCCAGTTAATTAGATATGTTTGAGTCTGGCTATGCCTCCTGGGCATAGTCGATGACGAAAGGTGATATTTGGTGGTGGTTTAGGTAGCTGATAGGACCAGCTGAGGATGATTAGGGAGTGGTCGCTTAAGGCATTGAGTAGGACACCCAGGTCAGTAATATGGTGGGGACAATTAGTGAGCAGAATACCCAGTAGGGTGTGGGTTCCATTAGTGGGGTTGGCCCTGGTAGGCTGGGATACCAGTTGGATCGTATCTAATGCAGCAAAGGTATCTTTGGCATGTGTTGATGAGCTCGGCAGCCAGTTTATGTTAAGATCCATTACTAGGATTTGTTCCATTTTGTGCGGGTGGCTGGCTAGATAGTCAGAGAGTGCTTTACAGGCAGGGGATTGGCTGTAGGGTGTGATGTAGGAGACGGTGAGAGTAAGAGGAGCATGGTTTGGGTCAGGGGAGAGTTTTATTGAGAGGGTTTGGGCACCACGGTCTAGGGAGGGTGTAGGCAGGGCTTGGTAATGTAGTAAGTCATTTACATAAAAGGCACAGCCACTGCCTTTCTTGCCATTATGATCAAGCCTAATGAGATAGTAGCCAGGAATAGAGACAAATGAGTCTTGTGTCTTGGCTGACAGCCAGGTTTCTGTTAAAGACAGAATGTCTGGTTGGTGCTGTGCTGTCCAGCATTGCAGAAGTGGCATTTTTTTTTAGACAGGCTGCAGATATTCATAGTGGCTATTCAAAGCCCCGTGGGTGACCGCAGTTGGGGGGGGGCACTGCTGGGCCAGGATTGGGATGAATATTGCCAGATAGAGAAGCAAGTGGAAGATCATGACAAGGGCCATGAATTGGTGGTGTTTTGCCGGGTAGCAGCGGCTGGCAAGCTTAGAAAGTGATGAGCAGGGAATGGGCAGTTGTGTGAGAGCTGGGATAGCCAGGTGGAGGAACAGACAAGGAGAGATCAAGGCACTGAGAGATGTGCGTAGGGGTAGAGGGGAGGGGTGCAGGGGTGCTATGAGGAGAGACAGGGTGATGGAGAGGCAATGAGGGGTGAGGTGCTCCCCCAGTAGCAAAGGTGTGTACATACCAGAGGCAACTGGGGGTTTGTTGCTGAGCAGGGTAAACATGGTTAGCAACAGTAGTATGGTTAGTTTGTTTCAGAAATATAGATAAATAACTGCCTAGTAAGCATTTCCTTATTTATGTAACTTTCCCTACCCACTTTGCTACCCTGGGTACCCAGTTATTCCCATGGTAGTAGCAGTTCTTCAAGGCTTACTATGAAGGCATATACTTTCTTCATGCCCACAGTCTCTGTTGGTAGACTGTTTCATAGGTTCACCCCCTCTGGTAGAAGAAGTGCTTCCTAACATTACAATGGTATTTACTACCCACAATCTTCAGGGTATATCCCCACATCCTGCTGCAGGATACCAGATCAAGCATCTCTTTCTGTCCAATCATGCTGATGCCCTTGATTATGACAAACACTGAGATCATGTCCCCTCATAGCATCTATTTCTCTAAGGGGAACAAGTTAAGTACCACCAGCATCACCCTTATAGCACCTGTTCTTCAAACTCCTAATCATTTTGATGGTCATGTGCTACACTCTCTTGACTACCTCAGTGTCCTTTTTTGTATAAAGGAGACCAGAGTTGCACACAGAATCAGCCTCTTGCATTAGTATAAAAAGTTCAAGTTCAAGTTTATTGACAGGGAAAAAAAACTGTTGAGCAGGCTCATTTGCAAGGAGGTCCTGATTAACAACAAGGACATTACACAAGCATATGCAAAGTAATATGCATTAAACACATGAATAATCCATGAGAAGAAAATAGGACAATAATATTTACATCATATATACATAGGTGCACTAAAGCTAGGAGTTAAATAAATGGTTAGCTCAGGGTAACAAGATAGTATCTCATGAGGGAAGTAGAAACTACAAGGCAAGCAATGAAAGTAAAGATAGTGGCACAGGTGGGGTGGGATAAGGTCAGAGAGAAGGGGGACAGAGGTTGGTAGGACAGAGGTAGGAGGGTGCAGACAACAAGGTGAAGGGGTGGGAAAAATGAATATAACAGGGTGGCTATGTTGGCTGGGGCAAGGGTACTATGGAGGTGGTGGGGGAGGAGGTATAGATAGAAGGTAAAGAAAGGATAGCTGTAGATAAGGGCTGGGACTGCTGAGTGACAATTTTGTGGGATACAGACTAGGGATAGATTGTGTGGTGATGGTAGTGTAACATGGAGAGAGGAAAGGGAGAGGAAGAAGGGAGAATGGGAGTATAGTGGAAAGTCACTTAGGGGTGAAGGAGGGGGGGTGGACAAGAAGATAGAGTGGTCACTGCAATAGACCAGGCATGGAGAAGGCGCTTTATCAACTGCAGTCACCTAAGTCCCGTAGGTTGTCATAAACAATTCTTTTGAAGCTATTCAGGGGGATCAGGCTTTGCATTTTGAGCCTGGATTGGGCTTTATTCCAGACAGCTGGGAGGGCACGGCTTATAGCCATGTTTATGAACTGGGAATGGGAGGTTGGAACATCTAGCATAATGAAGGAGTTACTGCGTAGGGGGTTGGGGCAGGTAATTCATTGAAAGGGGTTGGAAATATAGGGGGGCAGTTTTGCCAGCAGGGCTTTGTATAGCCAGGTGACAGAGTGGAAGAGACACCTGGTTGCTAAGGAGGTCCACCCGAGGGAAGCATACCGGTCACAATGATGAGTCAGACAGTGAGCATTGGAAACTAAGCGCATTGCTCTGTGATAGAGAGTGTCCAGTTGATGTAGCAGTCTAGTGCACTTACCCGGTCAACAAAAACTAAATAAATAAAAATAAATAAATTAGAGCATCTGCCATATAGAATATCAGTATAGTAGATGAGTGGTATAAAGGTTGTTTGGACCAGTTGCAGTCTGGAGTCAGAATTGAATAGATATTTATTCCTATAAAAAAAGCCAATTCTTTGACATAATTTCTTTGCAAGGGAGGGTGATGTGAGCTGAAAAAGTTAGGTGTCGATCTAATTCACAGCCTAGGTATTTAAAATTGTGGACTAACTCGATATCAGCTCCATGAAGAGTCTTGATGGGGAGCAAGGAAACAAGCGAGATAGGGATGGAGGGCAAGTGGTTAGAACAGAAGAACATCACTTTTGTCTTTTTAGTGTTTAACAGTAGTTTGGAACGTATGAGATTGTGCTGGAGGAGATAGAATTCTGCCTGTAATTCTGTGCGGGCTTCGTCTACCGAGGGACTGGATATGTATATCACTGTATCATCCGCAAAAAGGTGTCGTTTTGCTTTGCTGATGCCATTTCTGATGAAGTTGATGTATATCATAAATAGAAGTGGTCCTAGGATCGAACCTTGGGGTACCCCTCTCCTGAGTTGAAGAAGCAGGGACAGGGAGCCATTAGCCTTCACCTGTTGAGATCTAGCTGACAAGTAACTGTCGAACCATGACAGCGCAGTGCCAGAGATTCCATGCCAGTTCAATTAATCGAGGTGTAGAGCATGATTGACTGTGTCGAATGCTTTGCTGAGGTCCAGGAAGACTGCCCTTGTGACTTGTTTCCTGTCCTTTGCAAGGAACCAGTCATTTGTAACTGTGGCTAGAGCTGACATGGTGCTATGGAAAGGATGAAATCCTGATTGAGCTGGGTCTATAAGGTTTGCTTTCTTGAGGTTGTTTCTAATTTGTGCATTTACCAACTTCTCAAGGAGCTTAGAGAGCAGAGGCAGAATGGAAATAGGTCAGTAGTTATTTGGGTCAGTAGGGTCACCTGACTTAAATAGTGGAAGTACCTGAGCTGTTTTTCATGCCCCAGGGACAGTGCTGGAGATAATGGAAAGGTTAAATAAATGTAAGATGGGGGCCGTGAGGTACTGGAAGCTAAGTTTGAGGAAGTATGGTTCTAAATCATCAGAGCCAGCTCCTTTGTTAACCTTTAGGTGGAGAAGAAGGTCTTCCACCTCTTTGTACTGGAATGGGGAGAAGGCAAAGACTGAACTGGAAGGCATTGGGAAATGTGTGGGAGCGTTGGGGACAAGGGAGGCAACTTTGGAGGAGTCGAACGTGAGACCCACAGTAGAGAAGTGCTCATTAAAGCAGAGTAGAATATCAGATTTATCAGAGTAGTGTCCTTGTAGGAGATCATCCTGGGTAATAAGAATGACTGTTTATTGTCTTTAACAGACTTAATGATACACCAGAACATATTGGAGTTACCCTTAGCAGTACCAAAGGCTGACAGGTAAAAATGTGCCTTTGTGTCCCTTATTCTTGTGGTGCAATTGTTATGACAGGCTCTAAAAGCTGCCAGTCAGAAGGGAGGTTGGTCCACCTGGCTGTAGCCCAGAAGTGATCCCTCCCATTTAGAAAGGCCCTTATCTCAGCTATGAACCAAGGGTAGGAGAACTTTCATATTCTGCATTTTAACAGAGGGGCATGTCTGTCAATGATGGCAGTTAGGATGTAGTTAAAGAATGAAACTGCATCATTGATGTTGGAAGCCAGGTAGAAATCCATCCAATTGATGAACCTGAGGTCCGACAGGTAGTTAGAAAGATTGAACTTATGAAGACTCCTTCTCCAAGAAAACCTATTGGCTGACTCGAGTGTGGGTCATCCTCTAAAACAGGCCATGGCACGATGATCGCTAGCGTCATTGTGAAAATCAGCATGTATGTCTCTAGCTCTTTTTTAAATTAATTGCACTGTTGCTGTTGTCTATGTTTAACATATTTGGTTTGGTTCCAATTTGACTGACTCTGGTCTCATCCATAAGGACAACTACAATGGGAATGTGTGGTCAAGTAATTAATGTAAACATGCATTTAACATTTTAAGTGCATTGGATTATACCTCCTGAACTAAAAGCCAGTGTGTGAAAAATTAATTCAAGTGTTTTTGTTAGCAGCCAGTAAATGAATTATTATTAAGTGCCTACAACAGGAATTCCTAAACCTCCACAAGTGAGTGTTAAAAATTACAGATATTAAATTTATGGAAGACATCATAGCTAGATTAACCTTAGTGAAACACAATGTCAAGTAGAATCCATGTTCAGATAATCATCTCACTGAGCTATCAATCACAGACTTTGGGAATTAATGCGATCAGATACTATATGTGAGTGCTGACTGTAGTAGACAAATCTGAGTTAAGCTCCTGATTACCTTCAAGATGAGAGACTGCCTGTTGCTGCAATTTACAGGACTGCAGACACAAGAGGTATAATTAACAAAAATTAGTCAATGCCAAATGTTTTCTTGCTTGTATTGGCTATGTAACTGTTGGAAATTGATAGAACAGAGGATAAAATTAACAAATTATTAACCAAGTTATAATACTGAAATTGTTATGATTGAGAAATAAAGAGGTTCACATATACTGTAGCATTGTTGTTTTCTAAGATTATGACACTGAATTTTCAAAATAGTAGTTTTTATTACCTCAGCATATGAACATGACAGGTGTCATTTATCAAATGTGACCCAAAACATTATTTTGTGGAACAACCACAAAAACAGTTTTTTTGAGAGATATTTGAAAATGACACCTGCCTTGTTCATTCAGTGCAAATAAAAAACATGACTATTTTGAAAATACGGATCCAAAAAATAAAAATATTGTAATGTTATGAGTAAACATTGAGAAAGGTCAATATTTGTTTATAACTTTGTTGTTTTCTAAGATTTTGACCCCATATTTTCAACGTAGTCCTTTTATGACACCACCTTACTGAACATGATAGGTGTTATTTATGAAATTCTTGCCAAAATGTCATTTTGTAGCACAAGCAGGAAAATACACTTTGGGTGGAATTTGAAAAATGACACCTATCATGTTCAAAAGGTAGGGTGACAAAAGGGTCATGTTGAAATGCTGGTGTCAAAATATAAAAAAAGACAAAGTTATAATTAAATGTTGAAATAATTCAGTGTTTCTTCATAACTTCATTGTTGTTGTTTCTTATTACATTTTTACCACAAATGTTCAACGCAATCTTTTTATGAACCCAACTTAAGAACAAGGCAAGTGGAATTGTGTAAATCCCCTCCAAATAGTGACTTCGCAGAGCAAATGTGAAAACATATTTTGAAGGGGATTTGAAAAAATAAAATATCACATGTAGCACATCCTGGGATCACCGAATGGGTGCAGGTTATGGTAGCCAAACCCAACACAGGAACAAATTGCAAAGTCAGCCCACACTCTGGGAGTTTAAAATAAATTATTAAAGAGATTTTACATATGAAGTAATGGCAACAACAAACTGTTTTATTAGCCAAGGAGCAAACATGCCCATAAAACAAAAAGACAAAAGCCCTGGCATTTCAACCACATAGGCTCTTTGTCCGGGGGGGGGGGCATGAAAAATTACACCTGCCTTGTTCATGAGATGGGGTAAAAAAAAGGCCATATCAAAAAATTAGTGATTAAAATTCAGAAAATAGCAAAAGTTATAAATAAATGTTGATGAATTTCAGCACTGCTTTATAACTTCATTTTTTTTTAAATGTTTGACCTTAATTTTCCGAAATGAGCTTTCTTGACCCTACCTTTTGAGCCAGGTAGGCAAACGTTTTCAAATTCTATCTGAAATGTGATTTCACAGAGTGACTGCAAATATATTTCGAGGGCTTTTAAAAAAAATCACCTACCTGGTTCATAAGATGGGGTCAAAAAGATCAACTTAAAAATTTGAGGTAGAAATATAAAAAAATTACAGTTAAGAGTAAAAGTTCAAAACACATTAAAAAGTCTTTAACTGGACTTTCCATGTTTTCGGTTAGTTCCAGAGAAGCAGGACATTTGAGAGAGGAAGTACAGGACCAAACAGTTAAGAGAGATATGTGGTGATGGGTATTGAAGGAAGGGGTCAGGTGGGGGGGGTCATAGACCACAAAAGATGACAATGGTCTGCTTTCTTTTCACAGGGATTAACAATAGTAAAACAAAACTATGAAGGGTTGTTTTCTTTATTTCAGAAGTGGTATTAGGTGGCATTTGGGATGGGCACCTTGGTGTCACACACAAATGGAGGGTTTGAGGAGACAAATAATAATGGCACCAGGGGTGGTTACACTGATGTTGTAAGGTTTTATTGTGGGGATGTGTCTGTGGGGATATAGATAGGTTGTTCAGCAGCAGATGGGTTTGTGTTTGTTGGCTAGGGGGAGCACTCTGGAGGTAGGCCAATTTTGGGGCTGCAACAGCTGGGTTTGTCTGCATTTGAGGCCAGCAGGATCACTCAGGAGTTGGGGTCTTGTTCAGCAGCAGCAGGTAGGTTTCTGTTTGTGTTGATGGAGATGGGACTTGGGAAGTGGACAGGATGATCAAGGAGCAGGCTGATAATGATGCTGCTTAGCTGACTGCTGGGTGATATCTTGTAAATGAAAGGATGTAGGTGCATCTGTATCCTTTCAACTACACAAAGTTTCTGCTCATCAGCCAGGCTGAGCAGCATCAACAGCCTGTTCCTCTTTGGTCTATCACTCACATGTCTCCTGCAGGCTCAGCTGCATTGTCTGCTATGGTGCCACACCTCCTCAGACCCTAATCTCTGAGTAGGCACAATACGTTGATTTGCACATGTGTGCAACCAATATAAAAAGTGGTGTTATAAACACAAGCTCTTCCAGCAGCATGGGGCCAGAAGCAGGGGGTTTGAGTCAGTCCAGAGCTCCCCCTCAACACTGTTTAATCCCACCAACAGAACCTTGCCAGAGAACCCAGTCACATGACCCCTCATGACCCCCCCCCAAAAAAAAGCCAATCAAATGATGACTGGACTGGAAGGTGGGTTGGATCTTTTAGTTAGTTTTAAAGCACTGGTCAGTACCAGCACAAGCTATTTCAGCAGCAACGGAACAGCAGCAGGGGTTCAAGCCATTCCAGGGCTCCCCAACTGATGAAACCTTGCTGGTGATCAGGGAGGTCCAGTCAGTTGACCTTTCCTACCCCAGCCAGCTAACTGTCAATGACTGGGGTGGAATTCAGTCCCATTCCTACCTCCCAGCTGCAGGCAGTACCATGCGGTATACCATCGTTACAGCGAAACTTTTGACAGTGACTGTACATTACAGCAACATATCAACCATGTCACTGTAATGTGCCTGTGGGACAATGGCAGTGCTTTTTTGTGGACATGCACCCCCTCCCCAAATCAATTCTGACTCGGAGCTGATTATAATATTTACGGGTGGTGTGGGGGAAGCCACCCATGAAAAAAGATAATTTTCCATGATGGCTGTCTGCTAACTGTTGGCATAACAGCTGTCACAGTACTGGTGGTCGACAAGTTGTCTGTCAATGTGCTGATGTGGAACCGTATGAAGCTGCCAACTGCATAAGCAGCAACCCAGTGTGAAGACAAGCAGCAGGAGGGACTCTTCTCAGGGTATCTGCAGGATCTGCAGGATGTCATGTCAAATAAATCCCAGATCACAGTAGACTGAACATTAAATCAACCTCCCCATATACTGTACCTACTACTGCCAACTGTGGTGAGCATTCACAGGCTATTTCCTTTATACTCTGTGGTATTGTATCCACTGTTATTTAATCACTTTAACATGCTAATTCATAGTGTTTGATTCACTCAAAAATCTGCTGTTTTTAAACTGACTTTGCACAGTATCACTAGTAGTACAAACATGTTACCATTCCCAAGTAATTTCTGTTCACACACACATTTTTGGTGAATAAACATGGAATGATAATGTTCCACAACTGATGCCTCCTCTCCTCTTCACATTCCTCCTCTCCTAATTCAAACACCTCCCACTTTTACAGTAGTAAAGGTTATCATACAATTTTGTATGTCGTCCCTTTAAGTTTTGGTGTTGGTTATAGGGCAATTCTTGCTTCCTTCTTTCCCACCCTGCATATTTAGCCTAATTAGTTACACTGTATGTGTCAATCCAGCAGCACACTTAAAAAAGTATGTGGCTACTAAGGATATACATCTTAAAGAATGAAAGCTTGACCTATAGGCACCATGGTGATAATTTGTTTTACATTTGCTTGTTTCTTTATATGTCCTTTTTATTATTTTATTTTTAAAGCTGCATAGTGAGAGCTCTGCATGACAGTGCAATTACATTGCAAAGAGGAGTTTGGTACCACGTGATTGTGAATACTGCACAGCTGTGTCCTTCCACCAGAGTGGACTTGAATCATATCTCACTATGACCTCTCCATTCAGTACAGTGTGATTGCTTCTCCTTCCCCTCTTCCTGTGGCACTATTTCCCCTTCCCCCGCCACACTGTTTTCTTCCATGCCAATCTCCAGTCACCAGAAGCATCTTTACTCCATGAATATGCATCTGTAATGGTGCTGTGCTAATATCAAAACTTGTATGTGGCCATTTTTAGATTGTTCAGGGTGATACTAAGTAAGGCAATTAGTCTGAAAGAGTGAGTGGTCCTGAACATGTAGGTGTCTTTCTGAAATGAAAATGAGCACTGGAAGTGCATATAAAACATGTTTGAAAAATGGAGACAAGATTCCAAACATGCAGTGTTCGGGATCTTGGCTCCGTTTTTCAAACATGTTTTATACGCACTTCCAGTGCTCATTTTCATTTCAGAAAGACTCCTACATGTTCAGGATCATTCACTCTTTCAGACTAATTGCCTTACTTAGTATAACCCTGAAAAATGTAAATATGGCCACACACAAGTTTTTGTATCGGTGCAGTCCCATTATAGATACATGTTCATGGAGTCAAGATGCTTCTGGTGGCAGACGTTTGGCAGCCAGCTTGTCCCAAATTAAACAGTAAACAAGCATTTATCAATGCCAAATGTTTGCCTGCATCCTCATAAAAAGATTGCATTCTTACATCAGACTTTCTACTGTAGAGTTAACACTAGGGATGGGCAACCTGTTGGGTAGCTGGAGTGGGTAGGTCGGGTATCAGTGTTTTATTGGTTGGGTAGGGTAGTTTGAGTGATTTACTACCCTACCCAACCTAACAGTGTATTTCACGGTTTACATACTGTGGATTTGGGTAACAGAGTGAGTAATGGGTACTTAAAAAAATACATTTTTCAGACTGCCTGTGGGGTCCTGGGACTCTTCCCAATCTCTAATCGGGCATTACAGGCAGCCTGTGGAGTCCTCATAGCAGATAGGAGCACATGACTCCAGCCTGCAATATGATTGGTCAGTGCGGGTGTCTGAGCTCCCTGTCTGCTGTGTGAGCACGCAGACTAGCTCTGGAGTGGGAGAAAGAATCATTGCTTGCTGCAACTGCAGCGAAAAGTCACAAAAACTAGAAAAAAGCCAACAAGTTGAAGCACAGTTTTTGTCCAGGAAGGAAGGGGGAGCAAGGGTTGGGACTGAAGAAAGGGGGCATAATTGGTATGGGAGTCCTCAAGTGCAGAGGAGCTTTGGAGTTAAAGAGAAAGGGGGGAGGCACTCACTGCTGGCAGCAGCTGTGAAAGCCATTTTGGCTGTATGCATACTGTCTGTTGTTAGGTGCCCTGAGCCCTGTTTGTGATATTGCTTCTCTGTGTGTCTCTGTAGTGTAGCGAAAGCCATTTAGGCTGTATACAATACACACACACTGTGTGAAGGTGCCCTAGCCTGGTCTGTGACATATACTCTGTGTCTCTTTGCAGTATAGTGAAGCCATTTAGGCATTTAGGCTGTATTACACATTGTCTGTTGTTGGTGCCCTGATCCCTGTTTGTAATAAAACTACCCTGTGTGTCTCTATAGAATAGTGAAAGCCATTTAGGCTGTATACACACTCATACACACTGTCTGTAGGTGCCCCGAGCCCTGTCTATGAGATATACTCTATGTCTCTCTGATGTATAGTGAAGCCATTTAGGTTGTATTACATATTGTCTGTTGTTGGTGCCCTGAGCCCTGTTTTTGACATTGCTACTCTGTGTGTCTCTGCAGTATAGTGAAAGTCATTTATGCTGTATACATACACAATTTATGTAGGTGCCCTGAGCCCTGTTTGTGACATAGCTAGTACTCTGCAGTATAGTGAAAGCCATTTAGGCTGTATTACACACTGTTTGTTAGGTGCCAAGAGTCCTGTCTGTGACATAGCAACTCTGTCTCTCCGCAGTGTAGGGAAAGCCATTTAGGCTGTATTACACACTACCTGTTAGGTGCCCTGAGCTCTGTCTGTGACAAAGCTACTCTGTGTGTCTCTGCAGTATAGTGAAAGCCATTTAGGCTGTATTACACACTGTCTGCTAGGGGCCCTGAGCCCTGTCTGTGATGTAGATACTCTGTGTCTCTCTGTAGCATAGCAAAAGCCATTTAGGCTGTATTACACACTGTTAGGTGCCACAAGCCCTGTCTCTGACATAGGTACTCTGAATCTCTCTGCAGTATGTTTAAAGCCATTTAGGCTGTATCACACATTGTCCGTTAGGTGCCCTGAGCCTCTCTGTGACATAGCTACTCTGTGTCTCTCTACAGAATAGCGAAAGCCATTAAGGCTGTATTACACACTGTCAGGTGCCCTGAGCTCTGTCTGTGATAAAGTTACTCTGTGTGTCTTTGCAGTTTAGTGAAAGCCATTTAGGCACTAATACACACTGTTAAGGCACCCCAAGCCCTGTCTGTGACATAGCTACTCTGTGTGTCTTTGCAGTTTAGTGAAAGTCATTTAGGCTTTATTACATAGTGTCTGTTAGGTGCCCCAAGCCTTGTCTGTGACATAGCTATTCTGTGTCTGTCTGCAGTATAGTGAAAGATATTTAGGCTGTATAGACACAAAATTTCTGTTGGTGCCCTGAGCCCTGTCTGAGACATAGCTAGTATTCTGCAGTATAGTGAAAGCCATTTAGGGATGTATTATACATCGTCTGTAGGTGCCCCAAGCCCTGTCTGACATAGCTATGCTGTGTCTCTCTGCAGTATAGCAAAAGCCATTTAGGCTGTAGTACACTGTCTGTTAGCATGTTAGGTGTCATGAGCCCTGTCATAGCTACTCTGTGTGTGACACCTCTATGTGGCATAGTAAAAGCCACAGCTGTGTCTACTATGTCTTGTATTTCCCAGACTAGGTCTACTAAAAGGAAACATAGTGCTGGTGCATGTGCAGCTGAAAATGATGTGGACAATATGAATCCTAGCAATAATGAAGAACATAATGACAATAATAACATCACAAGGACTGGCACTAAATGTCCTTCTGAACCAAAAAAAAGCATGTTACCAATGAAATGATAGTAGAGTTTCAGAAAGAACTGACATGAGTTACTCATTGAGGTACTGAACACTTTGCCACATGTGCCAGGAGAGTTCCAGCTGCTGGAGCAGCATGCATCCTCCTCAAATATAACCTCAGATGCTGAGGGAGTGAATGCTGATAAAGATAGTAGTGACATTGGGGACTGGGAATGGTATAGCCCAGGTTATGTCCCACCTGATGATGATAAGAGAATTTCCAGTTCTTCTGAATCTTTTGGCAATGAGGTCAGTACTAGATATTCTTCAGGGGTATCTCAGTCATCAGGTCACACTGTAGGAACTTCACCGTTGGTGAAGCAGGGTCCACATGGAAGATTTTCAGCAGTACATCTGGGCCACCCATGCTGATGTCATGTGATGATATCACCAACCCAATAAAGGTGTAAGCAGCCCTGTTCTCTCCTCAGTTCTTTCCCATCATTGATTTATTCACGTGGGTCTCTGCAGTAGCTCCGACACAGTTTTGTGCCATTTTCACCTATGGCTTATTTTACGTATTACTTTAGAATCTCTTTTGTAAAAGAGATTCCTTTATTTTGTTTATGTTGAGAGTTAATCCTTCTACCTCTCTCTTCCATTACTGCTGATGTGGAAAGAAGATTGTCCCTCATCAGCTGCAGCTACTTCGATGCATAAGTCTTCTGTCCAGGTCTCTGTGCCTATCAGACCCATACTGACAGCTGCTCTGTCCAGTACTCAGGGTGGCCAGTCGTTGACCTCTGGGTTATCGGCCCCTCCATCATCGACTAGTTCATCATCAACAGCCTTCCTGTCAAGGCCTGATCCTTCACCAGACCCTCAGGCTACAGGTTTTTCAGGCTCTCAGGGCCCATCTGGTGTGACATCACTCCCTGTGCTGTCGCCTCCCCTTCTGTTGATGCAGTTTTTGACAATCATTGATCTCAATTAAATTTTGACCAAGTTCACCAGCTTGGCACATGTAGGCTTACATCGGCTGCACCATCAATGGCAGCTTCATCCTTGACTCCTCCTTGACAGACACAGGCTGCCCCCCCCAAGTCATCCTCAGTGCCTCACATATCGGAACTGGATCTGGAAGAGGTTGAAGTTGAGGAGCAGTGCCATCCTGACCTTTTCTTCCTGATGAGAATGAAGAGGAGGAAGATGCTGTCACCTCAGACAGATCCCACTGATTCCTCAATCTGTGAGGACTCTGTCAAACACACTCCTAGGTCTCCTCCAGAAGACCCTACCTTCTTCAATATCATGAAGCAGCTGTCCTCAGTCATGGGCTTCCATACTGAGGAGGAGGATGTCACCAGGAAGGATTTGATGGATTTTCTAGAGATCCCAGAGTCTCCTCCTAAGATCATGCCTCCTATTTTGCCTGCTTTGAGGCATGCTGCTACTGCAGCCTGGCACAGGCCTAACATGATGCCAGCTATGCCCCATAGAGCAGATAAGCTGTATCATGCCCCTCAGGGGTTTCTACATTATGCTTCAGAGCCTGAAACAGATTCAGTGGTCATAAAGGCAGTTTATGACAGGTCTAAGGTGCCCAAGCAGCTTAGCTCCCTCCGCCAGACAAAGAGTCATGCAGAAGTGATCTTTGGTGCAAGAGGGTTTATGCCTCCTCCACTCTAGGGCTGAGGATTGCCAATTACCTGTCACGTATGGTAAAGTAACAGAACACCAACTCTAAATAAAATAAATAAATACAAAAATACAATAAAATAAATAAATTACCTGTCCCATACGGTGAAGTACCAGAACACCAACTGGAAGATGGGAAGGTCTGCTGATCAGGCCCTTCCAGAAGGTACACAGAAGCAGCAGATTCTCAAATGCCTGCAGACCACTGAAGACATTAGCAAGCACCTCCTGTGGGCCCTCTATGATATTTTGGACACAATTGCCAGGGCTGCTGCCACCAGCATTGGCCTCCATATGCACTCCTGACTGACGGTGTCTGGCTTTCCTGCTGATGTTCAGCAGAAAGTGCTTAATGTCCCTTTCAGTGGTTCTAAGCTTTTCGGTCCAGATGTCCAGAACATCATTAATAGCCTGTAGGCATCTGGCAGGGTTATTAAATCTGTCAACTCACTCTACCACATGCAACCTAACAGCAGACAGTGCCCTCCCTTTTGTAAGGCATCCAGCAGACCAGGAGCCTCTCAGCCCCAAGGCAAATGCAGAGCCTCCGCCACCTTGCCTGCCCCCTTCAATGCTGGAGCTGTGACCAAGCATTCCAGAGGTGATGAACCAGTCCCAGCGGCTGGATCCACCTCTGCTTTACTCCTGGACAGACCCCCCTCTTCCAGTCCCCGATCAAGAGATGGTGGTTGGACGTTGGTTCTCCCTTTATCTCAATCCATGGAGAATCATCATGTCAGATGCCTGGATTCTTCGAATCATAGAAAGGGGTCACATTCTGGAGCTCACCGAGCAACCCCCAGAGACTCCTCCTCTGCCTTTCAACTACCCCTGGTCCATCTGTCGCTTCTCTGGGAGGAGGTACAGTCCCTTCTGCTCAAGCAGGTCATAGAGCCAGTGCCAAGGTGCCAGAGAAACAAAGTTCCATTCCAGGTTCTTCCTGGTCCCTAAAAAGATAGGAGATCTGAGTCTCATCTTAGAGCTAAAGGACCTCAATCTGTACAGTATGTCCAGTACAAAAAGTTCTGAATGGTAACTTTGCCAAGTCTGATGCTCCTTCTCAAGCAAGGTGACTGGCTGTGTTCTCTGGACCTGCAGGATGCTTACCTGCACATCTTAGTGTTTCCTACCCACAGGTGGTTCCTCCGGTTTCTCTTCAAGGGAGAGCATTACTAGTTCAAAGTGTTGCCCTTTGGCTTGTCTTTTGCACTGCATTTTTTTTTACCAAGGGCTTAGCAGCTATACCTGCATCTCTCAGAAGGGACGGGCTGTGCATTTTCACTTATCTGGATGATTGGCTCTTGAAGGCCCTGTCCAGGGAACAGCTCCTGCAGACTCTGGAGAAAACTCTTCATTTGTTCCTCTCCCTCGGCATTATTTGCCCAAGTCGGTCCTAGTCTTGTCCAAAAGGCTGCAGTACATAGGGGCAGTTCTAGGCTCAGTGTAGGGAAAGACCTTCATGTCTTAAAACATGGCAGAGTGCCTTATTGCTCAGGTGCAGGAGCTTGACCAGAGCTGTTATGTCCCTGCAAGGCTGTACTGGAGACTGTTGGGGCTGATGGCTGTGGCCATGCCCACTGTTCCACTGGCCAGGCTCCACATGCACATCCTCCAGTGGACTCTCTGAGTACAATGGGACCAAAGCATGGATGAATTGTATCAGCTGGTGCTGGTCTCCTTCCCAGTCCTCAAGGTGCTCCAGTGGTGAATGGACCCCCTAAACCTGCAGCCAGTGGTCCCCTTTCAGATCTCCTCTCCCCAGTAGATTCTCACCAGAGATTCCTCCAGTTTGGGATGGGGTGCTCATCTGGGCCTCTTTCAAACTCAGGGCTCTTAGTCTTAGATTGAAACCTCCCTGTACATCAATGTCCTCTATACCATGCAGGCCATTCAGAACCATCTCCTTCCAGCTGTTGATTCAGTCCGACAACCTCAGTGTCATGTATTACATCATCAAGCAAGGGGGGACACATTCAAATCCCCTGTGCAGGGAAGCCATGAGGGTGTGGTACTGGGCAGTAGACCATGGTCTGACTCTCTCAGAGGTTCATGTCCCAGGAGTGCTAAACACCCTGGTGGACAGCCTCAGCTGGATGCAGTCCAACATGCATGAGTGGGAGCTTCTCTCATCTGTTGCAGAAAATCTGTTAGACAGATGGGGGTCATTTTGAGTTGGACCTTTTTGCATCCTGACTCAACAAAAAACTGCCCAATTTTTGCTTGCTCGATCTAGGGCCTGGAGTTTTCTGGCAAGATGTGTTGTCTGTCTCCTGGAGTGGGAGGTTTCTTTACACCTTCCCTCCATTTCCTCTGATTCAGAGGGTGCTTATCAAGCTGCAGATGGAGGGTGCCAGCATGATCCTTGTTGCTCCATTCTGGCCTTGCCATATATATGGTTTCCACTACTACAGCAGCTGGCAGAGGAACATCCAGTCCCTCTCCCTCTCTGCAGGAATCTGCTGACCCAGGATCAGGGGATCCTGGTCCATCCAAATCTCAGGTCTCTCCGTCTCCATGCTTTGCTCCTGAGTATGTAGCCACCACCAGATTCAGGGTTTATAATAGAGTGGTGGACATCTTAGTGGCCATCTGGAAGCCTTCAACCTGAGCCACTTATGCTATGAAGTGGAAACAGTTTGCCATATGGGCTGGCAAGCATAATTTGGACCCTTTCACCTGTCCAGTGAACCAGATCCTGGACTGCCTAATCTCTCTGTCTGACTCAGGCCTCCAGTATTCCTCCCTCAAGATGCACCTTCAGCTATCTTGGCTTTTCTTTTTGTTTTTTTGCAATTCAGTAAACTTTATTGAAAATTAACTAAACGGTACAATTACAATGGATCAATCCAATACAGTCAGTTGTTATATAATTAAACCTAAGAACCAACAATATTACATAAACCAAAAGAAATACTGAAAACAATGCAACCCCCCCACCTCTCAACATAACAAACATTTAACACAAGTAAAAGGAATGGATTTATTTCCACTACTACCCCTACAACCCCCCAATACCCCCACAAATCACTTCCCCCACCCCACCCATCAACATGGAAGCTGAACCTCATACACTTAATTGGGAATGGTGTGGAATATTTGTCTGATACCTAAAGACCAATAAAAATTGTAAGCGGTCCACTAGGTAGCTTGCCTACCCTCCAAGGGGGTAAGAGAATTACTGCCACCAACCACTATAGGTCACCTCCCTGCCAAGATGTTTAAAACAAGGTTCCAGAGAGTATGAAACATTGTGAGATTGTGAAATTGTAATGCAATTGCTCTCTCTGCATTTATTGCCAAAAGCATTTCTTGGAACCAGTCTTTCTGAGTCGGGAGAGAATCACTAATCCAATGTCTGAGTAGAAGGAGTTTGGCTAGTGTTGGGCTGAGAGATATATATGCATGGTGGTGCCAAGATGTGATGGTTGCAAAATTGCCAGTGATGCACAGTGGTAAAGAAAAATAGTTAATGCAGCCAATACAGAGGGAAAAAAATTGTTTGATTGTATTCCAAAAGGAAGCTGCACCTGGACAGGACCAGATCATATGGATAAGTGATTCATCCTCCTGAGAGCATTTATGGCAAGTGGCAGTAGAACGAATACCCACACAATACAGTGTGAGTAGCGTATAGTATAAATTATGGAATATATTGAATTGTATCAAGCACAATCAGTCCTGTTTAATATATTTAGATATATCAGACCATATCAGTTTCTACTCGGCTGCATCATATGACAGATTCACCGCCAACTGCCAATAGAATGCAACTGGAAAACAGGAGGACTAAGGCCTAGTTCCCATTTCTTTTGACAATCTAGAAATTGGTTTATCTTTAGATGTCAAAGATGCCAGATAATAAAACAAACTGGAGCCCTCTTCTGACCACAGTGGTGTTCCCCAGAATGAATAAAGACAGTGTTTCAACTGGGCATATGAAAAAAAAAAGAAAAGGCAGGAAAGTGAAAACATTTTTTAAATTGGGGCAGAGTAAGAAACGACTGTCCTCTAATAAATTCAGTGAAAGATGATACTTTTGAGTCCCTTCCAATTCACTGGCTAAAGGACTTTATGACCAATCAAAACATTTAAATTTTGGAAAAGAGGCTGTTCAGAATCTTAGGCTTTTAATTTTAAAAAGTTTACACATTTGTTGGTGGGCTGTAACAGACCAACCAACAAGAGAATGTTTCAGAGTAGTGGTAAATTTACTAAAAGGGACAGATAAGAGTGAGGGTAATGGAATATTGGATTTTTTGGTCCTAAAATGTTCAATATTCCACCAAGTTATTGAAGATGATCCATGTCCAGACACCCCCAACTATTTTAAATATGTAATGCCATGAAAGGCAAGGTAGTACAGGAAAAGGTGTGGCACCCGTAAACCTCCAATCCATTTAGGCCGACATAGTTTGTCCAACACTCTATGGGGTCGCGTTTCTCACCACAGGAATGTCAACCAAACCCTATTTATCTTATTAAACCAGGATTTAGGAAGGGGAAGATTTGACACCGAGAGGGGATAAGTGAAGCAAGGGAATATGGTCATCTTCAAAATGTTTACCCTACCCAATAAGGTAAGTGGCAGATGCTGCCTTTGAGAAAGATCTTGTTCTACTCATTTTAGTCGTTTAACTACTGGGTCCAAATTTAAAGTTTTTAAGGAATGTAGATCCGAGGTAAGCTCCATCCCCAAAAATGTGAGCAACCAGGGAGCCCATTTAAGTCCCATCCCGTCAACAGCTGCTTTCAAAAAGACACTTGAAAGAGTCAAAACAGTGGTTTTATGTCAGTTCAATTTCTTTCCTGCTAAACTACTATAGTCATTAATAATCTCTAGAACTTTGGGGAGAGAAGTGTCCCATTTCAACAGATTCAGGAGAATATTATCCGCAAACATAGAAAGCTTCGATTCATAAGGTCCCACAGTGATTCCCCGGACCTCCGCAGAACTGTTGAGTTTTCTAGCTAGTGGCTCAATATATAAGTTAAATAGCAAGGGCAAAAGGGGACACTCATGTTGAGTACCCCTAGTTAGAGAAAAAAGAGGTGATAACACACCATTACACTTCATTTTTTCTGTGGAACAGCTATAAAATAGGTTAACTCATTGAATATATTCTGGAGGAATACCATATCGAGGTAGGATGACAAACAAAAGCTTCCAATCAATTCTATTGAATGCTTTCTCCGTGTCTAGAGAGATGAGTACCCCATCAGCACTCCCCTCCCTAGACACGCAGAGAAGATGGAAGATTTTCCAAAAGTGGTCACCCGAATGTCTCCCCGCAACAATCCCCACCCGTTCTGGACTCACTAAATTCTCCCACACTTATTTAAGGTGAAATGCCAGTATACTGGCTAGAAGTTTAATATCCATATTTAAGTGGGAGATGGGTCTGTAGTTTTTGGGAAGTGTATGATCTCTACCAGGCTTTGGAAGAACCACTATGCGAGCCTCAAAAAGTGTAATTTCTTGGATGTTATGGGAAAATATAATTAAATAACTCAACCAAAATAGAAACAAGCTCCAACTTGAAGGACTTATAAAACAAAGATGAGAAACCGTCCGGTCCTGGGGCCTTATCCTCAGGGAGTGAACTAATTGCATCCAGAACCTCCTGCTGGGATATCGGTCCCATCAACTAATTTTGCTGATCCACTGTTAGTTGTGGAATGTCTATACCACACAAAAAAGTTTGAAGGGATTTATCGTACTTGTTTGACGGTGGAGGAGCCGTATATAAATCCTGATAAAAGGACTTAAAAATCCTCGCCATCCTAGAAGGTTGGAAGTTATGGCTCCTGATGTAGGATCCACCAACACTGAGATCCAGGGGGAAGATTTATGTTGTTTTATTCTCTGAGTGAGAAGCTTTCCTGCCTTGTCCCCAAGGCCGATAAATGTCACCTTTATTTTAAGTGTGGAGTAATTAACTTTATCTAGGAGGTAGGCAGAATAGTTGGCCCTCAGAGCATGGAGCTCAGACCAGAGTTGCTCTGCCAATCTGTCTGACATCCACGATTCTAGCTCTCTAATTCTGGACAGCCACTGCTCCACCTGTGAGTTCATTTTTTTCTTTCTAACTATCGCAAGATGTATGAATTCCCCTCTCCACACCACTATTAGGGAACCCCAAATCACATCTAATGCTGTTATTGACTGAGCATTTTCTTGCCAAGATGTCGAAATGAACTCCTTCATATGAATCTTAATGTGTTCATCTGATAAGAGAGACATTTAGGGACTAAGTGCCAGTTCTAGGAAGGGGCAGTGAAGGTGTCCAGGTAAGCCAGATGGGTGAATGATCCAACAGTACCCATGGATGCATGCCCACACCATCTACCTCTTTCATACAAAATTTACTTATTAGAAAAAAATCTATTTGAGAATATACCCAATGGAGAGGGGAACAGAAACATAGAAACATAGAATTTGATGGCAGATAAGGACCGCTTGGCCCACCTAGTCTGCCCATTTTCCTACCTAACAGATAAGCCACAGATCCTAGTTAACCAACAGCTTACTTCCTCCTACCCCCCACTAGGACTGCCTTATGTCTGTCCCATGCATTCTTGAATTCCCCCACTGTTCTTGACTCCACGACCTCCTCAGGGAGGCTGTTCCATGTATCCACAACCCTCTCCTGAAAAATACTTCTCACATTACTTCTGAGCCATCCCCTCTATCTTCAAATTGTGCCACCTTGTTCTTGCACATCTTTTCTGAAAAATGCTACCCTCTTGGACTTTGTTGATTCCTTTGAGGTACTTGAAAGTTTCTATCATGTCCCCTCTCTCTCTCTCTCTCTTCTTTCCTCAAGGGTATACATATTAAGCTCCTTTAGTCTTTCTTCATATCTCTTCTGGTGCAGACCATGCACCATTTTGGTTGCCCTCCTCTGGACAGCCTCCACTCTGTCTATGTCTTTGTGGAGATGGGATCTCCAGAACTGCACAGAGTACTCCAGGTGGGGTCTCACCAACTGTCTGTACAGAGGGATAACATCTTCTTGTTTTCTACTATTGATGCCTCTCCCTATGCATCCCAGTATCCCCCAGCCATCCTTACTGCCTTCTCACATTGCTTGCCCACCTTTAGGTCATCTGTTATAATTACCCCCAGGTCCCTTTCCATTTTTACTGTTGTCAGTATCTCACCCCCCATTGTGTATTTTTCCCCTGGGTTTTGGTTTCCCAGGTGCATTACCTTGCACTTCTTTACCTTGAATCTGAGCTGCCATACATTTGACCATTCCTCCAACCTTGCCAAGTCCCTTCTCATCCTTTCCACTCCATCTTGTGTATCAACCATGTTGCAGATCTTTGTGTTGTCTGCAAAGAGACATACTTTTCCTTCCGGTTCCTCTGCAATGTCACTTATAAAGACATTAAAAAGGACCAGTCCCAGTACTGAACCCTGCGGTACCCTGCTGGTAACCCTCCTTTCTTCACTGTGGACTCCATTTACTACTACACTTTGACTCCTGTTGTCTAGCTAATTTTTTATCCAGGCTACCACCTTGGGACCCACTCCAAGGCTTGCTAACTTGTGTATTAATCTTTTGTGTGGGACTGTTTCAAATGCCTTGCTAAAGTCTAGGTAGGCCATGTCCAAAACCTCTCCCTGCTCTACTACTTTGGTCACCCAGTCAAAGAAATATATTAGATTCATCTGACATGACCTTCCCATCGTGAATCCATGCTGCCTTGGGTCCTGTGCCCCACTTGCCTCTAGGTACTCAACAATTCTTTCCTTCAGAAGTGATTCCATCATTTTCCATACCACTGAGGTCAAACTAACTGGTCTGTTGTTTCCTGCTTCTGTCCTGCTCCCACTTTTGTGAAGAGGAATCACATCCACCCTCCTCCAGTCCTCAGGTACCACCCCATCCTCCCATGATTTGTTAAAGAGAGTAGTCAGCTGTGTCACTAGTTCTACCCTTAGTTCTTTTAGAATTCTTGGGTGAATCCCATCAGGCCCCATTACTTTGTCCACCTTAAATTTTATTAGTTCTTTCAGAACCCTTTCTTCTGTAAATGGACTGGTATTGACCCCCATCTTCAGACTGTTTCTCTTGTTAGGTACCTCCCCCCTCTTCCTTTGTGAATACTGAGCAGAAATATTCATTCAGTATCCCTGATTTTTCACTGTCACCCTCTACCCACATTCCTTCCCCTTTATTAAGCCTCAGTATCCCTCCTTTGGTCTTTCTTTGCTCCCTAATATACCTATAAAAGGTCTTATCCCCCTTCTCAACAGGATTGGCTCTCCTTTCCTCAGTTTGGGCCTTTGCTATTCTGACTACCTTCCTAGCCTCTTTCTGCTTTAACTGATAAAGTTATCTGTCCTGCTCCTTCTGTGTTTCCTTATATTTCCTGAATGCTATCCTTTTCTTCTTAACCTTCCCTGCCACCTCTTTTGAGAACCATAGTGGTTTTGTCTTTCATAGTGTTTTGTTGATTTGCTTTACACAAAGGCTTGTTGCCTTTGTGATGGCTGTTTTGATTACTCCCCATTGTTCCTCCACCCCTCCTTCTTGCCTGTTTGCTAGTGCTTTTCTGAGGCACTCTCTCATTTTCCCAAAGTCAGCCCTCCTAAAACTCAATACTCTTGCTTTTGTATGGCTTGATTGTATGGCTGTGTTTATCGTGAATCACACTGTTTGGTGGTTGCTTGTTCCCAGATGGCTACCCACTTCTAAATCTGAGATTCTTTCTCCATCCTCATTTGAGAGTACCAGGTCTAAGATTGCTCCCTCCCTCCTGAGTGGGTTCCAGTACCAGCTGTCTGAGGCATTCCCCTTGTTGGGCATTAAGAATGATCCTGCTCTTGGATGTGCCTGCAACAAAGGTGCTCCAGTTAACATCTGGCATATTCAGATCCCCCATCAACAATATCTCCCCTTTTTCTGTCATTCTAAGGATGCCTTCTATCATTTCCTTGTCCATTCCCTCCCTCTGAGATGGGGGTCTGTATACAACCCCCATGCGGATTGTGGTGCCATTTCCTGTCTCCAGGGTGACCCAGAGTGCCTCATCTGCTCCCTGTTTACTCTTTAGTTCTGTTGCTTTGATCCCTTCCTTTACATAGAGAGCTACTCCTCCTCCTCCTCTTTTACCGTCCCTGTCCCTCCTGTAGATTGTGTATCCTGGTATGTTGACATCCCAGTCATACTGTGTACCATGTTTCTGTGACTGCCACAATATCCAGGCAACCCTTTTCCATCAAAACTACTAGTTCAGGGATCTTGTTACACAGACTACAGGCACTGGTACTCATCACCCTCCATTTTTTGATGGCCTTACCCCTTTTAGCCCCATTCCTGTCCTTACTGCCTTTGCCTTTTTTCACATTTACCTCTGTCCTGCTCCATAATGAGTTCTCTACCTTGGTGTTTACCTCACTAATTACTGTGTTTTGTGGGGGGAGACTGGGATTTCCCTGCTCTTTTTCAGTGCCTCCCCCCTTGGCTAGTTTAAATGCTTGCCAATGAAGCATTTAAACCTCTCACCTAGGATCTTGGTTCTCCCCCTGGACAGATGCAGACCATCGCACCAGTATAGGTCTGCATCCATCCAGCTGGCTCCCCAGTCCCCAATGAAGCCAAAAACCTGAGCTCCACACCAGTTTTTCAGCCATTCTTTGAATTCCCTGATGAGGAGTACCCTAGGGTCACCCTTGCCATAGACAGGCAGCACCTCCAAGAAGGTTACCGTATGCGCTACTTGTCTAATGCCCCTCTCCAACTCTACAAACTACTCTTGCACTGCTCTGATCCCATTCCTAGCCAGGTCATTTGTCCCTAGGTGGACAATGACATCCAGCTCCCTCCCTTGTGCAGCTACTCCCATGATCCTGAGAATTTGCTTCCTGTCACTCCATGCCGTGGCACCAGGCAGGCACTTTACCTCCCTCTCCCCTTCCTCCCCATTTCTACCCCCTATTGATTGAGCCCCCCACCAGGAGTTGCTTTCATCCCCTGTGGGGTCCCATGCTACCCTCTGGTGAGTCTCCTTTGTGAAGGTTCCCAGCATCCTCCTTGGTCTCCACTGCAGATGCCTCCATAGAGGAACCACTATCCACCAGAAGAGCATATGACTTATGGAGAGGTACAGCTGAAGGGATACAACTCTGTTCCACCACCCTCTCCCTCCCTGAGCCCACCCTGGTCCAGCCTCTCCTCTTTCTTGGCTACCTCTGAGGTAGTAGCATTGGCCCGGGTGGTCCCTGGGTGGGGGAGGAGGTTTCACGAATCCTAGCCACATCAGCCTGGAGATGGGCAACCTCCTCCCTCAGACCAGAGAGGTGCCTACAAATAGGGCAGCATTGCAGCCTCCAGAATGTCTCCAGGAACACTGCCACCCCACAGCCATTGCACTGCACCACTCCTATCATGTCTTATTTTGTGTCCCCTCTCCTGTTTCTCTGTATGCTTACTCTCTCCTCTCCTTACAACTCTCACCCTTCCTGTTCTGGGAAAGCAACTTTCTATATTCTTCAGTAGCCTCCTTCTTCCTTGCTCAGTGTCAGACCACCAGCAGCTGGGGGAAGAGTGAGCTACTTTTTTCCTTTAGTAGGTATAGTCCTTCTCGATAGGATGTTGGACTCTCCAGGGGTCCTCCAAACCTACATCAGACATAATTTCTCAAAGCCCAAGTTGGGCTGGAGAAAGTCCTGCTCTATTATGAAACGATCTGTCTAAATCATTGGAAAAAACTAGGTTCCAGTCACTGCCCAATAAGCAAGCAAGGAAGTAAGCCAATGTTACCAACAGCGGTGGAAAGAAGGAGGGGGTATCAATGTTCAAGCCATAAATAGAACCCAAGATAACTTCTGTGTTGGCAAGTCAGCCCTGGACAATAATATAATGACCCTCAGTATCATACCATTCTTTAATCATGGTAAAGGGTACTGATTTATGAATTAAAATTGACACACCTCCTTGTCTGGCACTTGACCCTGCAGCAAACACTTGGCTAACCCAGAGTTTCTGGAGATTTTTTTTTATTGATCCCTTGGAATATGAGTTTCCTGTAACATGACACATGTGGATTATACCTCTGTAAATGTCTAAGAAGGCAATATTTCTTGGAACTATCTCTTTCCCCTTTGATATTCCAGGAAAGAACATTAAAGCTATCTATGTTTAACCTGTACTAAAGACCATCTGGATCCACTCATCCTCCTAAAGTGGCAAACATGACCTCCAGCTTCCCCTTCCCCACCCTTCACCAGCACCACCAACCATCCCACCTCTCTCCCTTCCACCGAACTTCCCCCCATCCCTGACCTCCTAACTGACTCACTAACCACCCAGGCTGAAAGCCTTCTCCTAACTATCAGGTCCATGATGCCCAGGGAGCAGCTATCCACCTCCAATGAACCAGACAACTATCCACCTCCCCTTCCCAAAGCTATTCCCAGACTATGCATAGTCTGAAAACTGTAAGTAAATAATCCTTCTACTGGAGACCCCAGGCCTTCCACCAATTTCCAAAATTAATATCCTATATTTTGAGGTAATAACTTATGCAGAAATCCCCTGCATGGTGCCTGCACTAGGAGAGATTGGCTAAAAATGATATGATCACAGGCTTCCACTAAATATTGTAATTATCTAGAAAACTCCCCGAAGTAGACATCTACGATTATACCTTAGAAGATATGGGGTTCCTAAGCAGTTAAGGAATGGCCAAACAAATCTAAGTCATAGAATGGCAACTCACAGATAGCTTACCAAAGTTACTACATAAACCCTTCATCTCCCACCATATCCTATTAGGGGAATATCTCCCTCGCCAGACTCCCAACATGGGTAAGAAAAAATATTTAGCCGTCATTTCCTGGCTAACTGAATTACAGAATAGGGGAATCCTCCCTAGCGACCAACTGCTTAACTGGTATAATAAAGGTCAGAGAACCCACAACACATGTAGAACTATTTAACTGGGTAACATCAACTACAACAGGTTTGCTCAAATCCATACAAAAAACAGGTTTATTAGCAAGACAGACTTTTCTAGGTATATTATACTTCTTACAGTATATTAATGAGTATTCATTGCTATACTTCAGAATCAAAAACAACTGATAAATTTATCTTGAGAGCAAGATAGAAAAACATAGATAAAAACAATTGGTCCCAATAAGCTCCCTAAGCCCTCAAAATTACATAGTACACGTAGTCATAATTTAAAATTGACAGGAGATATAAATAAAATGACTAAAAGGAATAAGTGATTTACTCAAAGAGTTGTGAAATGGTGGAACCCCATGCTGGAGTCTGTGGTGGCACAGTCCAATGATGGATGTGTTCAAGAATAGATTAGACTCCTACACAGCAGTAAAAAAGTATAAGTATCTCCACTAATTTTAGTAGCAAGCTACAAAAGGGTCTTCAACCTACAAGCTTGTACGTTTTTATGATTCTATGAAAATTTGCCTAGAAATATATTGCATTAACAAAGTGCAGTCATCAGCAATAAAACATTTACCAATATGTACACGTATGCAGTTGTATCTAAAACTTAAAAGTCCAGGAATTGCAAAATGCTCAGTTGAGTGTACATTTGTACAGCTCTCAAATCCCAATAGAAAATAGAGCTGGACTAAGCAAAGTAGAGTTGCAGGTAACGTGTAACTGAAGCATTCTTTAAAATCTAAAGACTAAAACAGTAAAGGAAAATCCCCCCTGTGCAGCCGTAAAGTAACTTTGTGCTTAGTACTAATATAAGTGGTGATAACATAAAACAAGTCTCCAGCACAATGTGGTTTTACAAAGAGTCTAAAAGTGAAGTCCACTAAAACAGCCCAGACTGTTAAAAAAATCAATGGGCAGATCAACCAGTTGGAGAAAATACCTCTTCTCTTGGAATGCTGTAATTGTGATGCTAAATGCAGCTCTGCCAGTTGCTGTCTCGGCTTTTCATGAGCCTGTTGGTGACCATACCATAGCTCAGCTGGATGTTTCCCCATATCTTTCTGATAGGCGTCATGCATCTGAAACCCCCTGTTCATTCCCCTGTCCCATTTTGGGATTTGAATTTTGTTTTGGGGAAGCTGACTCTGTCTCCTTTTGAGCCAGCCATGACTTGCGAGCTATACTACCTTTTCTGGAAAGCATTATTTTTAGTTGCTATTACTTCTGCTAGAAGAATTTCAGAGCTTCAGGGCCTCTGGTGTGAGTATCCTTATTTGATTTTCCACAAAGACAGAGTGTATTTGCACATGAATCCTAAGTTTCTTCCTAAGGTGTTGTCTGAGTTTACACTGAACCAATCTATCCACCTTCCTGTTTGTTTTCCAGAGCATGCCAATCCAAGGGAAGCACTTCTCCATATGTTAGATGTGCACAGAACTTTGAAATATTACCTGCTCCAAACCAAGGAATGTAGAAAGTTGAAGCAGTTGTTTGTTTCTTTCACCCCAAGTAGATAGGGCATTCAGGTTTCTAAACAATGTTTGTCCAAATGGTTGGCTAACTGCATTGTGTTCTGTTTCAACAAGTACAACAAAGAATTGCCTGGAGTGGTCAACACTCATTCCACAAGAGGCATGGCTATCTCTGTGGCTTGTTTCTAAGGGGTCTCAGCCACTGATATTTGCATGGCTGCTACCTGTAGTACCTTCCACATTTTTGCCAAGCACTACAGTCTGGACATTGCCTCTAGAGCCTGTGCAGGATTTGGCATGGCTGTGCTGCAAGGCCTCCTGTCTTAAGCTTAAGGTTGGTCCTCCTCCCAGACTGTTTGCTTACACCTGTAACTGCCTGTGACTCATTCCTACCATGTGATCTGATGACTGAGATACCACTGAAGAAGATAGAACAGTTACATAGGAACTTACCATAACAGTAGATCTTCTAGGGGATCTCAGTCATCAGGTCTGTCTTCCCTCCCACCATTTCCCTTTTGGGGCTCCTTTCTGGAACTGGCTATCTGGAGTATCCAGCCTTTCTTCTAGGCCTGGGCACCTCTATCTGTCTCTCTCTCTCTTTTTCTCTCCTTGGTCCCACACAGCATGGGTATGCTCCCTCAGTCTTCAGGATAAAAGAACCGAGGAGGGAGTGAGGCCTTTACACAGTAGGGTTGGTGACACTGTCACATTACACCAGCATGGGTGGCCCAGTTGTACTGCTGAAAATCATCCATGTGGATCCTGCTTCACCGACGGTGAAGTTCCTATGGTATGACCTGATGACTGAGATTCCCTCGAAGATCTACTGTTATGATAAGTTCTAATGTAACTGTTCTTTTTGATGAGGGGGTTGGCAAGGATGCTGCTGTAGGGCATGAGAGGCAAGTGCAAAAAAAATCATATGCTAAACATAAGAATAAGAAGATGACCATGAATGGGAAAAATTCATGTGAACAAGGAAATTACAGTATAGGGTTTTCTCCAGGTCCCTTGACTATACAAGAAATAGTGCCAGGCACAGTAGTACAAAGCACAAAGGGTAACTCTTTAGTGTGAAATTTATTTTATATTGACCCTGCAGAAAACTTTTGAGCTGTTTGCAGTCTGTGCAAAAAAAGTGTCAGTCATGGTGGTAAAGTGGGACATTTAGGAACATCAGTAATGATATGACATGCAAAGGCAAAATACCCAGTAGAGTGGGGCAGGGCAAGGGATAGTGTGGTTGGTATGGGCAGTAGTGGAGATGGTGGTGATGGTGACCATAGTGACAATGAACTGTAAGCAGGAACTGACATTGAATTACTTGATGTGTCCTTGAATTCTTCCCAGGCAAACATAGATTGTTTTCTTCTTACACCATCATGTACTGCAAAATTCCACAGCAGTACTCCATGTGAAAAAGGTGTGAAAAGTACAATCCAGCCACAATATAAAATACCTCATCATTCTTGTCAACTAACATTAAAAGAAATGTTGCAAGGACATCAAAATTTACACACAAGCATCCAAAATTCCAGTTGTTAAATAGAGCTATTGCAGAGCTGTTGGCCGATTGTCAGCTCCCTTTTGCTGTTGTTACCCAGAAAGGTTTCTTCAAGTTCATGAACCAGATTGAACCTCAGTACACCATTCCCTGTCAAACCTATTTCTCAAAAAAGGTTGTTCCACAGATGTATGACTTGGTGTGTAGTGCTGTCACTAAACAGTTGAAACTCTCTGAGGTGAAGCAGGTTCACATAACCACAGATATATGGACCAGCAACCATACAACTGACTACATGACTGTTACAGCTCATTGGGCAAGTTTTCAGTCAGAAAGTAATAATTCCCACTCTTCCATAAGTAGTAGGAAGCAGGCTGTTTTGTGTGTCACCATTTGTGAAGAAAACCACACTGCTATGAATATTTTGCAGGAGTGGAAAAATCAACTCCAGAAATGGCTTACTCCATATTCCTTATCTCTGGGGTTCATGGTATCAGATAATGGTGCCAACATAGTCAAGGCTGTTAGAGATGGCAACTACCAACAGATACCGTGTTTTGCACATGGATTAAATCTTCTCATCCATGGTTTCTTAAATGGAAACAGAAATGTTGGAAATCTGTTAGGTCTTGCTAGGAAAATATGTGTGCATTTCAGCCACTCTGAAAGCTCAAAAAATCCTGAAGGGGCTTCAGAGGTCAAACGAATTACCCTTGCATACATTAAAACAGGAAGTTACAACCCACTGGAATTCAACATTTTACATGTTGGAAAGGCTTCTTGAACAGAAAAAATCTGTACATGACTACACCATGCATAATCAAATAGGTAAAGTAGACATCATGTTCAGTTCAAGCAGCTGGACTCTACTGGAATCTTTGGTCACCTTATTGAAGCCATGTGAGGCTGCCACACATGATATCAGTGCAGACAGTGCAACTCTGAGTCAAATTCTTCCTCAAATCAGATTTCTTCACATTTTCCTTGATGGCATAAACAAAGACTTTCAGTAAAAAGACCACACCACTGCTGTTATGCTGGCAGATGACTTGAGCCTCAGACTGTTGACTTGATCAGAGTATAACTGCCATGTTTAAGAATGACACCTATGTGTTGGTTACATTGCTAGATCCCTAGTTCAAGTGGAACATTGAAGCCATTCTTCCTGCAGGGGAAGACATTGAGTTTTGGAGATATCTTCTGCTAACCAAATGTGGCATTGCTCTACAAACACCATTAACTGATGTACAGCAGTCAAACCCTCTCAAACCATCACACTGCACCTCTGGCACAGACAATAGCACATCTATCAATTCTTCACAGTCAGCAGTGTTATCAGTGAGGGAAAGGACATTTACAGCTACTTCTTGGGCATCCCATGTTCAGGGTCAGAAAAGCAAATCACTTCTGAGTCACCTGCAACAACATTGACTGATATCCAGCAAAGAAAGTGCAGCAGGTTTTTCTGCCAGACTGGTAACTGTCTCACACAGCACAATAATCCTGGAGTACTTTGCAGACCATACTGTGATTGATCTCGAGGAAGATCCATTACTCTATTGGGAAAAAAAGAGAACAATTTGGCCAGGTCTAGCAAATCTTGCAATAATGTACCTCAGTTGTACACCTTCAAGCATATATCCATAACATATATTTAGTGCAGTTGGAATTACTGACCACAGAACACTGCTAAGTCCTGCAAATGTGGAACAGCTTACATTTCTCAGAATGAATGCTGACAATTTCCCCAGTTGTTACAAACACTGATTTATGTGAGTCTGAAAATGAACAACAGTCTGCAAACAGTGATACTGACTATAATGACTGGGTTGTGCGCAAAACAAATGGAACCATCACCACTGACACCATGCCAGCCACATACACCACACAAGTACTACTCTTAGTTTTCTTTTGTCAGTCATCAGTTTATATTATGTAAGTTTGATCAGTGATGGCCATGGGTATAATTTTTTTTTTAAAACAGCAGCAGGCTCAATCACAGTGGCTGTGCCTCTCATACCTGTCTCAGCAATGCCCACCATGGGTATAATTTTTGGAAACAGCAACTGTCTCACTCAGAGTAGCTGTGCCTCTTATACCTACCTCAGCAATGCCCACCATGGGTATAATTTTTTGAAACAGCAACAGAATCACTTATAGCAGCTGCTCCTCTTGCACCTGCCTCAGCAATGTCCACCGTGGGTATCATTTTTGGAAACAGCAGCAGGCTCAGTCAGAGGAGTTGTGCCTTTCATACCTACCTTAGCAATGCCAGCCATGGGTATAATTAACAGCAGCAGGCTCACTCACAGCAGCTGCCCCCTCATACTTGCCTCAGCAATGCTCGCCATGGGTATAATTTTTGGAAACAGCAGTGGACTCAATAAGTGAGCATGTTCCTCTCATACCTGCCTCAGCAATGCCTACCATGAGTATAATGGGTTGAGGCATCTAAAATACAGTGTAATAATCCCCCAAAACAGTCTTAACATGATTTTTGTTATAGTCAGGGTTGGGTAATTGAGTAGTAGAATGGGTCAGGTAGTGATTACCCGATCGAACCCAACTACTCAGTTTTCATCAGCTTTTTGGGGGTACTTTTGGGGTACCAGTGGGTTGTCTTGGTGGTCAGGTATTTTAGTACCTGCCCATCCCTAGTTAACACTGAACAACAGAGGTAAAAAATTAAGAAATACTAAACTAGGCCAACTGCTGACAGCCATTGACATCATTCAAGGACTGATGTCAGTGGCAGCAGTGTATGCGTACACCGAACATTTGATCAGATCAGTGGGCTCAAGATTTGTCAACATATTTTTCCTGCCAAAAAAAAACATGGTACACTTTATGTCCCAGGCTAAAGACACCCTGTCAGTTCAAGTGTTGTAACTGTGCATGAATTGCTGGCAAACTCCCAGCATGGATTTAGAGCCAAGAGGTCCATGGACACCACCCTAGTTGATTTCAATGATCAGACAGCAACATCTTTAAATTTGGGGAAGAGTACTGGAGCAGTGTTCATGGATCTCAGCAAGGCCTTCGATCTTGTGGACCATGAAAAATTGTTAATGAGACTATATGAGATCGGGGCTCAAGAGGAGCTGTCACTATGGTTCAAGTCTTATTTTTCAGGAAGGCAACAGTGTGTGTCATATGGAACTGCTGTTTCAGGCTTAGAAAAAGTGAGAATAGGCATCCTACAGGGCTCAATATTGGTCCCTTTAATGTTCAACATGTATGTCAATAACTTAACTACAAAAATTGTTAACAGTGAGATTCGGCTGTATGCAGATGGCACCGTGTTGATGTCATCCGCAGATAATCACAATTGTCTGGAACAGTAGCTCCAGACAGACATAACCTGTATGGAGCAGTGTTTTAAGGACACCAGTCTATTATTACATGCCAAAAAACACAGTCATGACATTTACAGTAGGTACTCAATTAAAGAAAAAGCCTGAGCTATACTTAAAGCTCTTGAATGGAACTCTAACCACTAATGTAAACAAGCATTTTTCAGTGCTGAATGTTGTCTCACTGGCATTGGCATTGGTAGTGCCAGAGTTAGAGATGCATAATAGAAATGGCAGTGAAGTATTGAAGTGATGCCAACCCCACCCCACCCTGTAGAGACTGACAGGCATTGGGGTGTGCCTTTGGGTCATCAGCTATAACACTCATGACATTGTACCTCACCGTACCCTGTAGACACTGACAAGTGTCGTGGTATGATTTGAGATCTTTGGGCATTATACTTACCCCATTCCATATGGAAATACACTGAGGTGGGTGCAGTATAGGAGAATGGGGTGAACTTTATGGCCAAACAGTGCAAGGCACACTACGATGCCTGTCACTGGCTGTAGGGTGGAGGTGGGGGTGGAACGGTGTGAGCATTAGAGCCGATGATCCCAAGTCACACCCCTGATGTCTGTCAGTCTCCACAGGGTTGGGTTTCTACAGCTGGAAACCCTAACACCATAGGCATGTGTTGGTATTTTCACTCCAAATTTTCAAAATGGGCTTTTTGTGAGCCCACCTCATGAAAAGTGGCACAATCAGTTTGTTAGCTGAAAGGTGATTTTGCACAGCGGCTATGCCATTTGGCAACACAGGAATGAAAACACATTTTGGGCAAGATGTGGAAAATTACAACTGTATTGTTCATGAGGAGATGTAAAAAAATGGCAACGTTGAAAATCTGAAGTGAAAATATGAAAAAAATTGGTGAAGTCATGAGCATGCATAGAAACTGCACAACACACGTCTGTAACCCAATTATTTTGGGGAGTTTGTTAGCCACATTTTTAACATAGGCATTTTGGGACCTCCCCTCATGAACAGTGGTGCTGTGATTTTGTTAATCTGTCCCAAAAGTTGATTTGCCACAGTGACCATGACATTGTGCGCCACAGGTGCAGAAGCACATTTTGGGCAGGATGTGAAAAATGAAAACTGTACTGTTCATAAGGAGGTGTGTAAAAAATGCCGGTGTTGAAAATCTGGCATGGAAATACTGCCAAATTTGCAACATTACAAGGGTGTGTGGAAACTGCCCATTGCACACTTATAGCAAAGTCATTTTATTGACTTTCGGCACCAAATTTTCAACATAGGCATTTTAGGACCTCTGCTCATGAACAGTGTCACCATCATTTCCTCACACTGTCCCAAAAACTGATTTTGCACAGCGACCACTCTATTCTGTGCCAGACGTGCGAAAACACATTTCAGCCAGGATATGTAAAATCACAGCTGTACTATTCATAAGGAGGTGTGGGAAAATGGCAATTGTGAAAATCTGGAGTGAAAATATTACAAATTCACAGAGTTACGAGCGTGCATGGAAACTGTGCAATGCACGCCTGTAAAACAGCCATTGTTTGGATTTTTTCCACTAAATTTGCAACATAGGCTTTTTGACAGCCCCCCTCATGAACAGTGGCACTGTCATTTCATTAATCAGTCCCAAAAGGTGTTTCCACACAGTGACTGTGAAATCACCTTTCTGGACTGAATAATGCCACGATAGTGCCTGAATTCATGAGGAGGGGTCCCAAAAACCCCATGTTGAAAATTTGGTGTCAGAATTCCCAAAAATGCCCGAGATATGCACCAAAGTTGAAAAAAAACCCTATTTATACCATTATACAGCTTACCGGCATTTCTTTAGTTTCCGGTCAGCTTTGAAGAGTGCAGAAGTGTTCCCGGCCCACCGAAGATCATTGCACCAGACCCACAGGTAAGTATGGGTTGAGGGGGGTGAGGGAGGCAGGTGCTCAGAGGGTGGGTGTGGTTGTGGAGGGACAGGAGACTGCGAGGGACCATTTTTTATAGGTGAAACAAAACAAAACAAAAACATCAGGGACTTTTTTTTAAGGGTATTTAGCACACTAGAGTGTGCTCCCAGTGTGCCACCTAAGTGTTTTTTTTGGGAGGGATGCAGTAGCCGACGGGGGATTGGGCACCCCCATTGGCACATATGGAAGGGGAGTGGGGGACACAAGCCGAGGGGGATTGGGCACCCCCTTGGCACAGAACAAAAGGGGGGACATCATGCTGATGGGGAGCAGGCTCCCCCAACAGTAGAATGAACTGGAAATGGGGGGACTGAAGCCAATGGGGATTGCGCCCCCATCGGCAAAGAAATGCATTTTTGGGGGGACACATGATGCTGAGGGGGATTGGGCACCCCCTTGGCACACAGCAGAAATGGGGGTGAGGAATTATGCTGACTGGGAGTGGGCTCCCCGTCAGCATTGTGACAGGCAGTGGCAGCGGCAGTCACTACAGCTATGTTGCCTGCACGATGGGAGGCGTGTTGTGGTCACGCTGCATGAGAGCTTTGCTCTCATTGCAGTGGACCTTTTCTCAGATCTGGTGGCCACATTAGATATGCAGGGTGTTGGCCCCTGCTACTGGCTGACTGGGGAATGAGGGACACACCTACTGATGTGTGCCCTGCATTTGCCAACAGTGACTCGCGCCTCCAAATCTGCACTACCAAGAGTGTTGCAGTATGTGCATGAGCCAACATAAAAATTACAAGTACCTTGGAGTCCTGGTTGACTCAAGTTAACATATTCAGACCACATAAAAAAGGTAAAAAGGGTGAATCAAAGGTTGGGAGTGTTAAGAAGGGTATCTCTGCTGTCTCACAACAGAAACAAGGATAAAACTGGTGAAACAATTATTGATCCCAGTTTTAGAATATGGTTCCCATTTGTATATGAATACAGCAGAGTCCTCCTTAAAAAAGATGGATAAGATGTATTATAGATTAAGGACATTTGCTACTAAAAGCAAACATGGAACCCATCATTGTATAATTTATAACAGATTGAGTTGGTTACAACCTGATAAGAAGAGGAAATATTTATGGTTGATTGTGGTGCCACAAGTTAATATACCCCCAAGGAAAACATCTCCTAAATAATTCTGTAATACTAGACCCACCCTGTACAAAGAAAGCCATTTTAAGATATAATAGCCTAAATGTACTGACATGTAAATCATTTAATAAGCTTGATGATATGACTCCATAGAAAAGTTTAGCAAACCACTGGAATGAACCGCCAAATGACTTGACGTCTATACAAAAACATTTTATTTTTAGAGTAAACTTAAATAGTCACTTATATTCCAACTGTATCTCTTTTAGATGAATGTGTGAATTTCTGTATGTATTGGTCTAAATGTAAGGTGTTTAGTACTGTAATATGTTAAGGTCTCTTTTATTATGTCTGCTGTAATCACAGGACATTGTTGAAAATGGTGTAAAACCCTAACAATTTGTATCCTGTATAAAAATAAATTTTTATCATCATTTTAAATTATATTAGTACAAAATCACTCTGTCAGTGTATAGACATCCCTACACTGAACAAAGCAGGGAGTTGACTATACAACTGTGTAAGAACTTTACTACCCCTTACAGCATATGTTCAAGCGAGCAATCAGACATATAAACTTCCTCGTCTGATGTGCTGCTAAATATCTGTGCTTGTACTTTAATTTTCCATTACTTTTGTTTATTTTGATGGCGTCTTCATTCCTTGTAACACTGTATGAATCTCAATTGCTCACACAGCTGCAGCTGTCAGAGCCAGCAATGGGAGTGGTCCTGTCTTAGAAAAAATCAGTTCTTAGCATCCTTGCTTGTATAAGATTGTCTTTTAGTGAAAACTGCACAGTTTAGCAGTTTAATTTTGATTATTCATTTTAAACTTGTTGCCAGTTACATTGTTTCAAAGACATAACAATGACAGCCTGAGGTCTACTTGCTGTTTGTAGTTTTGCTGTCTGTCTAATATGGTGAGCTCTCACATACTGCAGTGCATATCATCATCTGTAAAGAAACGAATATTGCTGATGTTTTGGGGAAAAAATAAACATGATGATTTCTATTACACATTCACAAAATAAAGATGGAAAATGAATACTGGAAATTAATCTTTACCATTGATCTTTAAGTAACATTTTAAACCCAATAAGAGGTACAACTGCATGATTTTATTTTTTTTTCAATATAATGTTTATTAAAGTTTTACATATATACTTGACAGGATCATGCTTATCAATCTCAAACATGTACATACAAAAACAGGATACATGATTCCATCCCTCCCACCCCCTTACCCCCCAAATTACCCATTCCCCCCACACAGTCCCAAGACATGACAATCCAACATAAATAGTTACATAACAAGGTGCAATCTAAATGGTGTATAATGTATGTAAAGGGGCCCAAATCTTATCATATTTTGATTTATTATTATTGAGACTAGATATGATTTTTTCCATTCTCAGATTGACTAACAACTCCTTTAGCCATTCAGATTAAGAAACTGTTCCTGTATTTTTCCAATATTTAAGGACCAGTTTTTTAATAGACATAGAAATCAAGGCGATGTGGTATTTTCGAATATTCACTGATATCTGTGAATAATCCCCTAGAAGACAAATCTCAGGGGTAAACAGGTCTGTTAAACCAAGCAATGGGTCTACACTATCCTTAATACTATTCCAGAGGGGGGCTATCTTGGGGCAGTCCCAAAAAATATGAAACAAAGTACCTTCCTTCTGCAGGCACCTTATACATTGATTGGAACTTATTACACACCAATCAGGCAATTTTTGTGGAGAGTAATAAAGGTTATGCAAAATGTTAAACTGCATGAGACGTAACCTGCCTTGTGTTACAAAATGGTGACAGTTACTCCATAGGGCAAACCAGTCTTTATTCCAGTGTGGAAAAAAATCAGACCAAAACTCTGTGGGTCCAAAAGAATCCGGAAAACGCCAATCATATAATATATTATACAATTTAGAAATTACTTTAGGGAATTAACTAAAGGACACAAATCAGAGTGAAAAGAAAATTTAGGCAGTGTAGGAACACTTTTTTCAAATTTTTTGACAAGAAGATGTCTAAGTTGAAGAACTTTAAAATAGTCCATTGTTTGCAATCTGAATTTCAATATAAAATCTTTTGTAGATAGCCATGATCCATCCTCCTTGAGGAACGAGGATAGTCTTCCCTCTCCTAGTCTTGGTAACAATGTGGGGGATAGATTCTTATTGTCTATTTTGAAAGCTGGGGAATTCCAGATCGATTGTGAAGTATCCAAATAATGTTTGTATTTTAAGAATTCACACAACTGCGAATGAATTCTAATGGATGTTGCTACCGTGGTATCTTTTAACTTTTTCGGCAAGGAAAATATGTTTAGGAATAATAATGTGGAGGGAGCAAGATTACATGAACAAATCATTTCCAATTCTATCTTAAGCCATGGAGAAAGAACAATGGAGGGATTAGGATCTAACCACTTGAGTTATTTAGCAGCATGGCTGGCCCAATAATACATATTAAGGTATGGACGTCGTAAGCCGCCCTTAAGTTTAGGTGTGGCTAATTTGTAGTATGCTAATCTCGGTTGTTTCTTAAACCAGATGAAATTTACCATTAAACTCTGAACTTTTTTAAACCAACTTCCGGGTAAGTAACTATTGAGTAATTGAAGGGAATATAATAATCAGGGAAAAACATTCATCTTAATTAAATTTATTCTTCCCCATAAAGAAATGGGGGGGAGTCAACCAGCGGTCCAAATCTTGAGTCACCGTTAATAATAAAGAGTCAAGATTCTTTTTGATAGTAAGCTGTGTACTCCTAGTTAGCTCAATGTCTAAATATCATAACGAGTCCTTAGACCATGAGAGACCTAAAGCTGTAAGATTATTCTTAAAAACTTTATGGTTCAAAGGGAATACAATAGACTTTCCAACATTTAACTTATAATTTGATAATCTACTGTATTTCTCTATAATCTCTAGCATAACTGGGATAGAGGTCTCTGGGTAAGAGAGTTGTAAAAGCAAATCATCTGCGTAAGCAGCGACTTTAATTTCGGTTCCTAAAATTGTGAGCCCCTTAACCTTTGGACATACGGACAATTTACAGATTAATGGTTCCAAGTAAAGGTTAAAAAGTAAAGGGGAAAGAGGACAACCTTGCCTAGTACCGGAGTATAGGGAAAAGGATTTGGAGATTGCTCCATTTCCTGAAATTCTAGCAGTTGGGCTTTGATAAAGAGCTTTCTCCCACACCTGAAATTGTTGAGGAAAGCTGAAGAAGTTTAACGTTTGAAGTAAAAAAAATTCCAATTGACTCTGTCAAAAGCCTTCTCAGTATCCAGGGACACCAAAACCACTGGAAAGGGGGCATCCCTAGACACCGAGAAGACATGGGAAAGAGTACGAAGATGATCTACAGAGGATCTTCCCTTCATGAAACCCACCTGCTCTATACCTATTAAGTCAGGGAGTATTAAACTAAGCCTATCTGCAGCTGCATGATTTTAAATTAAAGTTTCTCTTAGTCTGATCTCGAAACATTACTGCAACTTAAAAAACAGACACGCATGATTGAACTTCAAGGAAATGTTGCCAGCAAGAGCTTTTTTCATACTCTTACTTTCACTTGACTTTCTGTCATTCCCAAGGGTGGTTACTGTCCATCTGCCCAATGGTAGCTAACATTGGTGATGATAGTCCCCAAGGCACCACTCAATGCCCATTGCTGGAAATGATGACTGAAGAAGGCTTCAGGAGCTGCAGCACTAGGAAGCAGGATAGGTGTCTGAGTTCTAGTAAAGTGGAATGACCCTGTGACAGTCAGGGGGAGGTGCAGGGGTGATACACCAAACTTTCAGGTACAGCAGGCATGTAGAAAGTGCAGCACCACAGTCAGACTGGGAGACATCCTGTCCTCACAGGTACCGAACTGGCTCAGACTCAATATTCAGCTAGGATATCCACCCAGGAGGAGCCTTCACAGTGCTGCTTTTGAAGTCAGGGTCTGTTTGCCTACATTCACAGAAGCCCCTTGCTGCTGCCAATACCACCACTGTCATCACTTGACTTGCCAGGGACATTGACTCTGAGCCTAGCCCTCAAATGCTCCAAGAATCATTGATAACCACTGAGCCAACTGCTAGTACCATGCTCTGATTGGGCAGGGTAACCTCAGAGCATGCTCTGATTGGTCCATGCAGAAGAATGTCTGCTGTCCCATAGACACCCATGTCACTTGGGCCCAATTGGTAGTAAATGATGGCCCTATTATATAGTAAAGTGAGGCACTTTAAAAGTATTGCAGTGTACCCCTTGTCCCCAGCCAGCTGGTGTCCAGCTATAAAACTATTACTAATCTCAGACACCTTCTAGGGCATGCCAGTTGGGGGACAAGGATTTGCAAGAAATCAACAATAATAACACACAAAGTTTTCAGATGTGTCATGTTTTACCTCTCAGAATACTGAAGAACATCAGTGTTTTGAGAAAATGGCCACTTTAAAACAAAAGCATTAGCAAACAAATACAGGGGTCAACCTTTACTTTTCTTTGTACTAGCCAGCAGGACAAGTTGATTCAGAATTGCACTAGCCCTCAGATGGTTGCACTAGCCCGCAATTGTAACTGTAAATGTTGATCACTTATACAGGAAAGAATGCAAGCCAAGAAAATACTTCAATTATTGCACATGTATCCTGCTCTTATATTGCTTCTGGCCCAGTTGAAAAAAAGACTGCAGAGCCATCACACACAGTGTGCCCCCACCCCCCATTGTTTTGTACCTTGCCCGCCTCTCTTCTTTCTGCACCCCCTGAACCAAAGGATATCACAGCAACAAATGTTCAGTCAAGTAGGCCTTGCTCTGCACACACAATAGCTGGCATCAGAATGTACCTCACCAAACTCTCCCCACTACCCACACTGTAATAAATAGAGACTCTGGTAGAGAAAGACACTCTCAGACCCCACCGTTTGATCAGCTGGAGCCCAGCACTTCTGGAAGTTTTCATACGGTGTCAAGTGAGCCAGGAGCACATCTAGGATTTCTTTGGGAAGGGGGCTACACAAGGTTAATGGGACTGGGAGACAGAAGACTTTGACATTTATATTTAAAAGTATTGATTTTAACATGTTATGCCCAACAGTAACATTTCTTAAACATTCTCATTTCATCAGGCCCGGGTAAGCAGTACACAGGCATGATACTATACTACCTCTGTTTCTATATTGGATGATCTATGCACCCCAGGAAAACTTATTTTAACTTTTCAAATTATATGTTTTATTTAGTTATTTTGTACCATACATGCCTCCAAAGCCTTGTTTTTAGGATGAAGGGACATGCTGAGTAGGATATGGGTGGGACTGTATGGATGATATTGGCTGGTGTGGTCCATTTTGAAGAGCTGGGGACCCCTACATTTGCCAGTAAGGGCAGCAATGGGTCTATGGATAGTCATTTCAGAGTATGGTCTGCAGGGTTGTCCAGGGAAGGTACAGAGTTGAGAGATTTGGAGAGGAGAGGGAGCAGGTATGTTAAGGCTGGGATAAAACCTACCACCTGCAGAGCAGACCCTGTATACCTCTTAGCATTTTGTCACTGAAATATTTATTTATTCATTTGTTTCAGTAGCAGATTAATACCTTTGAGCCAGGATGACTCTTTCACAAAGGTTCCTTATCAAAATAAATTTAAGACACAGTCAGCAGAAAACATCAATTTGAAGATACTCTCAAACATAACAAACAAGTGTAGACTAAATTACAGGGACATACATTAGTGAAGTATGCCTAGTGGCAAGTGCAGGGCATCAAAAGGTAGCAGCCGAAAAGGGCTTTGTAAATGCGATAGAGGTGAGGAAAGTGAGGGGATGGGAATGAAGGGATGGGAATGAGAGCATGATGCAGGTAGTGAGTAGGGAGCAAAGTGGGCTCTGACAAGGAGTGTATCATTGGAGAGGAGGGTAGGTAGAAAAAGAAGAGGTTGAGGGATGCGAGAGAGAAGATGAGGTTCTGTAAAGGGGTGGCCAAAGGTCAGGAATAACAGACATATTGGAGTTCTTGGGCCAGATGGATGTGCAGGGCATTTTTGTAAGGGCCAATTTTTGAATGTTCCAGGAGTGGAGCGGGAAGGTCAATATTAGATACAGACACTCAAAATGTAGTAAAAAGGAAGAGAAAGTACAGGATTGAGAGATTTGAATGAGAGAGCACATGTGGTGAGGCTGGGATAAAATCCACCACCTGCAGAGCAGACCCCGTATGCCTTTTAGCATTTTCTCACTGAAATGTAGGATACAGATACTCAAAATGTAGGGAAATGAGAAACACTGGTCTTAATAATTTGGGACAAATTTTCAGATAGATATATTCAGAAAACTGGAAGCTAGTGACTTAACAGCTTCTACTCTTGATCACACCCTGGACACTAGCTGACAATTCTGACAGTGGAATGATAAGTACTCACACATTGAGTCTTTTGTGGGATCCCTTTCTTGAACTGCCAGATACCTGCAGCTCTTAATGAGGTGTTAATCACACCAGATAGATCAGCATGATGACTAGAGCCTGCTAAAGTAGGGACATTTTTAACTTCATTAACAGCCATGGAAAACCTGCACTAGTCAAGGCGGACAAGTAGAGGGTTAGCTGCACTAGCCCTGGCCAATTTGCACTAGGTTTGGGGCTAGTAAAACAATGTTAAGGTCGAACCCTGAAAAATAGGGAGACAGTATAGCACAGTGGTCTAAGGCTCTGAGCTGCAAATCTGGTGACATCCAGCAGACCAGAACTGGGTTTGAATCCCACAGCTTCCACCTGCATACTGTGTGACCCTGACCAAGTCACTTAACCTCCTTGTGCTCCCAGGTCACTCCTGTAAAAAAGCTTTCAGCTTAGTGTGCTATACCTGGTTAAACAACTAAATAAAAAAAAATAGCTTTCATAACGTGTTTTTAGAAGCTGCTAAATGAATGCGCTCTGTAAATCATTCATCAGAAAACGCTACATGCTTGAAGGGGCATTGAAGTACAGTTTTTTCAACACATTGTTGTAGATCACATCTGCAAGATGGGCAGTATGGTGTTAAGCCTATAATTTATATTGCTTTCCCTTTCCTACTGAGTTACTACTGCCCACTATAATAGTGATCCCAGATTGCTTTGGAATTTTCCCTGTAACACCAGGGCAATTTCCATATGTTTTCCTGTAGATTATATTGTTTCCTATGGAAGCCCAATTGCTTCATTTTCCTGTATAACCAATGCAAGTATATGGGAAGAATTCCCCTATAGATGCCTCTTCATCCGTGTAAAATATCATTTTCCAGCCACATTAGCTCTGACCAGAACTTGTCAGTTTGACAACTACTAGTGAAAAAGGATCCAACTGAATCCTTGTATAATGAAGTCAGAATATCTTTACTGGCAAGGCAGACAGTGTAATTTCATGTAAAACTGCAAATCTGCTTGAAGATTTTTGTAGCGAAAAAAAGCTTCCTTCAACTGAAATATTATAAAAATAATCTATATACTGTATGGGACTTTTGATAATCCATGAGCTATTTTAACAGGTGATATTTTCTTCCCAACTAGATTTTACTCGGGAAGGAAAATACAGCACTTTATGAAATGTTGTAAAAATGTTGAACAATAGCAACAAATATATAGTTTTTCACTGAAATACATTGGATTCCTAAATAATGGGGATTTTCTTACATTGCAATACCAGAATTCTATTGAATTCTTTTAACTAGCAGTTTGGAAATAATAGGTGAAAACATACTTGTTTCACAGAACAAACAAATATTTTATTATAGAGGTAGAAAGTAATTACTGTTTAATACAATGAATAAAATAGCCAATTGTCTTTCAGAAGAGAACACATCCTCTTTAAGCTCAATAAACACTCCTTAATACTGCAACTCGAGAACTCTTTTAGTGCCGATATTCCACACTGAAACAAGTCCAGATCATACTGTATATCCAGTTTAAAAGTAATAAAGAGTGTAAAACCAACTCATTTGTATTTTGCTTATGACCACAACTGATATTCACACTAACTCAGACCAATTTACTGTGGCTCATAAACTTTACTTGTCCAGTACCAAAGGTTTCTCCTTTACACACTTTAATATTAGGAGTCTTCCTACTAAAATAGATTCTGTTAGAGTCTGGGCAATTTCCATAAAACCTGATTTCCCTGATAATTACTGAAACTTGCCTATCTGCCAAAATCTCAGACTCAGAAGTACTATCCCTGGTTACCATATCTGTCATAGTGATAGAGGCAAAGAAGAGGGGGTGGTCATATCCACAGGTTCATAACCTATAGTGTCAGACATATTTTTTTTTCTCCTGCTATTCATCACTTGAAATGTGTGCAGTTGATATCTCTCTGAATAAAGCAAAACCATTTCCCCTCCTGGACTACAAATTGCCACTAAATGCTCCTCCACTGATGCTTTTTAAGAACTCCCATGACAGCTTTATTATGGGTTACTTTAATGCTTACTGGAACCAGCAAGACAATTGTTTTCACCTAAACAAGATTACTGAAGATTTACAGTATGCTTGACCCAATTAATTTCATAGCATACAAGGATAAATGTGAAGAGCCTTCGAATATTTAAAACCCTCAATTTAATATTTGCTAGCAAGCCTGACTTTTTCTTTAAGACAGGTGTATTACCAAGTCAGTTAATAACCATCATGCTGTTTTTTGCAGAAAGCATTATGCCAGAGTTAAGGAACCTCCAAACACAATCACTTACGGATCTTTCTAAAATTGTAATTATGTCAATTTCACATCTGAATTTGAAGCAGTACCATGGAACACTTAATTTCTACTGTGGAAGGTGCTTGAGCCTTCCTTATGGGAGAATGCTTGGCTATGTGACAAACATATGGCCATCAAGTGTAAACTTGTCAATATTAATTAGGCCCCATTGTATTCCTTGTTCCGTTGTAAAAGATAACAACTGAGAAAAAATGCCTGGGTCAAAGCTAGGCAGAAAAACAGCCTATTTGACTGTAATCAGTGTTGTTACCTCAGAAACTCATATTTAAATTAGATACAATCCAAAAATGCTGCCTTTTTAGAAATACCTTATTCTTGGCACAATCAGCCAGTACTAGTACTTTGTGGAGGCTGATTAAAACATTACACTACCCCCTCCCCCGCACGCCACTACCACCAGTTCAAGTCTCCTGAGAGATTTTACAGTAGACAGTACCAACATTCTGGGTGGCAAAGAAATTATTACTGCCTTTAATCACTATTTATGAATGCCAGTGAAAATGTCCAGCCCAGTCATAATCTTCCTTACAGTGATTCCCCTCCTTTACACGTCAATTTGTCAAGACAGCAACTGTCTTTTGATTTTCTCTGTTGAAGGCACTTCTGTCTTTGAGTACTGCTAAATTTGCTGATCATAATGAAGCTGCTCTCAAGCTACTGAAATATGTTGCACCCATTATTTCCTACCCACTCATGTCTATTTTCAACAAGTCTGTTAAACAAACTGCTTTCCCAACTACCAGGAAAGTGTCTCAACTAATCCCAATTTTTAAATCTGGTCATAATGTGTCATAAATAATTATTGATGTACTTCATTATTACCCACTATATCAAAAATGTTTGAAAAATTACTATTCAGACAACTGACTACCTCTAGGATTACAACATATTAAATGTTATGCAGTCTGGATTAAATTTGACTAAAGTCTGTAGCAACATTCAGGATATCATGGCTGAGAATGTTTATACTGGGGGCAATAATCATTGATCTTTCCAAGGCCTTTGATATCCTGGCCTAGACCATAACATTCTCCTAAATAGAGAGGGGCAATGACTCGTACAGAGCACTATCCAGTGGTTTAAGAACTATTTGACTGACAGATATCAACTGACAGTAATTCTCAAAACTCTTTCACCTTTTCTGTGTTTACAGACTGGTCTCCCACAGGGCTCAGTTCTGGGACCCCTGTTGTTCTCGATGCACAAAAATGATTTTTCTGATTTTTCCTATAATGTAGAGGCATACTACCATGCAGACTGCACTGTGTTTTTCTCAAAATATCCTAACTTACAAATTGCACAAAGTGCCTACAAAGTGGGTTTGATCTGGCGCAGACATTCTGCCACAGAAACAAACTGGCAATAAATGCTTCAAAAGCAAAGATCATGATTTTTATCACAACATGGCCACTCAGACAACATTCCTCATCATCAAGACCTAAGATAACATTTTCTTCCTATCTTCAACTGAATACAAATACCTCAGGCTCTGGCTTGATGACCATCTAAATTGGTCCACATGCACTAATAAAGAAATAGGCAAAATGGGCCTAAAATTGTTTCCTATTCTGATATGTGAACCACTTCACCTCCAAAACAAACAAAAAACAACATTGCAAAAGTAATGTTATTACCTCCAAATCAGTAATGATAGACACAGAATCTCTCCATAGAAAGAAACCAATGGTTCATCAAGTCTACACAAGTTATACTACCTCATCCCCACCCAATGTAGTGTCCTGGGGGTTGTCCTCCTCTGCCCTCCCCCCCCCCACCAACAACAAACCTCTCTGATACTCCCCTGTGAGACTATGAGTCCTCCTGCTTTGTCACAGATATGTTTGAACCTATTTTGGGTACCTCCTCCTCCACTTCCACTGGCAATCTGTTCCACAGCTCCACCAAAAATGATTAATTCACTCAAAAATTCTGGTAATGTGGCAAATTACCTAACAGGCTCAATCTGCACAAGTACTGAAAAGAAGGTCTTCAAGAAATTAAATGATGCTTCAAAATGTATTATTTGTTTATTTTTTCCAGATAAGTACTCCAGTGTGCAACATGCTCATGGAAGTCAGTCAATGCTTCAATCACTTCATTCCAGAAACAAGTGCATCCAGTCTCAGTGATAATGCTGCAGACTTTAAAGTGCTGAGTTATCAAGGTGCAAGAAATATGGCTTTTTTTGTGACAAAAAAGTGATATATTTGCAGAATCTAGCCAACCCCATTTCTTTTGTGCACCACCTCTGCACCACAGCTCACACTTAACATGTGGTAAAGGTCCACAGCTCCACTACCCCCTTAGTGAAGTAGAACTTCTTCACATCCCTCCTAGCAACTTCCACTCCTGACCTCGTGCAGCTGCATATCCATTTCTAATAAACAGGTCTTCACTATTCACCCTGTTTATACCCCTATGGAACAAATGTCTAACTTGAATCCTCTGTTGTTTGGCTTCTAGCAAATGCATTTTCAGCAACACCAGATGTTTTTTATAGGATCTGCCTTGCTGACCCAGGATCATTTTGGTGGCCCAGCTTTGTACTGACTGCAGCCTGTCTATGTCCTGTCTCAGGTGAGGGCTCCAGAACTAGACACAATAATATAGGTGAGGCCTTACCAGCAATCTGTATAGGGGCAGTATCACTTTACTTCTCCTGTTATTATAAGCCCTCCCAATACACCCCAGCAATCCTTGATGCCTTACTGAATGCCTTATTACACTAGCTGGTTTGCTTGAAGGGATCACTGATGATGATCTCCCGATCTGTCTCCTCTGTAGTAGGGGCCAGCCTAACCCCTCCAATCCAGTACTCTGTGTAAGTACATCACCTTGTACTTCCTGATGTTAAATTTCAACTGCCAGGTCTTTGACCACTTCTCAATCTTCTACAAGTCATTCTGAAGCTTCCTCATCCCTTCTTTTCTGTTTACCCTGCTGCATAGCTTCATAGCATCAGCAAATAGACATATCTTGCCCTGGATAACCTTCCTTGTATCAGTAGTAAAAAATTGAATAGGACAGGCCCCAGGACTGATCCCTGCAACACCCTGATCATGCCCCCCTCAATCCCTGATTTGGCCCATTTACTGCTATACTGCGTTGCCTCCCCCAGCCAGTTCCCCATCCACCTGGCTAAACCTTTCTCTACTCACAAGTCCTCCAACTTTTTTAGCAGCCTCCCACATGGCACCAAATTGAAGGCTTTACTAAAGTCAAAGCAGAGCAAATCAAACAACTGCCCTCTAGTGCCCTTGTGGCTCAGTCAGAAAACAGTATCAGGTTGGTCTAGCATAACCTCAATGACACAAACCCATGCTGCTTGCTGTTATGCAGCCTGTTGTCTTCTAGGTAGGTCACCAGACTTTCTTTAATTACGGTCTCCATCAGCTTACCTATAATAGAGGTAAGACTGACCAGTCTGTAGTTGCCTGAGTCCTCCCAGCCCCCATTGTTGAGTGGGACTACATCTGCAGACTCAATCCCCTGGCACTACTACAGATTCCATTGAGGCAATAAATAGCTGGGCCAAGGGTTCTTCCAGTTCTAAAGCTAGTTCTCCAAGTATCCTTAGGTGCAGACTATCCATGTCTAGTGCTTCATTCACCCTGAGGGCCTCCAGACATTTTTTTCAACCATTAGCAATGATCACTACCTCCCATTGCCTGCCCCCCCACATGGCTACCTTGATCCAGCACTCTAATAGGGGTCTATCTGCTGATTGTCTTGTATCACCTTCCCCACTCAGCTAGCCCAATAATCCCCACACCTTACATTATTTATTTATTTATTTATTTATCAAGTCTAGGATTATAAATACCTTTGAGCCATGGCTCTTTTACAAAGGTTCCACGTCAGAGAAATACAAATTATGGGGAACATCAAGACAGGCATTACAACAATGTGGACATTGCAGAGTACAGATTAATACAGTTCAAGGGTAGCATTGTAACAAGGCAGCCAGCGGCATTTGTCAGAGAAGATAGACAACAGATAAGAAGTGCCAGAGTCATAGGGAGAGGGAAGAGGGTGGGGGGAGAAGGAATGTAGGAAGGGTGGCAAGAGGGTGAAAAGTGCAGCATTGGGTATACCAAGATGTGAGGGTAGAATCCAGTGGGGGGGACAACTAGAGCAGAAAGGGTAGTGGAGAACAAGGTTAAGTTGGGTAGTCACAGGAGCTGTTGGTAGTGAGATAGTCCTGGAGCCTAGTTTTAAACATACCAATAGTTGGGGCAGAGGAGATGGTTGGGCTGAGGCCATTGAACCAGAGTGGCGCTCGATAAGCAAAAGAGCATTGTCCCTGTGAAGTGTGACAGTGGGGGACTTTCAGTAGCTGTAGCGTGGATCTCCTAGGGTGCCATTTGTTAATTCGGTGTTGTAACAGAGTTGAGACCCCAGAAGGTGCAAGGCCAAGGTAGATTTTTTTCATCATGGAGCAGGTGAGAAACTTTATGTGGTTTGATAGTTGGAGCCAGCCGGTCTGAGTGCACAGGTCACATGTGTGGGTGAGACGGTGAGCAGTATGGATCCCTGTGGGACACCCGAGTGAACAGGCAGGGTGTTAGAAAGAGCGTCCGCAATTTTTAATCTCTGTGACCGGTTTTCTAGCTAGCATTTAAACCAGAGAGAAGAGTCAGGTGATAGCCCAGCATTCAGTAGTTGGTGTATTAATAATCCATGGTGTACTGTATCGAAGGCCTTGAGAGAGTCAACTAAAACGGCCCTGTGAGAAGGCCGCTGTCAAGGGATTTGTGCAAAGCTTCAGTGAACTCAAGAAGGGCTGTGGTGGTGCTGTGACCTTTCTGGAAGCCGTGTTGTTGTGGACAAGGTATATTGTATTTCTCAAGTGGTCGGTAGTTGATCAGCCACGATGTGCTCAAGTGCCTTAGAGAGTGGGGGCAGTATGGAGATAGGGCGATAATTTGAGTGAATCGTCTTGTCCCCACTTTTATGGATGGGTGTCACGGTGGCTGTTTTCCATAGGTCTGGGAATTTTCCACAGATGAGAGAGAGGTTTAGGATTTTTGTTAATGGATGAATTACCTCATCGAGGGTGAGCAAAAGAAGCTTAAGGTCCAGGGTGTCGCTACTAGATCTAGATTTAGAGATAGCTGCAGTAATATAGCGGCGAGCTTCATTCAGCCTTACCTTCCTGAAGCAGAAGATGGGATGGTTAGACTGAGAGACTGAGGTATTTGGGGAGTAGGCCCTGTTTTTGAAAAAGTCATGGGGTAGAACAGCACTAAGGTCTGAAAAAGCTGGGTTAAAGATGTTTGCGATCACCTTGTGGTCAAGGGTTGAGGATCCATCAACCATTAACATGGCCGGAGAGGTTTTTGGCTGCTTCCCTGTGACATCCTTGATATTGTCCCAGAAAGCACGACCATTTCCCCATGTAGTGGTGAGAGCATCTTTGTAATAGGTGGATTTCATTAGCCGTTTGGCTTTTGTGCAGGCATTTCGTGCTTGTTTGTAATTTTGGATGTCCAGTTGTTTGCCAGTGGCCCTGGCAACTGCCCAGAGGTGATCCCTTAGTTTCAGCTGTGAGAGAAGAGCCGCGGTGACCCATGGGTTAGAGAGAGATTTTGTTTTGTGCCTTTTAGCAGGGGCAAAGAGGTCGCAGGCTTTGTTGAAAATTGAGATGAAGTGATCAAGAGCTGTTAACATCTGTTGCTTCATAGATGGGTAGCCAGTCTTGTAGAAGCAGGTGTTGTTTGAGATGTGGAAGTTTTCCACGAGGAAGGACTCTGCTAGCGATAATTTTGGGAGGGGGCTTAAGGAATTTGTTAGACCATGCACACATGACTGGGGAGTGGTCACTGAGTGAGTCTGGAAGAATGGTCGTACGAGAAATCCTTGTGGGGTGAGTGGTGAGGACCCAATCCAAGATGGTACTGGTGCCAGTCTTGTAGTTAATCCTAGTAGTGGAGTTTACCATTTGCGTGAGGTTAGCAGCTGAGATGGAGTCTTTATAGGCACTGGCACTCGATGCTAACCAGTTTATGTTGAAATCCCCTAGTAGAATAAGTTCAGTTTCGGGAGGATGTGAGTTGATAAAGTTTAGAACATCGTTGAATCCATGTTTAGGGTCCCTGGGTGGGATGTATATGGAGACAATAGTCAGAGCTTTATGATTGGGACCTAGGATGATTTTTATTGGGAGAATCTGGGCTGAGGCAGAAAGTGATGGAGTTGCCGCAGGGTGCCAAGACAGGGAGTCTTTGACATAGATTGCACAACCACCACCTTTTTTGGATATCCGGTCCAGCCTGTGAACATTGTAGCCCTGTATTGTTACTACTGAGTCAGGAACTTTAGGTGTCAGCCAAGTTTCCACCACTGCAAGGATGTCAGGGTTGTGTTGGCATATGAAGGCTTGGAGTGCATCCAGCTTCTGTAGTAGGCTGCAGATATTAATGGTTGCAAGGATAATGGCACCTGGAGTTTGTGTGTGGCCTGAACTTCTAGGGCCAGGATTGGGATGGACGCTGCCTGAGATGAGAAGGAGGAGGAGCAGGAGTTTTAAGGAGCAGAGTCGCAGCTCTTTGAGAGATAGTTTTGATTGTTGTTTCCTGGGTAGAAGTTGCAAGGTTCCAGGCGGTGTCCCATATGGACTGCAAGGTGGTACAGTGTAAGAGGTGGCCACACTTGTTGAGAGAAGCGGCATGTTAAGTAACCAGGAATATTCAAACGGTACACTAAGCACAAGTCTCGAGTGGAAGTGGAGAGTTCCTTGGAGTTGCAGGAAACCAGAGTAGACGGTGGCGGGATGGGGTGGGGTGGGGTGGCTAGGACCAGGGAGAGAGAAGAGGGGGGGCCAGGGCAAGGATGAATAGGAGAGGCGAAAGAAAGGCAGAGAGAGACCACATGGCTTATGTGCTAGATAAAGAGATAGAGATATAGCCCTCTAGTGGTGAGAGGATATAATCTGCTAATGGAAAAGTCAACACATAAATTCAACTAGAGACACAGAGGGAGATACAGTAGTTAGAGGTGTGTTCAGCAGCAGATAGTATGGGCCACTTGGAAATCAGCTTCCACTGGTACCAAATCCAAAAGTCAGGGCTAGTACCTTGCAGTACAGAGGATTTCTGAAAAACTGTTTAGGTTCCAGAAATAGAGGGGTCTGTGGCCTGGTCAAGGCACGCTGGATCCCTTGCAGTACAGAGGATTTCTGAAATACTGTTTAGGTTCCAGAAATAGAGGGGTCCATGGCCTAGTCAAGGCACGCTGGATCCCTTGCAGTACAGAGGATTTCTGAAAAACTGTTTAGGTTCCAGAAATAGAGGGGTCCGTGGCCTGGTCAAGGCACGCTGGATCCCTTGCAGTACAGAGGATTTCTGAAAAACTGTTTAGGTTCCAGAAATAGAGGGGTCCGTGGCCTTGTCAAGGCACACTGGATCTCCATAATATATAATGCCCCATTGATCTTTCTCCACTTTTCCACTACTCTTTTGAATTTATTTATACCCATCAACCTTTCCCTAACCATATTCTGCATCTGGAGAAAATCTGCTCATTTAAGGTCCAAAGCCTCTGCCCTTGAGGGGAACCAGTGTGTGGAATCGGGGTCACTGGACTACAATGGTTCCCTGATGGCTACCTCTCCACCACATCTCAGTTGGTGAATACTAAGTCAAGAATCATGCCCTGCCATGTGGTATCCCTGTCCAACTGCACCAGTAGGCAGTCCTGCAATGTGTCCAGCACTGCCTGACTCCTGTTGCTCTTGGCCATGTTGGTATTGTAGTCTATTTCTGGTAAATTCAGCTCCTCTACTAAAACTAGATCCCCTTTTGTTACCCCCTCCTAACTTCCTCCCTGAATTCCTTATCCTCCTGTTCTTTTTTCCCTGGTGGTCTATAAACCATCCCACGTTTGTTTTTTTCACAAAAGCCATAGTCAACTTGATTCAGATCTACTACACTCCCCACTCCTTGATGGTCCCATCCTCTGTAGTGTCTATTACCTCCTGATGTAGAGGGATAGTCCCCCTTACCCTTTCTCCTGTCCCTCCTAAGCAAGGTGTACCCTGGAACTGCCACTTCCATTCATTGTTCCCTAGGGCCCATGTCTCTGTGATGACTACAAAGTCTAAACTGGTCTCTGTTACAGTTATCTGTAGTTCACTGATATTGTTATTCAGGCAAGCTGCCTTCCATGTTCCCAGATTTTTTTCCTCTCCCCTTACCTGTTCCATTGTTACTGTCTCTGACACCCTTCCTGCTCCACCCATTTTCCCTCTTGCAAGATGGTTTGTTGTGACCCTTACTCTCCCCTCCTTTCCAACTCTGCCCTGTTCCCTGCCCTCACAACCACTGGTACTCCATAGTCTCATTCCCATTTCTGTGGGAGTCCCTATAGGTTCTCCCTGTCCCCCTTCATACTAGGGAATATTCAACTCTTGTCTCATGCTCATTCAGTTTAAATGATGATCAATGTGGCCATCAAGCTTTTGTCCTAAGTGCACTTGTTCCCATCTCTCCTGAGATGAAAGCCATCTCCCTTGAATAGCCTTCTGTCTCAGAAGTTCCTCCAGTCTCCCACAAATTTATGCCATTCTTCCATCATGACATTACCCCTTGAACCAGACATTGAATAACTCAGGTTCCTCCTTCCTCATTCTTCTCCCCTCTTCCTCCTCCCTATCCCACACTGGTTGTACCTCTGAAAAGGGTAGCAAGGCTGAAGTGCCTTCCCTTTCAGCTCTGTCCATGTAGCCTTTGGAAGTTAAATGATGATCTTCTCTATAGTGCTGCCCCCGGTGCTTAATGAAAAAAACATTATTCATAATCACAAGGCACATTTTATCTTGGATGCCCCATATGGCATCTACCATTGTTGTCTGTACCATGATGTAGAGTGGCTGCTTTTAACCAAATGCAGGTGACTGCATCTCTAGCAATTTATGTACCACTGCATTTGCCATGGTGTGCATATATATATATATATATATATATATATATATATATAGATAGATAGATAGATAGATAGATAGATATCTAGAGAGAGAGAGAGAGAGAGAGATACAGGTATATATATATGTGTGTGTGTGTATATATTATGGTAGCACGGTAGTGCTACCATAGTTAGGGTCGAGGAGTCATTTACATGTTAGAACCCAAAATTTTGCACCTTAATAACTTTGCAACCATTTGACAGATTTGCCTGAAATTTGGAATACACAATCAAGACCCATATGCCCTGGGATCTGCCAAGTTTTGTATTGGTCGGATATGCGGCTGTGGAGTTATTAAGTTTGATCTGCGCATGCGTTTATGCTTTTTCTGGAATTCTATGGTCGTGCCTACAGGTCGAACGGTTTACGCGACCAGTCTGAAATATTCATGGAATGTGCGGTCATGGTCCCCGATGTGCCTTTTGAAGATTTCATGAAAAAATATTAAATGGTTCAAAAGTTATTCAAAAAAAAAATTCCAATTATAAGTCAATGGGAAAAGTTAACAAAAAGTTCAACAGTGTCGCAAATGCACTTTTTACTGTCACAAATGACCCTTTTACTGTCGCAAATCCACCATTTTGTTTTCAGTTAGTGATCAGAAAAATGCTAGGCATTTAAAATTGGGACTCTCTAGCAACCTAATTATTTTTGTATTCACCTAGTCGGGCCCTGAGGATGCTAGCCATGTCTTTATTTTGGGGTAAAACATCCCAGAAATATGTTTTTCAAATTTCTGGAAAAAGTACTTTCACAAAGTACTGTCGCACTTGCGACACTGTCAAATAATTCTGACAGCTATTTGCAAGTCAGAGCAGTACTTTTTGAGGCTGTGGGAAAATGACAGCAATTATATGGCACCCTACTGCAAAAGAACAGCTTGGTGCTTTGGCCTGAAATTTGGAGAGAACGCAGCTGACATCCCACAGATGTGCCTTTCAGTGTTGTGTTGAAAAAATATTACATGTCGGCAAAGTTACAGCAATCCAAATTTGATGCTTTTTCCCATAGGATAACATTACAGCGTCCGACGCATTGCAGCAATCCTTTGGCGCCCTGCTGCAAAATAACAGCTTGGTCTTTCGGGCTGAAATTTGGAGAGAAAACAGCCAACATCCCACAGATGTGCCTTTTTGTGGTTTGGTGAAAAAATATTACAGGGAGCCAAAGTTATGGCACTCCGAACTTCTCTTTTTTCCCATAGGATAACATTACGGCGTTCGCCGCACCTTTCAGGGCCTGTATCTCGGAAACGGTGTGAGATACAGACTTTTCAGCCAGGAAAGTCATAAATCATATGACTTTTAAATTTTTTTTCTATGTCGTATGGTTCCTGAGATATAAGCAATTCAGTATTCCAGCTCCTCATTTTCTGCTCCGAGACCCATTATTATGCATACATTCTTTGTACTCACTCTCTTTCTCTATGCAGCTTTTGGGGAAAACCAGCCTGTGCACTTACATTACTGTTACCATTGCTCTTTCCGCTTGCGGTTCCGTACCCTTTTCACTTACCATTCACTTCTACGCCACCATGTGCGTTATCCTTTGCGTTTTCATTTGTGCTCGCGTTTCCGTTATTTTTTGCTATTTGTGTCTACAGTACTGTTTCTCTTTCTGTTTCACTTTGCATCACCATGCCCATTGCCATTTGCATTTGCGGGCACCATGTTACTATGTGGCAAGACATCACGTGGCGAACCGTTCCCGTCTACGCCACCATGTGCGTTACCCTTTCTGTTCTCATTTGTGCTTGCGTTACCATGTGTGCCACTGTTAGCATTTCTGTTTCCATTGCTGTTCCTGTTACTATGTCACAAGACATCACGTGGTGGGAGTGTGGGGCCCGAAGTGCCCTTCGGGCACCGTGCTCCCGCCGCTGCATTACATTCACTATTTCTCATTATCTTTCTCAAAAAGAAGGGAAATTAGAGGCAAAAAACTCCATTTAATGCATCAGTTAGGGTTGTTCCACAGCAACAAAAGTGAGGAAATTCGGCGTTAGGGTTGAAAACCCCCTTGGGATAGGATAACACCCACCCACCCCAACTGGCATTGGGGTGTGCATTGGGGTGTTCTGTCCTAACTCTCACCCCATTCTCCTATACCTCTGCTTCTTTACACATGTGATGGAGAGAGAGTTAGGGCCGATGACCCCAGTGCGCACCCCAATGCCGGGTTGGGGTGGGGAGGGGATCCAAGGGGTTCAACCCTAACACCAAATTTTCACGTTTGTCACTGTGGAACAACCCTAACTGATGCATTAAATTGAGTTTTTACCTCTATTATGTGTATATATATATATATATATATATATATATATATATATATATATATATATATAGACACACATACACACACATATTATATATATATATATATATATATATAGAGGTAAAATCCTTACGAGTATAAGGTTACAGCACAGTGAGGAAATCACTGTGGTTGAAACCCCTTGACCCCCGTCCACCCCCTCACCGGCATTGGTCGCCAGCCCTAACTCTCACCCCATCACATGTGTAAAGCAGCAGAAGTATAGAAAATGGGGTGAGAGTTAGGACCGATAACCCCAATGCACACCCCAATGCCGGTTGGGGGGTAGGCAGGGGGTCCAAGGGGGGTTTTCAACCCTAACAGGAATTTCCTCACTTTTGTCGCTGTGGAACAACCCTAACTAATGCATTAAATGGAGTTTTTTGCCTCTAATTTCCCTTCTTTTTGAGAATGATAACGACGCACTCCCGCCACATGATGTCTTGTGGCATAGTAACAGGAACAGCACTGCAAACAGAAGCGCTAACAGTGGTGCACATGGTAACGCAAGCGCGAATGAGAACAGAAAGGGTAACGCACACGGTGGTGTAGACGGGAACGGTCTGCCACGTGATGTGTTGTCACATAGTAACATGGTGCCTGCAAACAGAAATGTCAATGGACATGGTGAAGCAAAGTGAAACAGAAAGAGAAACAGTACTGTAGACACAAATGGCAAAAATAACAGAAACGCAAGTGCAAATGAAAACGCAGCATAACGCACATAGGTTCTCCGCTCGCACGTGAATGCGTGTGGCGAGCATGTCTTTGGCATAGTAACAGGAACAGCAATGCAAACAGAAATGCTAACAGTGGCACACATGGTAACGCAAGCACGAATGAGAACAGAAAGGGTAACGCACACGGTGGTGTAGACGGGAACGGTCTTCCACGTGATGTGTTGTCACATAGTAACATGGTGCCTGCAAACGGAAATGTCAATGGGCATGGTGACGCAAAGTGAAACAGAAAAAGAAACAGTACTGTAGACACAAATGGCAAAAAATAACGGAAACGCAAGCGCAAATGAAAACGCAAAGGATAACACACATGGTGGCGTAGACGGCAACGGTAAGTGAAACGGGCACGAAACTGCAAGCGGAAAGGGCAACAGTAAGAGTAATGTAAGCGCACAGGCTGGTTTTCCCCAAAACCTGCATAGAGAAAGACAGTGAGTACAAAGAATGTATGCATAATAATGGGCATTGGAGCAGAAAATGAGGACTTGGAATACTAAATAGGTTATATTTCAGGAACCATACGACGTAGAAATAAAATTTAAAAGGCATATGATTTATGACTGTCCTGGCTACTTTTGTACTTAGCCCCTAGTGGCTAAGTATTTTTCTGACTAAAAGTCCGTATCTCGCACCGTTTCCGAGATACGGGCCCTGAAAGGCGCGGCGAACGCCGTAATGTTATCCTAAGGGAAAAAAAGAGAAGTTCAGAGTGCCAAAACTTTGCCTCCCTGTAATATTTTTTCACCAAACCACTGAAAGGCACATCTGTGGGCTGTTGGCTGTGTTCCCTCCAAATTTCAGGAAAAAAGACCAAACCGTTATTTTGCAGAAGGGTGCCAAAAGATTCCTATAATGCGTCGGGCACCGTAATGTTATCCAATGGGAAAAACTGTCAACTTTGGTGTGCCATAACTTTGCTGCCATGTAATATTTTTTCAATACAATACTGAAGGGCACATCTGTGAGATGTCGGCTGCATTCCCTCCAAATTTCAGCCCAAAACTCCCAACCGTTCTTTTGCAGCAGAGTACCAAAGAATTACTGTTATTTTGGGCATAGTGTTGCAAAGTAGTGTCGCAATTTGCGAAAGCTTTCACAAAAATTTGCGACACTTTCGTGAGTGCGACACTACTTTATAAGTACTTTTCCAGAAATCTGAAAACATTTCTGGGGTGTTTTATCCCAAAATAAAGACATGGCTAGCATCCTTAGGGCCCAACTAGGTGAATATAAAAAGAATTAGGCTGCTAGAGGGTCTCAATTTTAAATGCCAAGCATTTTTATGATCACTAACTGAAAACAAAATGGCGGATTTGTGACAGTAACAGGGCCATTTGAGACAGTAAAAAGTGCATTTGCGACACTGTCGAACTTTTTCTTAACTTTTCCCATTGACTTATAATGGGAAATTGTTTTTTGAATAACTTTTGAACCGTTTAATATTTTTTCACGAAATCTTTGAAAGGCACATCGGGGACCACGGTCACACATTTCCTGAAGATTTTGGGCAGGTCGCGCAAACCGTACGACCTGTAGGTGCGACAGCAGAATTCCAGAAAAAGCGTAAAAGCACACGTGGATCATGCTTAATAACTCCGCAGCCGTATATCCGACTGGTATGAAACTTGGCAGATCCCCAGGCTTATGGTTCTTGATCGTGTATTCCAAATGTCAGGCAAATCTATCAAACAGTTGCAAAGTTATTAAGGTGCAACATTTTGGGGTTTAACATAGAAATGGCTCCTCAACCCTAACTATATATATATACACGCACACAAATATATATATATATATATATATATATATATATATATATATATATATATCACCAAGAAATTACATTTCTGGGCAAACAGATGTAGCCTACATTCATCCAGGGGCCGAGACTACTGTATCCCACATACCAAAGCAAAACTTGGTGCAAACACTGTCCTGTTCGGAAGTCATTGGGCCCACCCCTCAAAGCTCCCAGAATGGCACAAGGGGCTTGCACCACAAGGAATGGTGCAAAGTGCCCATGCACCAAAAGATGCACCAGGAGCAATTTTGAAATGCAGCCTACATTAAACGTAGGCTGCTTGCACCATCCTTACAACACAAAATGGGCTGCAGCATAGTGCTAGGAGGCATGTGATAGATGCAAGCTTCCACATCCCCTAACTTGGGATTCTCTAAATCCTCCCAGTGGTGAAATTCTAAGTATCCTTAGAATAGTCAGGGCTGGTCTAAGGGTATTTAGAATTTTGCCCTCTAGGGAGGGTCAGAGATTTGCAGCACTCTTGAAGCCTTTCCTGGGTGGAAGGGAACATATGTTGCAGCCCCCCAACCCCAGTCCTCTTTTAGTAAAATAAACCAGTCCCTGGTGGTCTGGAGCACCACTCATTCCCAATCCCCTTTTATTAAAATTGATTCCATTCCCATTGGTCTAGAAGACCTCCTCCCTATTCCCAATCTGATCCTATAAGAATAGAACTGTCCCTGGTGGTCCAGTGGAGCCCCCCTCCCTATCTCTGATCTGCCCCTATAATATTAGAACTGTCCCTGGTGGTTTAGCAGACCCCCGCCCTACCCATGATCTCCCCTTAATAAAACATGTAACAGTTTCTGGTGGTCTGGTGGACCCCTCTCCCTATCCCTGATCAGCCCATATACTAAACCACATAAATGTCCCTAGTGGTCAAGTGGACCCCCACCCCAGCAGGCAGTGCCCCACCACTCCACTCCCCCATCCCATCCCAAAGCCAGCAACCAGCACAGCCCTCCACTCACCACCATGACTCACTGCCAACTGAGCTATCAATGAGCACGTACTGTATACAGTACAAGCTCATTGATGGACAGCTGAACTGAGCTGTCAATCAATGAGGAAGTACTGTATACAATACTCTCTCATTGAAAGCTCAGTCAGCAGCCAGTTATGGTGGTGAGTGGAGGGTTGTGTTGGTCGCCAGTTTGAGGATGGGATAGGGGAGGAGCGGGGTGGTGGTGCACTGCCTGAGGGGGTGGGAGGAGTTCACTAGACCACCAGAGACAGTTATGTGGTTTATTATATGGGCAGATCAGGGATGGGGGAGGTCTGTTAGACCACTAGAGACAGTTATATGTTTTATTAAGGGGAGATCCAGGGTAGGAAGGGAGGTCTGCTAGACCACCAGGAATGTGTTTATGTTAATTAAAGGGGATCTGGGATGGGGGTCTGCTAGACCAACAGGGACATCATTACACATAATAGCAAGGGGACTGAGTATTGGGTTGTGCTGGTTGCTGTCCAAGGGTGCAGCTGCTGCCCAACTGTCCCATAGCTTGCAGCACACCTGCAGATGCACCTTCTGTTTGGTGCTGGGTCACAGTTTCCACAAGCTGTGGTACTTTCCTGTCAGGGCCCTACTCAATTGAGTATCTGGTGCAGGGTCCCTGGCACACTGGCAACTGGTGAAAGCTGCTATTGGCACAGCCTGTACTGACCTTTGAGAATTGGGAACATTGCATTTGGAACTCCCTGCCACTAAATTTTCATCAATTACCAAATGGCTGGCTGACTCTGTTTATCACCCTAGAGTATGCATTGTTGACAAACTTTAGTTTTACATTTTATGTATAGCTCAAATTAAGATAGCTGTATCATTGTGCTTATTATGTTTATCACTCAAAACTTGTAACTTGCAACTTACTATATCATTTCATAGATGAATTCCACTGAAATGAGCTATGGTTCAATGGAAACTCCACGAATAAACAATTTATTAATACAGTACTACTACCGCTACTATTATTACTACTTCTACCACTATTATAGGTGGTAGGGAATTTAGGGCAGACTAGGTGGGCCAAGAGGTCCTTATCTGCTGAGAACTTCAATGTAGTATTACTATTGCTACATTTGGTATTAGTTTAACTAGATATCACTGTAAGAGCAGAAAAAAAAACATAGGGAAAGAGATATACTCAGTTGTCCCAAGTTCTATGAAAGTCTTAGCAGCATGATGAAGGTGATGAAAGTAAGGCACATGCCAGGCAACAGTGAAAACATAGAATCATAGAACAATGTAGGTATTAGATGACCAATGGTCCATGCAGTCTGAGCAAGATCCTAACCTAGCCATTACCAACTTGATAGGCCCTACTGGCATCTCAGTCCCTTCCCCACTCTCCACCAAACCTGCCTCCCATTGATTTTTGCTCGCTACCCCCTTGGAACTGTTCCACCCCCTCTTGAATCTTTTCACAGTCCCCATGTTGACCACTTCCCTGTGCAAACAATTCTACCTGTGCACCATTCCCTCAGTTAATAAGTACATTTCACATCCCTCTGAATTTTCCACCCTGCCATATTAACATTGGGCCCCACTGGTTAAGCATTCACACAGCCTGAACAACTTATTATAATCCACTCTAGTAATCTCTGTGAGGGTGTAGAAGAAATTATAAGGTCTAAGAGAGAGAGAGTTATGTTTTTGTGTAGCGCCCCACACTTCCCCATTTCCTGGTGTGTCTCTGTTTCTTTTCTCTGCCTGCTTCTTCTTTTGTAGCTGTTAAGGAGTATAATGGTGGCCAGGTAGGTGTATGGTATTCTCTGAGAGAAGTATAATGCTGTGCAGGAGTGCACAGCATATTGGTTTCTTCAGTGCAGGGATGTATGTGAAGAAGCAGCTGTGTGTGTATACAGAAAAAGACCCCATGCCAGAGCAGGGCTGTTGTGAGGTGTATGTGTTCTATGCATGGAGGACAGACTGAAAAAGTATGCCAGCAACGAAAATATAGTCAGAGAAGTTGTGACCCCTGTTCTGCTGTTTACCTGGTTAGGTGAAACCAGTGGTCCCTGTATTGCCTAGCTCTGTGACCTGAGAAACTCCTGTCCGCTGCTCTGCTATGTTCTGTCTACTCTTTAAGTATTCCTGTGTTATTTCTTATCCTACCAACACTTCTCTCTCTGCTGCAAATAACCAACATGTTAGTGATAGCCCATAGTGATATCCCATTTACTTGATTATTTAAGTGTTTTAACCCCCCCTCAATTCTTGCTGTATTTTTTCTGTTTGACTTCTCCATTTTGAGAAGTGCAATCTCCTCAGTGTAGTCTGAGGGTGCAGGCATTACCCTGATAACCTTACTGCTCTGTACCTCACTGTTTTTTCCAGAAAACAAGCTGTTTTTTCTCTCCCAGTTCCCTACTGTTTGTTTTACAAGGGAGAACTGAGGGAGTCATGCTGCAGTTTTAATTACACTGTAGTTATTAAAAACAGCACACTCTTGTTCAAACAATAAAAAAACATCCTGGTGTACCAGCTTGACAGAGGAAACAGCTAAAAGTTGTTAGCCGTGCTGTCCTTGTCAGAAGCATGAATTTACAAATATACCTGTTTCAAAGATCAGGCTGGAGTTGCTGAGGAAGCCTGGAAAGTTCTGAGCTTCTTGGTGGAGATCAGGCTTCTAGTAACTGGTATAGGATGTGGCCAACCTCTTCTCTGCCCCAATTATACACTTGAAGCTAGGTAAAGGGTGATGTCATAGAGGTGAAATCAGGGAGGAGTTTGACAATGGGGGTTGCCACTAAAAGGCAAGCAAGGTTGTCCAATGATCCCTGACAGAAAGAGGCCTAGGAGGGGGGGGAGGGAGGTGGGAGCAGAGGGAATAGAAGGGGTGGAGCTGGTGATATCACCTGGGCAGGGAAAAGTGTCATATGACTTGGGCATGCCAGATCCCCAGGGATTGGCTGGGGGACGGAGCATGAAGGGGCCTGTAGGGGTATATTAGGCCTGGACTCAGGCAGGGTGCCCTCTTTTGCTGGGAATTTTTTAGACTGAGATCTCAGCACATCATTTGGCAATCAACAGGTAAGGCACATGGGGGCAACTAGGCCTGTTAGGCCATGTGACCCAGTGTGTTTAGCTCATGGAGATTTTGCTTCAGATGTTGGTTTCTAAGCATTGCATTTTAAAATGTGAAGTAAACATGAGCAAAACAGGACCTTTTCACTGTGGTGCATTGCATATTGATTAGAGAATACAGCGTTTGTGGAGGGTCTTCTTATTTCAGTTGGAAGCAACTAGGCCTGGTAGGCCATGGAGCTCAGCTCAAGAATGTGTGTTATCTCAATTGCATTGAAAAAAAAATTTTAGAGCACATAGGAAGAATTCAAGTGTTTGATGTAAGAATGAGCTGTAGGTTTTGAGCGAAGGATCTGTGCCTAGCAGCCTAGGGTACTGGGTTCAGCGGCCTGAGGATAACACTAATGGCATACCCAGTGGGGTTGTTGTATTTCAGTGTGGGAGTACAGAGCTAATTCTGTCCCATTGTTTTTTATAAGTGCACAGCCTGTGATGTGTGGGGTAAAGCCTGTGCCCCTGTCATTTCTCTCGAGGTGAGGGTACATGGTTAGAAGTAAAAAAAAGAAAATAAAAGAATGAGGGCTCTTGCATGGGTGAAACGCTTGCTGAGGTTCCAGACACCATGTGGGCAGGCCGAGGTCATAGCGAGTGGTTGGTGGCACATCCCTTGAGGTACGATGCAGAAAGAATGGTGAGGGTATGACTCGGAAAGAGCTTGGGGAAAGGAATTGGATGCTCCTACTCAGGAGAATGCTGCTGAAGGTCTTACCCACGATAGGCAAGCAGAGCGCATAGCGGGTGGTTTGCTGGAATTTTTGATGGCACGCGGTTGTACCTGAAAAGCTGGGGGGATGGCATAGAAGCAGGCCATGCTACGGGGAAGATCCAGCATTGTTGGTCAGTGTGGGGATCGAGGCAGAACACCTGGAGGTTCTTTCAGTTGTCGCATTCGGCTGTGCCCTGGAAAGAGAGGCATTGTGATCGCCAGGCAGGCTGGAGTCAGGGATGGCCCAGTGGGTGAGTTTTGGGTAGTTTAGGCAATGGAGGCAGAGAACCGTGTGGCGTAGGGGGAGGCCCCTTCCAGGCTAGTTTGTAGCAGCCAGGCCCTTGCTACTATGTGGTCCATTGCAGCCTAGTGGGATGGCTGCTTGGGGTGCACATGGTAGTTGATTTGGGGGGACAAGGTAGGGTGTTTTGAGACATCGTTGGTATTTCTAAAAAAAAAAAGAAAGATTTATTTAGCAAAAAAAAAAAAAGAAATGCGGGCAAAACAGGAATACAGCTCTCTCCTTGTTCAGGGATCGGCTTTCAAGGGGGGATGCCAGGATGTACACCTGAAAGTGCGTTTTGATGCAGCATTTGTTTTTGGGACCCTGGAAAACATGCTGTGGGGGATGGCACATGAGTGATGGGGAAGGCACCCGCAGAGAGGGGGCAAGGCTGCCATGCGGGGGTTCGAGCTTGGGCCTACAGGAGTGGACCAGTGGGCCAGGAGCATGGCTGCTGAGGTTGGGGGCATTATATTGGGCTGGGGCAGCATGTGGCCTGGAAAAAAAACAAATAGAGGAAATGGAGGAGAGAAAAGAGGACACACAGCACTCCCAGCATGCGGGTGGCACTGAGGGCCAAAATGGGGCAGGCCTAGCCAGAATCCACAAAGGGGGTGTACTTCATGGGGGAGCATGGCTCATGTCACAAGAGCAGGAGAATGGGATCTGGGACACCCAGAGCGAAGCGACCCTAATGGGGGGGTCACATTGTACAGCCACCAGGAGAGGCAACTGTTGGTGGCACTACATGAAAAGGGGGAGAAAGGGACTGGGGATGGTGCCCAGGAATGAAGGAGAAGAGCTTAATGTGGAGAACAGATGCACACTACAGACCCAGGCCGGGTCGTGGGGGCAGTGAGTGGCCTGCTGGGTGGGCATCGGTCTCAGCAGTTCAGGGTACAGGAAGGGCAGCTGTAGGGGTTGTCAGGCTACAGCATGGTGCCAGGGGGGTGCACATTACCGGGGGGAATTACTCGGGGATGGAATGGTGTAGTAACATAAGCGAGCCCAGCTGTCCAGCAAATAAATTGATGTAGGAAGCATCCAAATTGATGACCGGATGTTTGAACTGGCCTGCGGGGGGGGCTCTTGGATGGGGTCAGCCCCGACGGGCTGAGGCACTCGAAGAGGGGGTGCTCTGGTTGTTGGTATGCATGGCTGAGCATTCGTTTTTCCGCCCCTCTGACTGTAGTGACATAGGGACACCATGGCACCCAAGCGAGCCCAGCTGTCCAGCAAAAAGTTGATGCAGGAAGCATCCAAATTGATGGGCCAGATGTGAGAACTGGTGGCAGCAGTAAAGCAGAGGGAGGCAGAAGAGGAGGTGGCAAGAAAGCAGAAGGAGCAAGAGGAGCACCCGGGCAGGTGAAGAGGGGGCAAGAGGCCCAGATGGGAGGCGCCACACCCCACACCCATACCGGTGCCCCTGCCCGCACCCGACCCAGATAATGGAAACCCGGATGGTGGTAAGAACGGCCTGGATCTCTCAGACAACACTGGCCTAAAAGAGTACTTAGAGGGGCTTGTGGAGGACATGGGTGACACAGGGACAGAAAAGATAGAACGGACCATTCAGTCATTTAAAAGAAAAGGGTTGGGAACTGAAAAGGGTGGGGGCCCAAGTCGTCAACCAAAAAATTATACGATGGGACTTCGGGCTGTTTAGTCAGGGCTCACATCCTGGTTTCAATCAAGGAAAAAATCTGGAAGGGGGAGTACGTGGACATCTTCGGGCTGGTGGACGAGGACACAGCCATGAAGTATGAACAGAAGGAGATGGTAGGAAAGTCCGAAATGGTGGTGGCATTGGCAGTAGTGGACCGCAAGATGGAGGAAGCTAAGTACAAAGGGAAGACCATTGAAAACTGGCAAGAGGGTTTCATTATATACAGCGCGTTGGTGCTGGAGAAGCAGCCGGAGCTTGCAAACCTCCTGTTGACGTTCATGTCCATTATCAGGGACGTGTACAAGGCCAAAGTTGGGTATGGCTGGCTCAAGTATGACGAGGCATTCCAGAAGAGGATGGTGGCCAAAGGGGATCTGAGATGGGACTGTACCCACTCGGAGTTGTGGGTGAGGACCCTATCTGTGAAAGTGGGTGGGGCCAGGGGCGAGCAGATAAAGAAGGCCACATCTACCACGGTGGTCAGGACATGTTGGGGTTACAACAAGGCCGCATGTACATGAGGCAGCTGTAAGTTCCAACACATTTGTTCCAAGTGCAGGGGGTCTCACCCAGTCTCCAACCTCTGACAGGGGGTGGACAGGGGGGGCAGCATGGGGACAGCATCAGAAACAGTCCTTTCAGGCTGCCGGGGCAGGGCAGGGGCTGGGGGTGGGTAAAGAGGGCAGCATTATTCTCCGGGATGTCATTAACAAGGTACACGGTGGGAGGCAGTGAGGTTACATGCTGGCACACACCCCATCTCCTAGTGGTGGTGGAAGAATGGACCACAGACTACCCAAATAGGGAGGTGGCGGAGCTGCTCAGGGCAGGTTTCTGGGTGGGTTTTCCACTGGGGTTTCAAGGGGGCAGGACAAGGATGTGGGCCAAGAATCTGGGGTCAGTGAAGGGGAAGGAAGAGATAGTAGGGGCCAAGATAGAGAAGGAAATCAAGGTGGGCAGGGTCGAGGGCCCATTGGGAGGCCCCCCTTGTGAACATTTCCAAGTGTCCCCTTTGAGTATTGTCCCCAAGAAAGCAGCAGGGGAATTCCACTTGATCTATCACTTATCCTACCCCGAGGGCTCATCAGTGAACGAGGGCATACCTGACCACCTTAGGGCGGTGTCATATGCCTCTCTGGGGCAGGCAATAGTGCTAATCAGGGCATTCAAGGGGGTATGGCTTGAGAAGACAGACATAGAATCAGCGTTTTGGCTTTTACCTGTCTGGCCCAAGGATTGGGACCTGTTGGGTTTTCAGTTCCAAGGGGAGTGTATTTCGACAAGGCCATGCCCATGGGCTGCTCAGTGGTTTGTTCCACTTTCGAAGCAATCAACACCTGGGTGAAGTGGGTATTCGGGGTCTGGTATGGGCACAGGAGGGTGGTGCACTACCTGGATGATTTCCTCCTCATTGGGGAATCCAGGGCTGAGGCACAGGGGATGTTGCAAGATTTCAAGGCAATGTGCCAATGGGTGGGTATACCATTGGCACAGGGCAAGATAGAGGGCCCCGCCCTTAAGTTGGAATTCCTGGGCATAGAGGTGGACACAGAGGAAGGCTGTTTTCGGTTTCCGGGAGATAAAGTGGTGCGACTTAGAGGCCTGCTAGCCCAGGTCACGGGGAGGCAGAGGGTGCCACTGGTACAAATGCAACAGCTGCTGGGGCACCTTAATTTTGCCTGCAAGGCCATCAGCCCAGGCAAAGCATTCACAAGGAGGCTAGGGAGGGCCACAGGGAAGGCTCAGCTACCACACCACTGGGTGGTTGTGTCAAGAGGAGTACTGGAGGACTTCCAGTTATGGGAGGAGTTTCTCAACAGCTACAATGGGGTGACATTCTGGCAGGAAGAATGGGAAAGGAATACAGACTTGGAACTGTTCATGGATGCTTCAGGTGCCCTGGGAATGGGGGCATACTTCCAAGGGGAATGGATGTCAGAGCCTTGGCTGGCATCATGGCAAAAAGGGGGAATATTGAAGTATATTGCATTCTTGGAGATCTTCCCGATAAGGGTGGCTGTGGAGGTTTGGAGCTATAGGATGCAGGGGAAGCACATCTTGTTTGGGTGCAATAACAAAAGGGTGGTGGAAGTCTTTAATAGGCAAGTGGGGAGGACTGAGACAGTGGGCAGGCTACTGAGGTGACTGGTTTTGTTGGGGCTGTAGTTGAATATATCTTTCAAAGTGCAGCACATTGAGGGGCTGAAGAATGAAGTGACTGACAGTCTTTCCCATTTACAGCTTAACAGGTTTTGGGAGCTGAAGCCTCAGGCAGTACCACACAGGACCAGGATCCCGGACCAGATGTGGGAGGCTGGAGGGACACAGTCAGGGCACTGTACTGGAGATCTTGGGCAGTTAACACATTGAGGGCATATGTGGCAGGATGCAGCTGCCAGGCAGGCTTTACAGCATGAGGATGTTTTATGGGGACACAACAGGGTGGTCATTACTCTGGCCCGGTCTAAGATGGACGTGGGGGAGAGGGACCCAGGTGTCACTAGTGAGGCAACCACAGTCCACCTGCTGTGCAGTGAGTGTGCTGGATGCATATGGGAGCACTCGGGGGAGGGCCGGGGGAGTTCTGTTCCAACACGGGGATGGCTCACCAGTCATGGGGTTTCAAGTAGGGGCAGTGCTCAACAGGGCCCTGACGTTCCTCGGAGAAGATCCAAGCAAATTTGCCCCACATTCATTTTGGATTGGGGCAGCCATGGAGTCAGCAGAACAAGGGACTGCAGTGGCAGAGGTACAGAAGGAGGGGAGCTGGATTCAGTGTCCAGGTCCTGAAAGGCAAACTTGGAAGAACGACCAGAAGAAGGACGGAGGCCAGAACCAGGAAGCTTTGTGAGGTATTGACAACGGCAACTCACACTGTTTATTTTTATCTCCCATGACAGGTTCCAAGAGGAAAATTTGGATAGTGGGGCATTCCTTCGAATACTGGGTGGAAAGGTTTGCGGTCACCACCTTCAGAGGAGCAGAGTTGAGATATAATACTGAGCACGCCAGGATGCTGTAGAAAGGCATTAGGGGGGTGAGGTGGGCACAGCTCATGCCTCTAATGGAGGAATTAAAATTGCACTCAGGCATGCTGGATTGCATTATTATACACCTGTGGGGCAACGACTTGGGGGGCCTGTCATGGGGGGCATTGAGGCAGAGCATTATGGGAGATTTAGAAACATTGAGAGGGTGGTGGCCTAGGGTGACAATTGGCTGGTCTGATATCACCTCCCAGAGGGTTTGGAGGGGGGGTGTAGGATGTCCGGCTGATCGAGAAAGTCAGGAAGCATTTGAATAGAAGGGTGGCCAGAGCAGTGATCAAAATGGGGGGGGGGCACCTGCAGCACAAGGATATCTTCTTTGACCAGCCTGTGGTGTACAGGTCAGACGGGGTCTACCTATCAGAGTTTGGCATGTCCTTATTCCTAAGGCCCATTGGGGAGCTAGTGAACCAGATAGCCAGAAAAGGTCCTAGATACTAGCCCGCAAGGGGGGAGCTCCTCTGTCTGTCATAAGCTGGAGGAGTGGCAGTGGAAGAAAGAAAAAGGGGGGAGCGGGGGGGAGGAAGGGGTAGGATACACGGGCTGGGGGCAAGGAACCCAGACGTGGTGGTAAAGCAGAGAGGGGGATAGGTCCAGGCAACGGATTCTAAAGTGTCTAGGCCTGGAGGTTGAAAGCCTGGGTAGGTGGAACCAGCCTGGAGGAGGGGGAAGGCTGACTTCACAGTGTCCAGACCCTGAAAGGCAAGATTGGAAGAACAACCAGAAGAAGGACGGAGGCCGGAACCAGGAAGCTTTTAAAGAAATTTTGGTGTGGAATTGAATTGTGAAGTTATAAAAAGCTATGGGTGTAAATATATTCTTTGTGCCATAAATAAATTTGCCAACGAGCAACCAACAAGTTAAACTGTTGTAGCATCCATCATTCCTGAGGGGATTCAGGGGATAATTAAACATTTAGTGGCAAGAACACTGTTTGGAAATCCTTTAAAGGGGGAATGTTTCGTCAGAACTTTTTATCTGTACTTATATAGTTTATAGAATGCCTTTTTAGGATGCATCCATTGTAGTGTAAATATTTAATAAACTGGAAGAAAGGGTGTGGTTATTACTTTGAGTGACAGTGCCAATCACAATTAAGGTGCATAAAAGCAGTGAGTTAACCAGATTGTAAGCAGTGTGCACAGAGCCAGTGCCAGAGAAGAAACTCTGGGCTAGGTTCCTATTATGCTTATGGTGGTACTCTGTTGCCTGAAGCTATAGTCTGTTTACAGTTTGTATATACTACAATTGTGTTTTTTTGTGTATTAAAGTGGTTTCATTGGTTATTTAGCCATTTGTGCGGTTTGTTCCCCTGTCTGTATCACCAGGACCCTCTAGATCCCTCACAATCCCCTTTAGAAACTTAAAGGGGAACAGTCAGTCCAAAGGACCCCACACTCATGTGTGGGGCTGGTCCCACTATTCACTTTGTGGGCAAATACATTTTGGCTTACTTGGTGTTTATTATAGCATAGTAGATTATATCAGACTAATTTTGCTTAGCTGTAGACTGGCATCGTTTGCTACATATCCCAGAATCCCCTGCAACTGACACAACAGTAGGCAGCAGTGGGAGATTCAGTAGCCTGTAGTGCATGTTAGAGCTTTTATAATCTCCAATCAGATGTTTTCTGTGATTGCTTTTCTCCAGGGGCTAAGTATAGTCCTCTGTGACTGTACATAACCCATGGAGGACAGTGGGACCAGCATAAAAAAGATCAGAGCTTATATAAACTGTAACATGCACTGCAGGCTACTGAATCTTCTCTCTGCTGCCTACTGCCCTGATGTCATCTGCAGGGGATTCTGGGATTTGTAGTAACAGAAGATCTCAGATGACAACTAAGCAAAATTAGTCTGATGCAATCTATCATACTACAGTCAACAGTAAGTAAACCAATTTTTTTGGCACACAAAGTGTACGTTGGATCCGTCCCCACACTTTGAGTGTGGGGGCCCTTGGTGGTGACTGCTCTCCTTAAAACATTTTTAGCATACCCTACTTTCCCTTCTGGATTCCAGTGAGTACATGTTGAGGATGCTCAGTCACTCTTCAAATGTGTCCCCAGCATACAATAGTGTTTTGATTAAAAAAGGCATACTACATTTGCAACATGTTAAAACGTGGGAATAAATTTTCAAATACAGGAAAACAGCTAAAAATAAATAAATGATATAAACTTCCAGTTGTTGTATGTAATTTAGCTATATCAGCTATTTTGCTGATGTCTCTGTCAAATATTTACAGTACTCTCATAAAGAACAAAAAATCTAATCTTAAATATAGCAGAAAGTAAATCTTTAATGAACTGATTAAAATTTCTTGCATACCGTATATAAAGAAGTATGAACAGGTCTAATTGATCAAAAGATGTATACCTACCTCAGTTTATTTGTTCCCGTGGCAAAATAAAATATTTATAATTTATCTGAATTTGGAAACTAACTTGGTTTTATATAGCACTATTTGGATACACAATATCCTAATGCTTTTTACCAGGCATGGGCAACATAAATAGATGAAATAACAGTGTAATATGTTTACAAACTAACAAGTTCATTTCTGAATAAAATCTGTTCCTATCTCCCAAACTCATATGTGCTTTTATACGTCAAACAAGTGAATCAATACTAATAAAAAATACAGCTTTTTTTCCAAAACATCATGATGAAATATTGTCATTGTAACCTGTCAATGGAAATACAGGCTTCTGTTACACACCAGCCCATCTATTATTCTACCTATTATTGGAAGTGAAATATCAGGCAGCACACTGTATTTTGGCAATAAAACTCTGTCAACACTGTCCTTTAACTTGCCAGTGTTACTTTCTACTCATGCTCGCACTGATAGTTTTAAATGGAAGTGGTCATGGGAGGAAAAGAACATCATTAGCTCGGGGCTCTGAAGTTCAGAGAGAGTCAAGGCTCATTAGCGACATGGAAGTATTGGAGTACAAATGGAGGCTGCAGCAGCTGGGTTCCTTCTCTCCGGAGAAGAGGCAGATGAAGAAGGATATGATTCAGGCATTTCAGTAATTATGGATATAGAGAAGGTAGACTCAAGTAGGCTGTTTGTTGTCAGCCAGGAAAAGAGAACAAGGAGAAAGAGGCTAACGCTTAGATTATGTTGGAGGAGGAACAAAATTAAAAGTAATGGTAGAAATGAGAGGGAACTCAGTTCCAATGTTGAAATTAAAAGCCTGACTCAGTTTCAGGAGCAGTATTGGAAAGGATTGCTTCTGTGTAAAATGTAGCCCCCAAAGGCATAAAACTGCCCTAATAAGGTGTCAAAATACAACATGTAAATGAGGAAACATGTCCTTGGAACCCCATTGGATATGTTCAATTCTACATTAGAAAATGGGTAAGAGAAATGGTGGCCTATGATTGGCTGACAGCATTTTCTACCCATATTTATTAGGCAACATTACCTGGTAGAAAGAATCAAAGTACCAATGATACTAAACATGCCAAATAATGTATGTGAAGTGTAAAGTAATTATGTATTAAAATACAATATACTGTATCCTTTGCCTGCTTAATGAACACACATTCAATGTGCCACTGAGCTGTGAGAATGGGAATTTTAGTTCCTGTGGAGTAAAGGTTAAGTCACAACCTGGAAAACATATGACTAGGGATATAATCCAAATAGGCAATTTACCTTCACAAATAGTTGTCCTTAGCTAAATTTGCTTCTCCTTTAGTTTATTATTCCAACTTCATGCTACCATGAATCACCACTAAAGTGAGCTTCCATCTTCTAAAAAATCAGTAAGTCTCTCCTCAGATTTAAACCACTGACCCTTTGCCTGCTATGCAAACATACATTAAGTGTGCTACTGAACTACTGGTAAGTGAGCTGCAGTTCCCATGATGTATAGGTTATGTCATACTTGCAAAATGGGTGACTGGGGATCTAATCTCAGCAGGTGATTTATCTTCACAAATTGTTGCTCTTACTGTAGCTAAATTTACTGCTTATGTCATTTACTGTTCCACTCCACACCACACCACCATGAATAGCTACTCAATTGAGTTTCCATCTGATAAAAACAGGTAGAAAAATGTGTAAGTACCTGCCAGGATGCAAACTATGTCTACCTGAATTTAAACTACTAAGTGAATACATATTCAGTGTGCCACTGAGCTGCAGGTAAGTGGATTGCATTTCCTATGGTATGGAGATTATGTTACAACCAGCAAAACAGGGGATTGGGATCTAATCCCAGAAGGCTATTTACTTTCACAAATTGTTGCTCTTAGCTAACTTTACTTATCATATCATTTATTGTTCCAACTCCACATCACCATGAGTCACCATTCAAGTGAGTTTTCATCTTAAAAAAATGATTTTACATCCCTGTCAGGATTTGAACCACTGATTAGAGATGCTGTGAAGTTTTAATATACTGGAGAAGTTAAGGTGAACTCACAAAAATTGCCTTCATGAATACATTTGCAGATTTTTTTCTCTTTAATAGGAAATTTGGTTACTGGCCCAATGGCGCTGAGCATTGAGGTATCCACCTTACCTCATGCCACACCAGTGACCCAGGTTCAGGAATGAGCCTTGGGAGCTGGATTTGGCTGGGGAGGAGAGGACTGAGCATCCAATGGACTGCTGTCCTCTCCTGGGAGGGAGGGGGTTCTTGTCCCACGACGCTAGTGATGCCCAGTGGAGATGGGTGTACTGCAGTCAGGGACCAATAAGTAGGGGAACACCAGGCAGCCATCCTGCAGATGTGTGTGGAAGTGCTGACATCAAGAGCTGGACAGCATTGCACATCCCACATTGGGGGGAACCAGAAAATGGAAAATGCCCTGGCTCCTGGAGGGCGAAGGAGGGTCCAATGGTTGGCCTCCACATCCAATGTTGGGCCTTCCAGCATGCTCCAGTACTCCCTCCCTGCCCTGGCCACTCAACTAGATTTCCAGATAGAGTGCCAGGTAGGAGTCAGTGGTCCCACCCTGGGGGATTCAGAGTTGGGGGGGTCAGGTGGTCAAGTGCAATGGAGTGGGGACAGGCCATACCAGCAGGACTGGAGGCTTCAGGTGCATGGGAGTGACCACTCTGGAGAGAGGTCCAGAAAGCCAGTGAGAGAGGAGGCATAAAGAAAGTAAAAAAAAGAAAATTGGAAATTTGCCTTTGGCACTTCACCTGTAACTTCACCTTTGGGGAACACCAAGGTGAAGTTGGGTCAAAATGGGGCTACTAATGCACAAATGTCTCAAGATCAGCAGTCTCCTAGTGCCCCCCACTCTGCAGCAGCCTGAAGACCCTGTGCCACACTGATGCTGCTGAATAAAAAGTAGTGATTTGGGGTGTTTTCTTTTTTATCACAAAGTTTAATAATTTTTGTGCAAAACATACAGACATACAATTGCATTCTATACATTAGTATAAAGCAATCATCTGTTAGCTGTATAGCCCTACTAGCAGGCAAAATCATTCCACTGGTACCAGAGACCTGATATAACTTTATGTCAAGCTCAGCACTGTCATTTTGGAATGGGAACCTATCTTCCAGATCAGGATCAGTGCCGCCGCCATCACCACTAGGCACAGGGACATGAGCAACCTCCTCCTTGACCACTGTTCCTGAGCCAGAGATTTCTCTACCTCTAACATTCATCCCCTTGTCACCACCTCCCCCAGTACTCACCAGGATGGATGTCACAGATGTGGCAAAGAATAATTTGGCAACTCTTGTGCCACCACCACTTCTACCAACTACTGCTTTGCTACTACTACTGGCCCCAGAGCTGATGGATGAAACTGCTGCAGAGGTAGTTTTTTAGCTGCAACTACTATTTGTTCCACAGAACCTATGCACATTCTGGCCACCTTGCTGGCACCACTTCCTTTACTTGACCATCTCTTTCTAGTAATTTTACATATTTAGAGCTTTAATATTGCAATGAAAAAATAAGTAAACACTGAAGTAAAAATACTGTAGAATACCTGTAGGCAATCAGTGCTTACAGTTTATTTTGCTCTTTAAAGTCTGTGTCATTATCACTGTAAACTTTTTTCATGCTGCAGGCATATTCAAACTTGCTGGTATACTGCATACTGCAGAAATGTGCTGCTCCTTCATGGTATTCAATGTTAATATGGTAATGCTGCAATTACTGGCTGTAATCCAACAACTTAATCTGGTTCAAGGTCAGTTGGCATTCATCTGCATCCCCTTCCCCTGGGTCATGCCTGAAAATAGGCAGGATTTGTTTGGTGCACTTACCCAGTCAACAAAAATTAAAATAAAATAAAAAATCAGTACAATCAGCAGATCAGCTGATCAGGTGCAATCCCCCAGCGGCAAAATATGAAATCTCTATCTGTCACAGAACCTCTGCTTCTCTGTTTTTCTGCACAGGTGTCTGTCAGCTAACATCCTACAACTATACCACTTGCTGCGATGTCTCTTTTGAAGTGGTATGACCATGCAAAAGGACAAAAATGTCAATTTTCCTCCATAACTTAGATGACAGCCGATGACCTGTCGGTCAAGGCATCTGTGCCCTTGTGTGTTGCTGAAAGCATTGTCAGCAAACTCAGAACACAATCTCCCCCTGCAAAGAAATGCTGGTCTAGTTACAATACATACACCCCAGAACAACACTTTGAGGCTGGCAAGTATGCTGTTGAGAATGGTGTTATGAAAACAGTCAGACTTTTTTTACTACTAAGTATGGCCAAGAAATTAATGAGAGCGCCATCAGAAAATGTAAGGCTGACTGTCTAAGCTTAAAGTTTTTCTGGACCATGCCAGTCTAGCAACTGAGCTCCTCACCAAGCCCTGATTTAGACCACAATTGCTCCTAGCAGATGTTGATGCTGAATTAAAACAAAAATCATCAAGAACCTGCACTCTGAAGGGGCTGTTGTTAACACCCGAGTAGTTGTTGCAATTGCAAGGGGTATAGTGAAGCGCAACAACCCTCAACAGCTGGCCGGGTCTAGTGGTCCTCTAATGTTTAGCAAGCAGTGGGCTTGGACATTTTTAAACCGTATGTGGTATTGCCACAGGAAGGGAACAAAAGCAGGTAGAAAGACACCAATTGACTTTGTGGACCTAAAGACTGCATTTCTTGATATAATTAAAAATGCTGCCTCAAATGACTTGATCCCTGCTGAGCTTGTAATCAATATGGATTAAACTGGTGTTAACTTAGTGCCCTGCTTCCAATGGGCTATGGCCGACATGGGTTCAAAACAAGTAGAAGTAACAGGTCTGGGAGACAAAAGGCAAGTGTCCCTTGTCCTGGGTTGCACCTTAGCTGGCAACATGTTCCCCCAAGGTAATCTATCAAGGGAAAACACTCACCTGCCACCTTGCTTACAGTTTCCATTCTGACTGGCATGTTACACACAGCATAAACCACTAGGATAACAAAGACAAAATGATTGCTTATGTGGATGCTGTTTTAAAACCTACCATTGCTTTCAGCATGCAAAAAAATAATATTCTTGAATTGGTTTGAGCTCACAGCACTAAAGATGTCATTGAAAAATTAGAGGAAGCTGGTATCATCCCTGTCTTTGTCCTCCCAAACTGAATAGACCTGCTCCAGCCTCTCGACAATACAATGTACAAACTGTTCAAGGACAAGATGAAATCTCAGTTCACAGCTTGGTACTCCGACCTGATGTCCGAGCAGCTAGTGAGTAATGTCTCAGCTAGTGAAGTACATGTGGACATCAGAATGCTGAACATTAAAGCTCTGCATGCCCAGTGGTTGGTCTGCATTTAATAAGGTTATCGTCAGGAAAGAGGATTGTCTGAGGGGGTTTCAAGAGGCTGGTATTGCACATGCACACAGGGAATGTTTGAATGACCACCTGCAGCTCACCATTTAGAAGTACAGTACATTCATTTCTATATTTTACAGTACTGTGTTTTACACATTCACTACTTCTACTCATACAGTACTTTAACACCTGCTTTTTCATTACATGTACCTAGATTAGACAGATCTTAACAGTGTGCCCTGTATGATGGAATACTTGACCAACAAGAAAAGAATAAATATTTTCTTTCGTTATTGGCTTGGATTTTTACTTGTGTTTTTATCTTATTTTATTTTACTGATTTATTTTTATGTATCATGTTGTTACTGTGCTTTAATAAAACACTTTAATAAAATATTTAAACTCATACCAATTGACTTTGTATCCTGTGGTAGTGTCCTTACGTGACTATACCCCGTGGTTATGGATTATAGCATAGTAACCTGCAAAGCAACCTGCTTAGCAACCAAAAGAAAACTCTTAGTACCACATACATGAAAGGGAGAAAGTAAGGAAACATTATTAGATTGGAATGTTAATCTGGGAAGTTTGAGAGGGTAATTAGGTTTGTGAGGCATCTTTGTAGATTGTTGTGTTGTTAGGGATTGATCGAGCATGTGAGACATATGACGAGTATGCCAGAACCAAACCAGCATGCAATGGCAAACAGCAAAGTACAGTACTGAGTATTACACATTAAATCTAAAACTTTGCTTTCCTTTTGGATGCTTTCCTTTTAGATTTGCTTATATGTACTTCTGCTTCGGCTTCTGGTGACTACCGAAGCTCACGGTGATCAAGGGTGGGTGGGCACACAGTACAGTACTTTGTTGCCAGCATACTAAAGCCACATCAGCAAACAGGTAAACAACCCCAATAACACTTATATTTCATGCTTCAGGTCTATCCTGCAAACACAGTGAAATATAAAGAACTGTGAACATTGTTTACTGTACTCTATAATAAATACCAGCAACAGTAGACAAAACCCTACAAGAGGGATTAGCAGTGCAATCTGAATCTGACCAGAACAGTTTATTGAGCTAACAGTAGCTACAATAAAACCACCAAAAAAAAAAGGTTTTTTTTTTTTTTGCTTTTTTTTAACATGACAAGGATTAACAAGACACACAAGACGGGTAATTCAAAACAAGTTACTGTAAGTAATACTTGTAATTATATGCATTTTTTACAGGTATGAAATATTTAATTGTATGTTACATTATAAATGCGACTGACTGATTATTTATATTTTTTAACTGTCTTGTTACAAACGTAATTGAATGTTGAATTTCTTGTATGTTTTAAATGTTAAACTGCACGTCTAATTCTTCATCCAATAGTACCCCCCCCCCCCCAGGTCGCACCGGGAGACGAGCAACTTGTTGTTCAGTGTGCCTTCTTGGTGAAACATTTCAATAAATAAAATAAATAAATAAATACAGTCACTTCAAGAATGAAACAAAAATAACCACAATCAATATAGAAACAACTAAATAATTCACTTAATCACACAAAACTGCACTACTGTACAGAAATAAAATGACAAATCACAGATCACAGACAAAAGTTATTATGAAGGAAGATTGAGGAAAACAGATCAGACTAGTGTTCACAGGGCTGCCTTGCTTGCTAGCTAAAAAAAAAAACATACCCACATGGCACTACTTCACTAGACAAATCAAAACCACTACTTTCAACAAAATATATCTGCAAAACTGGGAACAAACAATGGTAATGTAGCTGAACACAGCACTCTAAATATTTATTGTGAGTGTTATGGTTCAATATACTCCACTTCTGGAGTAGTTTTAAAGATTTTGTTTGTTCAGACAAGCAGTAACAGACTGCTTTCTGTGTCTTCACAAGACTGCATTGAACACATGGCGTACAGCTCATTTCAGTACCATGTAACCTCCAGTCCTATGGTACATTGCAAACATTGCATGTGGACCCAACTTCCCCCAACTTAAATTGCTAAATTCATCATTTGCGAAATTAGCCCTATACTGCGATTTTGAACTTTATAGGATGGATTAAGTTTGGAAATTGTGGCAAATCTGAGCATTAATCTGTGAAGTAAAGTTAGCCAGCTTTTCACACCTCTATCAATGATCTCTTTCTTGCTAAGCAAACACATATTCAGTATGCTACTGAACTACAAGTAAGTCGCTTACAGTTCCTATAGTGGAGAGGTTATGCCACAGCCTGCACACAACGGGTTACTTGAATTGTATTCAAACCTAGACAAGCCTCAGCTGGGACTAATTTAATTGACTACAACATACTATAGAACTAAGTTCAATTAGCTGAAAGTCTGCTATTTCACTCTGATGAAACCCTTCACTACATCTGAAATAACATTCTCTCATGAAATAAAAATTGTAGAGAAAGAAAAAAGTGTGCAATATAGGGGATCAAACCCAGTCTTGTGTAGGTCTGAAACCCTTCAGCAAAACTTAAAAGCCCTATCACTGACATCATTAATGACATCCTTCAGCTGAATAACTCACACTGAATGTAACCTTAAACTTGACTAAATGCTCAAAAGAGTACACAAGACCACAATAGGTAGTAACAGCTATGCTGTTGATACCAAAATAGCCAGTATGCAGTTCACACCTCTCTACTCACAGATTACCTCCCAAATTGCAGTGCCAACACTGCAGTACATCTGTTTCTGCTCAGTTCCTCAGCTGTCATACTGGCCACTGCTTGCAGCATGCCAGTTGGGCATTTTATCACACAATAACCCAGCAGCCCATATTATAAGAATGATAAGACCCCTCAGGGTGCAGGATGTTGTTTGATACCTGCCCTTCCAGGGGCCACAAAAGCCATGGAATTGGTGGGTATCACACCTTATACCATGGACATAAGTGAACAGCCAATGAAACAGTCAGACAGGCAGTTTACCACCGGTGTAAATCCTCTGATAATCACTGGCTGATGAGCTAATATAAAAGCTCATCCATATCCTAATCATCTGCAGCCCAGGAATAAATAGAATAAAAATAAAAACACAAAGCAACCTCTTTAATAGTTGTATTTTATTATAGTAAAAAAATGAACCTTGGTATAATCGCAATAAGCCACTCAGAGGATGTGGGTTATCAGGGGATTTACCATGACTGGCAAGGATTTACCTACTCGGTTGTGCCTCATGGGCAAACTACTCCAGCCATGGTAAATCCCCTGATAACCCACACCTCCTCATGGCTTATTGCTTAAACACTCCACACTCTGTCAGGTCTTACTGCTTACTAAAAGGTGGTGGGAACCTCTAGTGAATTATTCCAGCACTTTTTAATTTAAAGGGGTAGCAGGACTATGGTGCAAATATTCTCAGAAGGCAGTTGAATCAAATTAATTTGATTGCTTTAAGAGCATGTATACACATCTGATTCTCTTTTCAACTCAATTCTTTATTGTTCGACAATTTGTAATTATACGTATATTACACACCATTACAAAAGGCAGTCACAATACACGTATACCCTATAGTAAATTATGCCTGTCATAATTTACAATCCCCCCATACTAAATTAAAAATAAAATATATAAATATACATAAAAATATAAATATGAGTAAAATACTTACAGGCTCCAGTCTTGAGTTCAATCTTCGGCAATACCGCCTACTTAACAAATATCTTATTTCTTATGTAATTTCCTTCTTTAGATAACTTGGAGTAAGGAGATCACTGCTTCCAATATAATTTTTTAATGGGATTTAAACAGATATATTGTTATACTTATATGTTCCAATTCCAATTGGGCCACAATATTTCCTAGAAAATGTTTTCCTGTAATTAGAATACAGTGGACATCTCAGTAGTTACCGACCCATTTCATTGTTAAATACTGATATAAAAATTTTGGCCAAAGTATTGGCAAATAGACTTACCAAAATTATAGATAAATTAATAGGGCACGAGCAGGTCAGATTCATGGCTGGAAGGTCATCCCAAGATCATATGAGAAAATTACTACATCTCATTGTAGCGGCTAGAGATTCTGATATTCCTATGGTGCTGATCTCACTCGATGCCGAAAAGGCATTTGACAGAGTCTCCTGGGATTTTCTTTTTGCCACTTTAACATCTTTTGGTTTTCCGGGAGACTTTGTCAAATGGGTCAAAGTATTGTATTCCTGTCCCACAGCCAGAGTAAAATGCAATGGATTATTGTCTGTTCCGTTTAAATTGGCTCGGGGCACTAGACAGGGGGTGTCCTCTATCCCCCTTACTTTTCAACATATAGCTAGAACCCTTGCTTCTTAGATTAGCGGCTAATGTCAAAATTACGGGAATTCGAGTGGGAGACTTTAGATATGCATTTTCGGTTTATGCGGATGATGTTTTATTACATTTAGAGAACCCAAAAACCTCAATCTCCGCTGTTTTAGAAGAAATTGAGGAGTATTCTAAAATATCCTACTATAAACTTAATCGGGAGAAAACGATGGTGATCCCCTTGAATCACAAAGTTAATAAGGCGGAATTGGCCCCCCTAGGCCTTACATGGGAAACAAAGTCTATAGTTTACCTAGGAATAAAGATTTTTTAGGGATTCCAATACCATTCGGAGAAACAACATAGATAACCTCATTAAAATAATATCCAAAGACCTTGAGAGATGGCGATTACTTCCTATTTCATTATGGGGTAGACTAAATATAATTAAAATGAATCTTTTACCTAGAATATTCTACCCATTGGGAATGCTGGGTGTGTACCTCCCTAAAATATGGTTTTCTAAGCTGCGAGGTATGCTAAGTTCCTTTCTGTGGAACAGAAAGAAGGTTCGTAGGTCTTACCTCAAATTAACAGCGTCAAAAGCGAGGGGAGGACTGGCAGCCCCCTCTTCTTCTTATATTACATTGCACAACATTTAAGTAAGTTATATTATTGGCAGAAAGAGGTGGACCATACAACATACTCTCCTTTGTGGCTACCTATTGAAGAACATTTGGCATCTCGGGAAAGATGCTTGCTGTGTGCCTTGCTATATGCCTCTCCGTCACATATTCCCAAAACCCTTAGAAATAACCCTATGGGCTGGTCAATGAAAGCCTCTCATCAGGCCCAAGTATATTTGGCAGTTAAGTGGAGCCAATCCTCTGACCAACCAATTGTTAATAACCGCATTTCAAATTGGTAGTGTACGATACCTGATGCCTTCTGGTCTCGGTTGAGACAATGTAAAGTCTCAGATATGGAGGGATGGAAAGATGGTCACTCCGGCTCAATTTCGTGGCTCCGCTGGTGCTGTGAGTAAAGAATCCTTTAAATATTTACAGGTCAGCAAGGCCCTATCCATGTTTTACAGGCTCTCTCCATTAATAGACATAGGGGAAAAGGATCCTATTGCGCTTCTCCAGGTTGCTTCTCAGCCGCATAAAGTTTCAAATCTGTACAAAACTTTGCAGGATTGGGACAATAGATTACCCTCGGGAGTTTGCTTTTATTGGGTAAGGGAATTAGGCCTCCCTGAGGATATTAATGTGTGGAAGAAACTTTGGATATCATTGTATAAGTTTATTAAGCAAGATAGGCTCAGGTTAGTGCACTACAATATTATGCATAATATTATTGATAATCAACCAAACTCTGTAGATTTGATCCTTGCAAGCACCAACATGTAACAGATGCAAAGGTTGATATAGGGTCCCTTTATCACATGTTATGGTTGTGTCCATATATTAAGACATTTTGGCAGGCTATCAACAACTCTTTAGACCCTATTCTTGGTTTGAGGGAGCTTACTCCTGAAGTGTGCCTAATAAATTATTTCGATGGATACTCCAAACAGTAGGAAAGCGTATGACTTTGGTGGCAGCAACTGCAGTTAACAATAATAATGAGGCATTGATGGATGAGAATCCACCTCTAATAGTGGAATGGTTTAGGGAGTGTGTTTGGCTCTGCAGTTGAAAGACATAAGCACTGGTATGAAACAGAGGCAAAACTTTTACCTCACTGTGGGAAGCTTAGAGACTATCCTGACGATATGGAATCATAATGTAAATGGGACCGTAGTACATAATTGCAGTTATAATGATGGTAAGAATGTGAGTCTGTGGGGTGGGGTGGGGGGTGGGGGGTTTTCTTTTCTTTTCTGTCTCTCTTTTAATGTAAAATGTGCCTGATGTCCTCAAATGTATGTGCTTACTTGATATTGTCTACCTGGTGCTGGAAAATCAATAAAGAGTTTAAATAATAAAAAAGAATACAGTGGACACAATACTATTAAATGTGTGAGGTCATCTGTATCTAGGCCGCATTTACATATACTGTATCTGTGGATTCCTTTATTTTATACATTTTTCCAGTCTCTGGCTGTCATAGAATTTGAATCTATACCTGGTTAGCAATTTTCTTCTTAATGAAACATAGAAACATAGAAGTTGACGGCAGATAAGGACCGCATAGCCCATCCAGTCTGCCCATTTTCTCTACCATATGATTGTGCCATAGGCCTTTACTCTGTCAATGGCCTATTCATTCATACTCATCTGTATTGTTCCCTTATGCCTATCCCATGCCTGTTTGAAGCTCTGCACTGTATTCATGACCACCACTTCCTGAGGTAGGCCGTTCCATGCATCCACCACTCTTTCTGTGAAAAAGAACTCCCTCACATTACCCCTTAATCTGCCTCCCTCTAATCTCATGCTGTGTCTTCTTGTCCTGCTATTTTTCTTATATTGAAACATGTTAGATTCTTTCACCTTGTTAATGCCCTTAAGATGTGTGAATGTTTTGATCATATCACCTCTCTCCCTCCTTTGCTCTAAGGTATACATATTGAGCTCTGTTAATCTGCCCTCATATGTTTTCTGATGCAGTCCCTGCACCATTTTGGTTGCCCTTCTCTGGACTGCCTCCATTTTGTTAATGTCCTTGTGCAGGAGTGGCCTCCAGTACTGCATGCAGTACTCCAGATGGGGCCTAACCAGTGTCTTGTAAAGAGAGATTATTACCTCTCTCTTACGACTTGTGATACCCCTACTAATACACCCCAACATCACTCTATTCTTACTTACTGCTTTAGTGGTCTGCTTGGATGATTTCAGATCATCTGTGATGATGATGCCCAAGTCTCTTTCTTCCCTTCTGGTTGACAGCAACTCCCCTCCCAACCTATAGGTGGCTTCAGGGTTTCTCTTCCCTATGTGCATAATCTTGTGCTTCTTTGCGTTAAACCCCAGTTGCCACTCTTCAAACCATTTTCCCAGTTTTTCCAGATCTCTTCTCATTCTGCCCACCCCATCTGGATCATCTAATGTGTTGCAGATCTTGGTGTCATCTGCAAACAGGCAAACCTTGCCCTAAAGTCCATCTGCAGTGTCACTGATGAAGATATTGAAGAGGACTGGCCCCAGGACTGATCCCTGAGGTACCCCACTTGTGACTTGCATCTCTTCTGACTGTATACCATTTACCACCACTCTCTATTTTCTCCCTGCCAACCAGTTTGCCACCCAGTTGACCAACTTCTGACCCACCCTGAGCCTACCAAGCTTATTTTCTTTTAGACTTTATTTATCTCCACTGCCTGGAGAACTCCTTCCAGCATCCTCGAGGGCTCCCAGCCTCTACCTCCCCCTGTGATTTCTAGTCATCTCCTCTCGTATGACCCAGCACCACCTCTGGGTCTGAACCCTCTGGAGGTAGGGCTGCCCTATCAACCCAGGGCACTTTATATGTAGGGCAAAGTGCTGGGCACATGAGTTGGCCCTCATGGAGAGGAGGTCAGTCTGGGGTTGGGAGTGAGGGTTAGGAGGCTGAAGTGCCTTCATCTATCCCCAGGAGTGTTTTTTTCTATTTTTTGTGTAGTTCCTACCCCTCAGAGTGTGGCTTAGCAAGGCAACGCCATGCTGCAACTCCGCCCCTTGCATCCACAGCATTGGTATTCTGGGCATCTCCGGCCACCGCCAGAGGCCAGTCCAGGAGCGATCGCTTCCCCATAACCCTCCCTGGGAAGAGAGAGCAGTCCTATGGACACTCGATCTGTTCCCCACCCCCCTGCTGACTCCCAGTGGCCTGAGCGTATTCCAGAATCCAGGTCCCCGGTGTGGCATGAGATGTGGTGTCCAGCGCCTCAACCCTCAGTGCCACTGGGCCAGCCTACCCAGCTTATTAATCAATCTTCTATGTGGAACAGTATCGAAAGCTTTGCTGAAGTCAAGATAGGCAACATCAACTGCACCCCCTTGGTCCACCACTCTGGTTACCCAGTCAAAGAAATCTATGAGATTAGCATGACAGGACCTTCCTGTTGTAAACCTATGCGGTATTGGATCCTGTGCCCCTATGGATTCCAGGTGTTGCACTATCCTTTCCTTAAGGAGTGCCTCCATAATCTTGCCCACTACTGAGGTAAGACTGACTGGTCTGTAGTTCCCTGCCTCCTCCCTGCTGCCACTCTTGTGGAGTAGGAGCACATGAGCCCTTCTCCAGTCTTCTGGGACCTCTCCTGTGCTCGGAGACTCACTAAACAGTTCTGATAATGGCTCCGCTAGTTCCACCCTTAGCTCCTTTAGTACCCTGGGATGTATGCCATCAGGTCCCATTGCCTTGTCCACCCTGAGCTTAGCAAGCTCTTGTAGGACCCTTTCTTTTGTGAAGAGACTTGTACACACCTTCCTCCATCCCCCCCGTGTCCATGATGCTGAGCTGTAGTCCCTGTCCTACCTTCTCCTCAGTGAATACTGAGCAGAAGTATCTATTTAGGATATATGATTTTCCTTGGTCCTCCTCCACACACTCCTCCTTATCCACTTTGATCTTAGCAATACCCCCCTCTGGACTTTCTCCTTTTACTAATGTATTTATAGAAAGTCTTGTCTCCTTCATTTACCGTTCATGCTAATGTTTCCTTGGTTTGGGCCTTTGCCTGCTTTATTGCTTTCCTTGCTTCCCTTAGGGAAGTTTAGTATGCCTCCCTATCTTTGTCCCACTGCATTCCCTAATATTTCCTGAAGGCCAACTTTTTGGCTCTGACCTTTTCTGCTACTGTTTTTGAGAACCAAAGTGGGTTCCTCTTTCTTTTGCTGTTGCTTTTCTCCCTAACACAATGGGATGTTGCTTCAAGTATTGCATCCTTAATGCTTGCCCACTTTGCCTGTACCCCCTCACCTGTATTTCTTCTTGCCAGGACTAGCTTAACTTTGTTGGCCATCTTATCAAAGTCAGCTCCTCTAAAGTCCCATATTTTTGCCTTGGAATGGGATGATTTAGATCTAGTGGCCAAAATGAACCATACAATGTGATGGTCACTGGCCCCAAGGTGAACTTCTACCTGGAGATTTGTGATCCATTCCCCATTAGTCAGTACTAGATCCAGGATAGCCCTGTCTGTTGTTGGTTGTTGTACCAATTGTTTGAGGCCATCCCCCTGCAGATAATACACTTTGTATCTAGTTCTGGCAGATGTTCCTGCTGGTATTGATCAATTTGTATCTGACATTTTGAAGTCTCCCCGTTATCAGAATCTCCCCTTTAGCTGTCATGTTTTGTATATCTTCTAACAGTAATGTGTCTATGTCCTCCCCTGGTCTGGAGGCAGCAGACAACCCCAGTTCATATGGCTGTCACATTTTCTATTTCCAGGGTGACCCACTGTTCTTCTGGCTCCTTATGTGTATTCTGAATTTCTGTAGCTTTGATATTTTCTTTGACATAAAGGGCCACTTCCCCCCCCAACTTTTTGCACCTTGGTCACTTCTCAACAGTACATAGCCGAGTACTGAAGTCTCCCAACTGTGGTTGCTGGAGAACCATGTCTCACTATTGGCTACTATGTCCAGTTTAGCCTCTGTCATTGTTGCCTCAAGGTCTGGGATCTTGTTTTCCAGACAGCAGGCATTTGTGTTCATGATTTTCCATTGGCCCAATTTCAGTGTGTTAGTTGTGGGGCAAGGTCCAGCTTTTCCCCTGAACATCGTATGGGGAGCTGGATCTTTTTCTTTACCTGGTGATGCAAATGAACTACAAACATGCTGAACTCCTGTTTGCTCACTAGCTGAGGGGGGAGGGATGTTCTTCACTATCAATGTATCGGGTGCTGCACCCCTCTCCCCATTTGCTAGTTCAAATATTCTGTAAAGACATCAAACTTCTGCCCCAATGCACTAACTCCCCTCCTTAGTCAGATGCAGTCCATCAAATTTAAAGAACTTTCACTCCCAAAACTGTTGCCAGTTACCTATAAATTTGTGTCCTTTTTCCTAGCACAACCCTTGAGCCACCTGTTTAGCTCCCCCATCTTCCCTTCTCTCTGACCTTCCATCTGTCTGTCCCTCTTTCCCAGACCGGCATGATCTCAGAGAAGGAGATGCCAGATGAAATGAATGACAGTTTGTCTCCCAGCCTAGTCAGGTGTTCCTTGGTCTTCACAACTGTCCAGCTGATGAGATCATTAGTCCCTATGTGTGCCAGTATGTTGATGTTTTCTCCTGCTTCCTGCACAATTTTAGCAATGCAGTCAGTGTCTCTCCATGCTGATGTACCTGGGAGACATCTGATCATTACCCCCGGCCAGAGGTAGGTATCAACTCCCCGAATCATGGAGTCTCATATGATCAGAAGTGTTTTGGATATCCTTTTTGCCTTTTTATGGCTGTGGGTGGAGCCTACAGCCATCTTGCTGTCTGTAGCATGAAAACGGAGTATCATGGAACACATGTTTTGAACTTTTCAGTGTATCCTTCCACATCTATAAATCACTATGCCAACTAAAAAAAATACTGCCTCCTACTGTTTAGAATGTTGGAGACATAACTCTATGCTGCTTATCAGATGGTCATTAGGAAACTGAAACAACTTGTTAAATATTGGTTTCCTATTAAACTGGAGATTTATTTACCCCCTTTGAAATGCAACAACTTGCACATTTAAATACCCAGCATTTAAAAGTTTTTTTGCAACTAACTTCAGTTGGTATGTATTGCCTTTCAAGAAAGATTCATACCTCATAAATGTCAAACCTTTCCCAGCAAATGTATAATGATTTACACTGTTTTTTGAAACTTTTAAGACACTATCTGATAAGTACTGTCTCAGACAAATGCCAGGTCTTCAGAGAACTACCCAGACTAAATATATAGGTTTCTTGACAGCAAGGGCTGGGCCTGTCTTCCAAACATAACAGACAAGAGCCTGCCAAGTACTGAGGTAGTGTGTGTGTGTGTGTGTGGGGGGGGTGGAGAAACAGTCAAACTTCTGGCAAGGGAGACCTCATCTAATGAATTAACTGGTGACAAACCAGAAGAGTGAGAAATTTGTGTGTATAATTATCTGATTCTTTATGTTCCTATATAGAGTTATAAAAAAAAAGTTAGTCAAAATATCTGAGAAAGAAATTTATAGGGGACAACAGTTGAGTTTTTCTTGTGTTTTGGACCTCCAACTCTAGGCTGTGGAACATAAATGTATTGTTTGTGGTTGGAATGAGAAATCTAAACAGTATGAAGGTCTGAACAGTAATATTTTAATTTACAGTATTAGTAATGTAATCGTGCATAATTTCTATAAATAAATTTGAGGTCTGATAATAATCTAGCCAGGGTATGTGTTAACTTGCTTTCTCCTCTCACAACATGTAGTAGTAGTAGTAGAAGTAGCAGTAGTAATAAAAATGGTATTCTGAAAATTCAGAAAAGGATAGCGCAATTGAGCCGAGGCTCATTTTCAATGGGGTCCCAATGTATAAAACAAATAGTTACACAGAATATGTACATAAATACAAGCATAACAAATACAGTATACAACCTGTATCAAAATACACAATACATGACATACATGTAGATGTTTTTCAATTAATTACAACAAACATTAGGCATTTCAGCACTTTTTACAAGCCAAGATCTTATTTGAAGCCAAGATGGAGGTGATAGTGACATGATATATAATGTGCTATTTTTGAGAATGAAAGAGATCATACCATTTATTAGGAGGAAAATTAGTGTTTAGATACACAGATACATAGACTCTTTTGGCAGATAAGGGCCTATGGCCCACCCAGACTGCCCATTTGAGCTTGTAGGTTCCCTTTATGTTTTTCTATATTATAATTTTTATATTTTTGGTGGTTTCATGTAGGCTTGATAAAATGCCAGAGATCTTCTTGGGGAACTTGCAAGATACTGGTATATAACAATACTATTTGTAAAAGGTCCTAATCAAACAACTTGAAACAGAAGACTGTTTTTTGTCATTTTATAATATGATGTACTGAGTGTGTATTTACTAAGTTGCTGGATCAGGGCCTTGAAGAAAATAACAACACTTTCTTAACTCATTCAAGATTCTATCAGGTGGTCAGAAAAAACAGATTATGCTAATTTGTTTGAAAACTAACAAACAAAATATGCAAAAAATAGCATCTGTGCATATGTATATGGGGAAAGGTCTCTAATTTATTTGCAATAAATTTATTTACAGGCATTACTAGTATCTTTTGAAAGATTGGCTGACTAGTTGTGATTACTAATTTTGAGTATAGTTCATGAAATAATGAGTGTGATATTTGTTATTTCATATAGTCTCCCATTATGCCTTATGCATACCATGTAAATCCAAATTATTCCAAGGCCATCTTGACATATAATATTAATACGGAACAGCAAATCAGAGCTCTTTTCCTGATAAAAGGCTGCTGATATAATAAATAAGGAACAAAGTCATAAATAAGGAATCAGTGACTTATGGAAAAATCTACAGGGATTTTGATTCTGCCTCTGCAGGGAAAATACAGTAAACTGAGGGCTTGTTACAGGGAAATGGTTATTTGGATCTGGAAGCACTGAATATTTCTTATCCCATATTCTGTATCCTGAATAGACCAGGGGAGAAGCTACAACTCATTGTCACAGGGATGTTCATTTACACATTTTTGCACTGTATTTACTCAGGCTGTCCCAGATTAGATGCAATATCTTGTTTTCAGTGGGGTCAGGATGTTACCATTTTTTTAATGTATTTATTCAGGATACCTAGTCCAGGGACCCCACTATTCAAAGGAGATGCACAGCACATCCTTTCAGAAAAGGGAGAGGTGCTGAGCAACTCCAACAATGTGATGCAGCATGATATTCAAACATGCAGGATGTGTCAGCCACAAGGGAATGTACCAGGGTGCACACAAATGGTATGCCATGCAAGTCAAGGGGACATTCCCATGCATATACTGCACTGTGGCATATTCAGTGGGAATGTATCCCTCATAGTCCACAGCACTGCAGCCCACAGTTAGGCCATGAATAGCTGGCCTAACCAAGCCAGCCACCCACCCACCCACAGGTGGGCTGCGGAAGTGCACCCAGGTGCACAGCAGCCTGGCAGCCCTGGTGGACTAGAGGTACCCCCTTCCCATCACCAATTGATCCAACTCCATCCCTGAACAGCTCCATAGTGTAGAGCCCCCATAGACCCAATCACACCAGAGGAAACCATGGCCAATATCCATCTCATAAAGGACCCCCACCCACTGCCCCAGTATGCAGATACCCCTGGTCCCCCATACCCAACCTGGTGCAGAGACTGGCACTGCCCTCCACACCCTGCCACGGCCAGCCACTGACTGCACTGGACCTGGGCTGGGGACCTGCACTCCAGATGACCCAAGTGGCTGTATCATGTATTGAGGTACTACGCAAGTTGCAGACCCACCAGTGTATGCAGCCGTGTTTACGACCTTGGCAAACTGTAAGAGGGAACTGACATATCTCCAATGCATGCCTTGTTGATGTGTATCTTCCTGCTGTCATACACCACTGCAAGTCCACACTCTCCCCCATTCCCCTGTGTAACATGCCATCATCCAGACTGCTAAGGTATTCTGGGTGCCATGGGGTGCAATATCCTGCAATGCCATTTGCAGTGTATGTTCCAGGCTATAGGTAGTTCATCTGTGGTTTCCCAATTGTACAAACAAATGTGAGGTTGACTGTAACATGCCTGCTGTGGGACCTGTGTGAGTGAGTACAGCATTGGCCATCACCTGCACTGAGAAGTGCAATGGCACTGGGATGATGGATCCACATTTGAGTGGCTGAGGTGTATGGCCACTGGGCATTGTCACCCACACACAGCTCGTGCCTATGTATGACACATTACAGCATCCTACTGCCAGTGCTCCGTCACCCACTGATACAGTGGTACGATCCCATGACAGTGCCAGTCATCACAATGTGATGGGTTGGGAGACAGGGAGGGGTGTTTCTGCACTGTTGGGGGGGCAGAGGCCACTACACTATGGACATAGACTGTAGGTGTATTCCAGTGTGATCAAGGATGGGAGTGGGGTCCCTACGGTATAGAACTGATAGAGTATGGATTCTGGCATGATCGGGGCTGGTGGAATGGATGGGGGTGCCACTTTACCACCAGAGACTTCAGGGCGTGTCCCACATGGGAGCAATCGGGGTTGGTGCTTGGGGGTGGGAGCTGCTCTGGTGCATTCATCCCTGTGCCAACATGCAAATGGGTGAGTAACGAGCATGCATAAGGCCCCTTTGTACCCTGCATGTTCAATTAGCTCATTTGCATTCATGGGCAGAATATCACCCATGGAGGCTAAAGTGCATATTGATATGTGCCACACATTCCCCCTGGGAGGTATTCAGTTGGAGATGCCCTGGATACACCTGTCTTGGCTGCCACCTGCACTGTGACTCCTATCCAGGGTCACATTTTCAACAGATACAATGATGCCTGCTAGGATGAAGCACAGTGTCACAGATTTATTCCATGACAGAAGCGATTAACTCCCCACTGAAATTGCATTGTTTGCTGCAATAGCTATACTGTAGAATTCTGCAGTGCTGCACTTCATCATGGTGGGCTTCACTGTATGTGCGCCCTGTACCAGTGGTGCATTGTCTTTTAATATTGTGTCCGTGCCAACCCGAGCACCCTCTTTGCACAATGCATCTTTCTGCTCAAGCATCGGTCCAGCACTTAATATGTCCCCCCAGATATAAAATATTGTTTTCAGTGCGTTCTGATTTTATGCAATGCAACATAATATTGTGTAGATGTAGAGCCCCACTGAAAATAAAATGCCATTTCTTCTGTGAACTATCCAGGCTAATATATATACAGTAGCAATCAACAGATATATTCTAGGAAAACACATTGTAAAAATGTGTAAAAGGAAGACCACATTGGAACTGCCTCTCCCAGAGATCTGCATTGTGCACATTCATTAGAAATAATGGGTAAAAGCTTCCCAAAAGCTGTCCACAGCCATATTGTCTCTGACCAGAATTTGTTTGTTTTGGTCCCTGTTTTGGGTAAGTTTTGTAGTGCTAGTTCCTGTGCTGCAATGTCCTCTGCCCCTTTGATTTCGGAGATAGAAGCAGATACCTGTTTGTAATTTTTATATGGTTTGTGGAGGTGATATGTTGGTGAGCATTGAGTGATGGGGTACCCAATCTGCCCTTCCTAACCACCTGCCAACCTCCTGGACTAACTACTCTCTGTGCTCGAGGTGCTTCAGCTGGATGTTGGGGAAATGGTGGGCAATTCTTGTAATAGTGGATTTGTTGTTATATTTGAATAGGGCTTGAAACCAAAATGTCTTTTATCTTGTGTTAACTATGAGCTTTTTTTGTAAAGGGTGCATTGCTAGCAATATCTTTAATTCTTTCTTTTATCTTGAGGTATATTTATATGGGGGGGGTCTAAGAAAGATGTCTACCAGGCTTTGTAGATATCCATATGGCCTTATGATATTTCCTATGATTAAAATACTGTAGAAAGCTATGATTGAGTGTAAATAATTTATTGATTCTTCTATACACCTTCTGGGAAGTCGCTCCTCATTCATGGTGTATGCCCTTGGCCAGTATTTGACCAGTCTGTCTTGTATAAGGCCTTTTATTGATAACTGCCCCAATTCAGCTCTGAATAGGGGAGAAGGGTGCCTTGAGGGAGTCCCAGTAATTTTTTGTAATGTGTATTTAGGAATTGATCTATGTTTCCCTGTCTTTGTATTCACCAAATGTCAGCTCTGTATAATATTTGAGCTTTTATTTTCATGTTTATTACTTTGAGGCATCCTTTTATCAAATGTCCTCCATATTTGTACATGAATCTTGTCATAACTGGAAGAAACCTTTTAACTTTTGCTTCCATGTTTTTAAAGTGTTTATTCCATATGAGATTATCTGAAATTGTTACACCTAGATAGCAGAAATTTCCACTATTTCTAATTGTTTATTGTCAATAAAGCATCTATAATTTTTATTGTTCCACCACATATCATTGCCTTGGACTTCTCATAATTTGTTTTTAAATCTGCATTCCTGCATTCTATACTGAATTCTGCAGCATCCTCTTAATTCCTGACTAACTTGTTGATATTAGAATGATATCATCCGCATAGGCTAGGTATGGGCATGGATGTCCACCAATTTGGGGCTTGTGAACATTTTCATCATACATTTTGGTTAATATATCATTTATAAATAGGTTGAACAGAATTGGGGATATACAGCATCCTTGTTTGACACCTCTATGTGTGTAGAATTCTCCAGTTTGGCCCCCCATGGAGTTATATCTAATTTTTGTCTTATTATCCTCATACAGTAATTTAAGTAGATTTATTATGGCTTGCTCAACCTCAACTTTTTCTAGTGCCACTGACATTGCTTAAACACAATGATGCATCTCTGTACACAGTTTTGGTAAGTCCAGAATCTCAGATACTGTGACAACCAACATGGACCCACTGATAGACATAGTTAAAAAAAGACACCCAGCAATGGGGGAATTTCACCTTTCCCAGTTGGGAAGGTAAATGCCTCAAAGATAATTGCAATTCCCAAAATGATATATGTGTTGAGTAAATTACCCTTATCTATATCACAGAAGAACTTTATGACACTGCATTTTGCATTTTGGGCCTTCCTGTGAGAGATGAAGAAACTTAGGCCCAAGTATTTAATCTTTTGTGAATGTCACTGAAAGGCATAGGCAGAAAACAGCTGGAGCCCACATGTGTAAAAAATGCGACACATCAGAGACTTTTTAGGATTTACCTTATATTCTGATACCCTAGCATAGTACATAAGGACATAATAGAATGACTGCATGGAAACTGAGGGTTACCAAATAGTGGCAACGGTATTGTCTTTGTCAAGTGAAAGTGTGTTTGTCACATTTGATTTGATTTTTATTTGTATACGGGTAAGTACTCTGGGATACAATCCCTTTTACAGGTATGACCCATGGTCAGGTAGTATACACATATGATGCAAAAAACAATTTATACATTACATACAAATTCATAAATAGGAATACAAATTCCATGTCATAATAAAAACAGGTACTTAAAAACAATCACACTTTGATAAATATTTAAGATGTAATTTGAGTGCCTTTGCAAATGAATTGTGGTTTACTATTCTTTTGATTTGTACAGGAATGTTATTCCATACTGTTGGTGCAGCAAAAGCAAAAGAATGCTGACCACTTAATGTATGCTTGAACGGAATTCTCAGCAAGATTTGGTCCCCTGTGGATCTTGTGTGGAACTCTATATTAGGTACCACAAGTTGTATTTTTAAGTTGAGGTATATGCCAGTTTGTTGTACCCTAAAAATAAATTTATCCATAACAAGCTTATGATATTGTTTACTGGTAACCATCCAAGACTTTCAATTATGTCACAGTGGTGAAGAGTATTAGATACTAGAAGTGCAAATCTACCTATTTTGTGTATTTTTCACATATTTACACTTCACAATACTAGTGGGAGCGTTGTCCACCACAATAGAGGCATAATGCAACATGGGCAGCAAATACTGATTTGCAATTGCCAAGCATGCTTCATCAGTAAGAAAACTACAAAGTCTGTATAATAAGGCAATTTTTGAATGTATTTTGGCTGTAGTTGCCTGAAACTGAGAGGCATAATTTAATGTTGGGTCTAAAACAACCCCCAATTATTTAATGTTATTAACATTTCTGTAGACAGTGCTGTCCATCGAGCCAATTTGCAAACTATTTCCAATATCTTTCAGCTTAGCTGAAGTACCAAACAACATAGTTTTAGTTTTTTGATTGTTCAGCACCAAATTATTATGAATCAAACATTCTTGCATATAATTAAGTTCCTTTGTCAGTGTAGTGTTAAGCCCAGATAAAGATGCCCCCAGGCAGTAAATTACAGCATCATCTGCATACATAATGAGGTATGCATTATAGAAAGCTGTTGTAACAGAATCAAAAAATATAGAAAATAAAATAGGTCCCAATATGGAGCCATGTGGGACTCCACACTTCACTGATGCCTTCTCTGATGCATACAGCATCCTCCATGCTTTACCATTTGAAATCATTCTGAGAGATAACTAGTTACCCATCCCAAAATTGGGGTCCCCACTTCAATGGACTCTAATTTCTTTATTAAGGGGGCATGATCTACTAGATTGAATGCCTTGGTCAAGTCCACAAATGCAGCCCCAGTCAGGCTCCCACTCTCCATGCCCTCGTGGACTGCGCTCATGAACTCGACCAAGGCACTCTCTGTCCCCCTCCTCTTCTAAATCCATGCTGACATTGTGATAACAAACCATATGTCTCCACATACTCAATTAACTGCCCATAAATGATTTTTTCTTGTAATTTGGATGGATCTGACAGAACTTAGGTTGGTCTATAGTTAGTAAATTCACAGGTAGGGCCTGTTTTATGTATTGGTATCATGAATTAATATTTCCAAAGATCAGGAACTTCCCCCAGACAGAAAGATAGATTAAAAATCAGGCTAACTAGATATGCTGTTTCTGCTGAGGCCAGCTTCAGAAGTTTGTGAGATGCTCCATCAAAGTGACAAGATTTATCTGTTTTGAGTTGTTTCTGAAGGCTATAGATCTCTTGGTAAGTTACTGCCTTGATGTAGAATTTAGGTCTACCCCCAAGTCCTCTCAGGTTGGCCTCAGTCGGATTTATACCAAAGTCAGCCTTATAAGCATCCAGATTAGTAAACATTCTGTTAAACTCATTAGCAATCAGCAACGGATCACATAGCTTCTCATTACCCTTAGTGATACTGACTTCTGAGCTTGTTCTGGGATCAATCATGTTATTGTTTTCCAGAATTTAGCACTATTAGTCAATCATTCAGTCTGATGTTGCCTTAGGTGCTAGACCTTAGCCTTTTTAACCTCAGCCTTACATTTGTTTCTCAAACACCTGTAATTCTGAAGATTCATAGGTGTTTGAGTTTTCTTATATAGCTTCCATGCCTTGTCCCTTTCTTTCATTAGCTTTAAAAAGGACGATGTCAACCATTTAGACTCAGTACCTCTAACTCATCTTGTAAAGGGACACTGTTAACCTTTTTTACATTATACTATTTTTAGGTAAAAACCCACATTTTATGATTGCTTCCTTCCTCTAAAATTAATTGATGCTGCTGGTTGCTTTATCTGCCTCCATGCTTATTAGAACCGAAATGCATGGTAATGTATAGCTATGCCCAGCTTTGTTTTGCTTAATACCACTGAACTACTCCTAGTGCACACTTCCTGAACATTAGAAACACCCTCCTACAGTGAAGACACCCATGATATAACAGTCTTCGGTACTCCCACTGCATAGATGAGTGGCTAGATTGTGTTGGGGGTGTTCCTGAGTCCAGAAAAGATGCAGTGGGAGCTGGTCAAGAAATGTAAACAAACATGCTTGGTTTGGTAACACCAGTATGGTGGGCAGTCAGTTTTTCACTTTTTTTTATCACATCCTTATTTGTGCGCCTCTGCAGCACTACCAGTGGGGGCATCCAGCTGCCAGCCTCCACCACCCCAGAGAGCAGCAGGCTCACTCGCATGATGGGGGTCCAGTGTGGCTACCCAAACCAGCTGGTGGGTCTCCCCTTACATCTCCAGACCAGGCTGGACTAGACCCCCGCAGCGCAATTCCTTGACAGTCCTCTCGGTCAGTGGGAGCATGGCCATCAAGCTGCTCAGTCATGCCCTGCCTTTTCCTTCATGTTGTTTCCCCAGGAGCCAGCAGTACAATGACATGCTACGTATAAGTGGAAGTCTTGCCATGCTGCACCCCTTCTTGGCACTGCAACTGTGCTGCCCCTGGTCATCACCAGGGGCCACTCCAGTGCAATGTGCTTCCCCTAGCCCCCCCCAGAGAGAGGACAGTAGCCTTAGGATGCTCAATCCACCCTCTCCCCTGCCAACCCCCAGAGGCCTGAGTCCATTCCTGAACCCAGGTCACCGGTGTAGTGTTGTGTGGTGTGAGTTGTGGCGTCCAGCACCTCAATCCTCATTGCCACCGGGCCGGCTTGTTTTTTACTTTTTAAAAGAAAAAAGGGATCTGAATCAAACTACCAGCAGAAAGGTTTTTAAATTCCAGGACCCTTGGTTTTAAAGTAGTTCTGTATTTGTGTTTTCAAAGACAAAATGCTACATGGTGATTGCTAAGTGAATCTGAGTTCAGCCCACATTTTAAGACATGATTTACTTTGTTAAAAGCCAATTAAGTACAGTATGCCTCTTAGTTTTTAAGTTCAGTCTTGTAGGTAAGTTAATAAGCTGTTGTAGGCCAGTTTGTAACAAAGCATCAACCAGCCTGGGGATTTCATTACCAGACCAATTCAAGTTGAAATCCCCCAGCACAATGGTTTAACTCACAGTGCTAAGGGACAACAACTCTGAGAACTCCTGTAGGCCCTTTGTACTCACTTTGAGGGTATATAAACACAGCAGACAGTTAATGTTTTAACCTAGCCAATAGCAATCTGAATTGTAAAGATTTTACAATATTTTAGGGGTTAGCCATTATGCATATCTCATTTACAGTATAACAGTTCTTTTTATAAAACATGAGACCCCCTGCCCCTCCTGTCAGCCTATCTCTCCTATAGATGTTAAGCCCTGAAATATTTATTCTGTTGTTCATTATTCCCTTCAACCAGGTCCTGGATTTGGGGTGAGGTCAGAATCTGGCCACTAGCTACTTGACTGCAAGCAAAGGAAAGGGGCCCTACTCTTATTATCATGGATAAACAATGTTTTCTCATAGATAAACCATGGTTGTACATGTGGTTAGTGACCATGGCCATGGATAGTGTTTCCATGATTTTAACCATGGTTATTGAGTGACAACCACCAAGGGTAAATGGTCTAGGGACAGATCATAACTGACCATGATCAATATAGTTTGAGAAATACTCAAGTTAACCATTGGACTCCATGGTTGTACATTGTTGTTAATTTCAGAAGTTTTATTTACTTACCCATTGCTGCTTTTGTTCCTCTTTGTAATGGAGTATCTCCTCATTTATAACTGACAGAATGGCCTAATTGCATTTTATGCCACCTTAAAATGAAATGTTATTAAGATGAGGTACGATCATATGTATTTTACATAGATACATACATAGATACATAGATACATAGACAGTGTCGGCAGATAAGGGCCTATGGCCCACCTAGTCTGCCCATTTGAGCTTGTAAGTTCAGTTTGTTTTCCTAGAAGTCTATTTCCCCTTACCCCTGACCTCTAGAATTCCTTTATGTCTATCCCATGCATTCTTAAATCCCGTGATTGTTTCAGCCCCCACCATGTATGTATGTTTACATAATTAATGTAATTGTTTAATACCTTATTTTTTCTTCATAAATTGCAAGACAAATGTCATTATTGTGTTCATTTATATTAATTTAATATGTCCAATTCTGCAGGTCTGATATGTAAATAAATTAGGCAGATCTGGTTGCTATCTCATGCTCTTATGACCATGAACACACCTTGGTCAAACATAGATGAATCATGGTTGGCCATAGTGCATTCAAAACATTCAGAAAACTTATTGAGAAAAGGAATAGTAAACAAAGATTATACTTTAACAATTCTATGACATTCTTGGCCAATAACAAAAGCCAAATGGAACCAAAACAATGTGTTAATTAACATGATCTTTTGATTATAGATTTTAGGAATACAGCTACAACTTGACTATATTTTCAGAATTTGTTTTACTTTGAAAAACACACAAAGATATGCCAAGTGGCTGTCATTCAGAGCTATGATGAAAGATGGCACAGTTTAATCCGAGAATTAAAGTGATCCAGGAAAGGCGTTTGAACCATTATGATTAGCTGAATAAGAAATGGCATAAACTAAAACAATTAGGATAACTTGGAAAAAAAAAGAAAGTCATATCTTTCAATCTATTCGTCACAGTTGGGGGTGATACCTTCAACACTACCTAAAGTTATCTAGACCTTTGTAAAGGCCCCAAGTAGGTGTATCTCAAAGTAAGACTAAATGGACAACCAGAAATATTAAGTATTAGTGTATACTGTATAATAAAAGTAGTTCAAATAATGGAACTATTAATGTAATAACAACACTGTTTATATTTTAACAATGCTATAGTCTATAATATAATCTTACACACAGAGAACACATTTGCTTAATAACATAATTAAAAAAGAAACCCTTAAACCTGTACTCAAGCATGGACACTTACAGCCATATTTGGATCATGGACAATCATGACTGGTACCCGAAATAATATCTTTTTTACTTCATTTACCAAACTGAACATGGATTTAGCACCCCCCAATTAGTCTCTTTTAAATGTGTTTTTTCCAGACATAGGCATAATCATTAACTATGTCTATGAATCATGGACAAACCATGGAAGGCATTATCATTGGCAAAGATCAGGAAGAGAGCAGGGATGACTCTGAATGTGTATGGACAATCTCGCTTGTCCATGAAAACATGGACCCAGAGAACAGGAGGGAGAGTGGACACCTCTTGCATCCCTCCAGAAAGAGAGATATGGTGTAAAACCATTTAACTGGTAAGACGAAATGCTGATGAGGATAAATTCAGCAGTTTGAGCCATGCTCTCACCTTCTCTGAGAAGCCAAAGTGGCATATAGCCTCACTCTACCCTGTTGAAGGCCTTATCTGTGTCAAAAGACAGGGTGGCTGTGAGGACATGAATGGCACAATTGAAGATGCAATAGATATTAAAGATTATCAGTTTTTAGCTGGCAAGGAACAAAACCCACTTGGTCAGGGTGATACATCATAGGCATGACGGGTCAGTCAGGCAGCTATTAGCTTCGTCACAATTCTGACACCAACATTAAAGACAGACATAGGCCTGAACTGACAACACTTACTTCTATCCTTTCTTTTCCTGTAACAGTGTAATAATTGCTGTAGTGAAAGCCACTGGGGTGGGGCCTGCTCTTCAGCTTCAGCCTGAAGTCAGAAGGGGAGCCGACTCATCTGTAAGTCATTTATAGACACCTGAATGACTTCCAACTGGACATTTATTAGATTGCTTGCTTTACTTCCTCCACCATAATGAAGGTTGCCATAGAATCACGTTTGGTCAGTAGGACCTGGGGTAGCTGGTGATAACTAAAGAAATCACTCATATATTGTTAGGAAGGGGAGGGAGTTTGTGGTGTGCAGATCAGTATAGAGATTAATACAGTCATCATTTATCTTAGTCAGGAGACATCCGGTGACATCCCCTCATGGATGACTGCTGCTTAGAGGAGCTGTGTCTCTCTACCAAGCTAAACCCCTTTAAACTCACCATTTTTAGAACAAAAGGTATTCGACATAGCTGCAAAGAGTTACCTGCATGATGAAACAGGCAAGGCTTCCTAAAAAGACACTGGGTCCAGCAGGTAAGGATGGCTTCAAGGACATGGAATCAGAGAGCAGGGCCTCACAGCCTTGTGCACAATCATGCACTGGGATGAGTGCAAAGAAACACCTCAAGCTCAAAGGAAAGTCATTTAAGAAAAACAAACATGTAGACTTTCTTGCTAAGTCCTTTACAGAATTTCAGTCTGAAATTAAAGACTTCAGAGCTACAATCCAGTACAAACTACAAGTCATGAACATGTGACTTGATGAGATCAACAAGCAGGTTATGACAACAGACTGCAGGGTGGATGACATGGAGGCCCTAATTTTGTATTTCCACCAATGGCAAGTGCAGATGGCCAAAAACTTGATGATGAGCAGAGCAGAGTGAGACAAAATAATCTCTTTTTCTATGGTCTTCCTGAAGGTTTGGCGAGGACTGAAATCACAGATTTTATCAACAAACTCCTGCATCAGGCACTGTCACTTATCTTGGAAGATACCCTGGACCTCTAATGTGTCCGCAGAGCTCTGGGTCTGAAACCCACAGACCCCTCTGCCAGACCCTGGTCAGTGGTAATGAATTTTCTATACTATGATGTTAAACAAAAAGTGTTACCAACAGCATGTAGAGCAAAATAAGTTAAATCCAGTGAAGTGCACCTGTGCCTGGCTAATTACTACCCTCTCTCTATCATGGCTCACTAAAGAGAATACATTCTTATCTTGAAAGCCCTCAGGAAGCACAAACTAAAATGTCAAATCCCTTACCCTTCCCATCTGCAGGTGCAGTTTCCTGAAGGCCAGCAGTCCTACCATACCACAGTGGAGGCCAGAGCAGCACTACAGGAATGCAGGGTTTTCATCCTCCGTTCTCCTTTCAGACAGCAACAGCAGTGCTCTATGACAGCTGCTTGTCCATCCAGGCAGAAGGTGACTTCCAGTGCTGACTGGCACAAGCACACAGAACCCACAATGTGGGAAATTATGTCCATGATGAAAGCAAATGCTGCAGATTGCCATACTAATTCACCCTCCACATCCAGCTCAAATGGTGGACATAAGTACCTGCTCTAGAAGTAGCAAACATGCAAGGGCCATCAGCTGGCTATTTGGAGGCATATAAGCTGATCAGCACTTACTAAATGATTAGTTAACATTATACTAAATCCACATTAAGGCTGAATCTTTGCTTTACCTTACATCTATTTTACCATCAGAAGTCTATAAGGGCATAGGAGGATGAGATACTGCCTTGTGACAGTTGTCAGTGGGAAGTAGTGCTATTTCCTTTCTCCCTCTCAGCCCTGTGACCCTAGTATATTGAATGTTGAGAGATTACAGGATGTGGCTTACTAGTATGCGCCTTGCTAGATCCTTTATCAGGGACCCTGGCTGACAAAGTAGAACCCAGTCTATATCTGAGCTTCAATATGGCTGGTTGATTTAGACAATTTTGAGGGAGACTGTAAGGGTCTCCTCCAGCGCCCCATGAAGGTTCTGGTAGTTTCTACAAAGAGACCTTCAAATAGTTGCATTCCATTGTAAATAAAGGAAGGCTGACCTGGATGTTGAGTTATATGCCCTATGCAAGCAGTTTGCCTCCTCATTGTTTCTTTAGGCCCCCCCTCCATGTCATCATATGACAACATGCTTCTGAGAGCAGCTGAAACTGTCTACAAACTTTATAGTTTATGCTTTTTTTTTGTCCTGAGTTGTACTGTGGAACTGGAACTGTTCACGCATGCAATAATACCCAACAGGGTGGGTGGTATTGGGCAATACTGGAGCACCCAGGGGCATAATGAGGCCTGACGCTGCAGGAGTAGAGCCTTATATCTCCTGGAAGGTCCAGTATTGTTCATACCGCCCACCCTGGAGGGTATTATTGTGCTTAGAAAATGGGCTTACATTAAAAATTTTTAAAATAATGATTTCATACAAAAAACAGTGTAAAATATTAATACAAACTAAGAGAGACATCAGGCTCTGTAAAATAGTTCCTTTATTGGCTTACTGCTTTGTGCCACTAGAGGGTGCTGCAGTTTGTGTGCTCTTATTTGGTTGCTGCAGTGCCAGAAAATCATTAGTTGAAATACCCCCCCAATCCATGACTTTTAGCTTCAGGTTTTAAATAAATGATTTTCGTTGGTAGATTGTGAGCAGAGAGCGGGCGGCTGAACTGTGGAGTTTATGGTGCAGTGTTCTCTCACACGCGATCGGGGGATACAGAAGTCAGGTGAGAAACTGCAGAAGGAGGTACTCTGCTTTTTTAAAATATGTGAAAGGTTCGGTTGTGGTCGATTTATTGCAGTTGGTACTGCAAGACAGACAGTGTAAGGGTAGCACGGGAAGCAGCATAAGCGAAGTTTCATTGTTGCAGAGAGGCACGCTGCCATTTTGAAATCTGCCCAGTTGGTGACATGAAGAGAGTAAGGTTATCAGCTTCATTCTTTTTTTCTTTGTTTTATTTTTTTCAGTGGTGCAGATAGTATAGAAGTTATTCTAACATGGGAGAGGGGGTTTGCTCAGAGGGGATTTGTCAGCCAGTAACTCAGTCCCAAACTCTCTCGCTAAGTGAGAGGCAAGAAATGGCGTCTGACAATGGTGAAAATTTGGGGTGGCCATGGATAACGTCAGTAATGTGGCACCCAAAATTGGTGCTTGTTTTAAGCGGGCATCTATTGAAATTTAATGTACCCCCCAGTGCCCGTCAGCCAATCAGAGAGCTTTAATAATCTTGACCATTTTCTAATTAACTTTAATCATTGACTTTCTTAGCTTATAGACCAATTCTTGTTGCATAGAACTGTGCTGTCCACCTTTCTAGCATGGGACATAAATGGATTTTGAAGGTCTTTTGCAGCAAGACATTTATTTATTTATTTGAGTTTTGGTGACCGGGTAAGTCCTTTGAGACAAGTACAGTCCTAGTTTCAGGGTCGACCCGGGTAACAAGAGTTACAGAGAGCATTATACATTGTGACAAATAAGACAGCTACAAAAAAAACCCCAGTGTGAACACATCTTATACAAAACCATGTTGACAGAAATGTATATATATACATATTATGTACAATTGGCAAAGAATATGCAGGTAGTCAGTACAATGTAATGACAGTAAATAGCATTTTGTATGGTATACCTAGGACATTAAAGACATATAGACAGATAGGTACTGCAGCCTGAGACACTGGAGGCATAGTAGTATGACTTTATCCAAAGCAAGAGCATGCTGCAGAGGCAGTAAGGGAGGTGAGCGAGGAGGATTGGAACTTATGGAGAAAGGAGCAAAACAGGACATTGGGAGGGAGGGAGTTCCAATCAGAAGGACCAGCATAGAAGAAGGACTTACAAGCAGTAGCAAAATGCAAACTATGCTTGATAAGAAGGGGAAGTGATGCTGAATGGAGAGAACGTGGGGCTTGTATTAGACCGATAAGCCCAACTAAGGAAGGGGGGAGTAGATATATTTACCAGTTTAAACAAGAGGCTAAGGGAGTAGTACTTCAATCTTAATAAATAAGGTAACCATCCAAAGGAGGAGAGGACATCACAGTGATGTTGCTGGGAGTCGACCCCCAGAGCAAACCTACCAACCCTATGGTAGGCCTGGGAGAATATGGTTAGGGTCGAGGAGTTTGCTGAGGCCAGCAATGGCGCTCCATAAGTTAGAAGAGGTACTGTGAACTTATTTTAGACTGCCCTTGTTTCTTATAGAACTTTTTTTGTTGTTATTTAGGAATACTTTACCTTCATCTGACTGAATTGTGGATTATTACCTACTTCTGTTCATAGGACAGAGAACAGGCCTGAATATTCTACTATTGCATAATTCTGGTAGAAGATCTATTACCCCCACCCCCTCATACAGGTTTAAAAGTGTTAACTCTTTTTCTCAGCTATGGTAGCACCTTCGTAGCTTCCTAAACTTTTCTTTGGCTGTTTCCCACAGCATAGGGACAACAACTATTTAATTTTATTACTGTCTTTACTTTTTTCTTTCTGACCCTCACCTCCTTATCGGGGGAGACAGCTGTCCACCACCCTTGGAGTGGAAGGCTAGGTGTGCTGGCCAAGGCACCTGACTTCACCTGAGCTCCTTCTTTCTAGCTTGCTTGAAAGGACAGAACTAAGAACCTTACCAGAGTAAGGGAAAGGATTAAGACTTTTGGCTAGGCAGATTTACTGTCTGTTGTTGTTTTTATTTTGTACTCACAGGGATTGTTACTGTTTGTTGCTAACATTGTATTGGTTTATTTTTCTCAGATTCACATTGCTATTGCTGGGTATACCTTCTGTTGCATTATTACAAGGTGTGCTTACAGGTGTGTACTAACAGGTTACTGCTGTAATCTTCTGATTCAAATTGTCTTTTACAAGGTATATCTTCTGATACTGCTTTATTTTTCTCTGTAGCAAAGTATTTCTTACAGAGTATATCTTCTGTGAAATTATTACAGGTGGTGCTTAAATTTTTCTGACTTTTTATCATAAGGCTAAGCAAAATTACTGCTTGCCCCTATTTTATTTATTTCTTTTTTGCTGAAAAGATTTTTTTGTGTCAGAGGTGTTGCAATCTCCTTCTCACACTGAAGACAGGGATAGTGAGAAAGCAGCCACAGCTTCCTTGAATTAAGGAGTTTATTTTTTAGACTACACTGAACTGAATTGTTACTTTTTAGACCTGTGTCAGTAACTAGTATTGATTCTGTTTTTGGGGTGGACTTTTCTTAGTTTTAACGTTAATCTGCCTGGGAGGAACTATAGCTGGGAGATATTTGCAGTCAATTGTGACTAGACCTGTTACTTAGCATTTGTGAAATAGGTGTCTGAAAGGAAGGAAGGTGCTCCCTGGGGTGGAGGGTAACAGTTATAGGTGATTGTTTCTGGATAGCATAGGTTTACTCCCACCCTTCCCCTCACCCCACCTGCCCCAAGCGCATAACTTCCTTTATAGCAGGGGCTCTGACATCATTTCCTCAAAACTGCTAACAACATACACCTGTCCTTAAAGGCACAGCACACTGAATAGGGGGTACAGACACTCACAAACTTGCACACACTAAAACAAGAACAAAAAACAAAAAAGCATCTGTAACTGGAAGGGACACAGACATGTGGAGAGTGGTGCAATGCACTGGCTGTGGAGCAGCAGTCTTCCGGGAGACATTCTGGAAACTGTGTTGCTGCCCTATTTGCAGGCACCTCTCTGGTCTGAGGGAGGAGGTTGTTCATCTCCATGCTGACCTGGAAAGGATTCGGGAAACCTGCTCCCCCATCCATGGACCACCCAGGCCACCATCACTACCTCAGAGGTTGCCAAGAAACAGGAGTGGTTGGACCACAGTGGGCTCAGGGAGGGTGAGGGTGGTGGAACAGAGGCACATCCCTCCAGTTGTGCCTCTCCACAATTCATTTGCCACTCTGGTGAAGCATGGTTTCTCTATGGAGGCACCTGCAGTGGAGACTAAGGAGGATGCTGGGAACCTCCACAATGGAGACCCACAAAAGGGTGGCCCTGGATGCCACAGAAGGAAACAACTCATTGTGGGGGTCTCAATTGTTAGGGGGGTAGAACTGGGGGAGGGAGGGGAAGGGAGGTAAGGTGCCTGTCTGGCGCCAAGGCTTGGAGGGATAGGAAACAAATCCTCAGGATCATGGGAACAGTGGCAAGGGAGATGGAGCTGGATGTCATTATCCACCTAGGGACAAATGACTTGGCTGACAATGGGATCAGAGCAGTGCAACAGGAGTTTGTGGAGTTGGGAAGGGGCCTTAGACAAGTAGCACACATGGTGACTTTCTCAGAAGTGCTACCTGTCTATGACATGGATGAGACTAGGGCACTCTGCACAATGGGATTTAATGACTGGTTGAAAAGCTGGTGCAGAGCTCAGGGATTTGGCTTCATTGGGGACTGGGGTTCCACCTGGAGGGATGCAGGCCTATACAGGCACATTGGTCTGCATCTATCCTGGAGGGGGAACCAGGATTCTAGGTGATAGGCTTAAATGCTTCAGTGGCAAGTATTTAAACTAGCCAAGGGGGGAGGCACTGAAGAGAAGAAGGGAAATCCTACCCCCCAAATCAGGTAATTAGTGAGGGAAACATCAAAAGAGAGCAGTCGATAGGGAGAAGGCCATGGGTAAATGGAGAAAAAGACAAAGGCAGTAGGGACAGGGATGGGGCAAAAAGAAATGAAGCCATAAAAAAAAATGGAGGGTAATGAGTACCAATGCCAGTAGTATAGGTAAAAAGCTCCCTGAAATGGTGTCCTTGATGGAAGAGGGATGCCTGGATATTGAGCCAGTCACAGAAACATGGTACACAGAGAACCATGACTGGGATGTCAACATACCAGGGTACACAATCTACATGAGGGACAGAGAGGAAGAAGAGGAGGAGGAGTAGCTCTCTATGTTAGGGAAAGGATAAAAGCAACAGAACTAAAGGGTAAACAGGGAGGAGAGGAGAGGAAGCACTGTGGGTCACCCTGGAGACTGGAAATGGCTCCACAATCTGCACAGGGATTGTATACAGACTCCCGTCTCAGGGGGAGGAAATGGACAAGGACATGATAGAAGGCATCCTTGGGATGGCAGAGAAAGGGGAGATATTGCTGATGGGGGACCTGAATATGCCAGATGTTGACTGGAGCACCTTTGCTGCAGCCACATCCAAGAACAGGACCATTCTCGATGCCCTACAGGGAGCTTGCCTCAGACAGCTAGTTTTGGAACCCACTCAGGAGAGAGCAATCTTAGACCTGGTACTCTCAAATGGGGATGGAGAGAGGATCTCTGATCTTGAAGTAGGTAGCCAAATGGGAACAAGCGACCACCAAACAGTGTGATTCACAATAAACTTAGCTCTAGAGTCAAGCCACACAAAAGTGAAGGTACTGGACTTCAAGAGGGCTGTTTTTGTCAAAATGGGAGTGTGCCTCAGAAAAGCACAAGTAAATAGGCAAGAAGGTGGGGTGGAGCAACAATGGGGAAACATTAAAACCTCCATCACAGAGGCAACAAGTCTTTGTGTGAAGCAAATAAACAAATCAAAATAAAAAAAAAACACTATGGTTCTCAAAAGAAGTGACGGGGAAGGTAAGGGAAAAAAAGATAGCATTCAGGAAGTATAAGGAAACACAGAAGGAGCAGGACAGAGAACTGTACCAGTTAAAGCAGAAGGAAGCTGGTAAGGCAGTCACAATAGCAAAGGCCCAAACCGAGGAAAAGATAGCCAACTCGGTTAAGAAGGGGATAAAACCTTTCATAGGTACATTAGGGAGCAAAGAAAGACTAAGGCAGGGATACTGTGACAGTGAAAAAGCAAGGATACTGAACAAATACTTCTGCTCAGTACTCACAATGGAAAAGCAGGGGCAAATACCTAATCCAGTCAATAGAAGAAAGGGTTCTGAATAGGGCCTGATGGGATTCACCCCAGAATTTTGAAAGAACTAAGGGAAGAACTAGTAACACCACTGACTACCCTTTTTAATAAATCATGGGAGGATGGGGTGATACCTGAGGACTGGAGGAGGGTGGATGTGATTCCCCTTCACAAAAGTGGGAGCAAGACAGAGGCAGGAAACTACAGACCTGTCAGTTTGATCTCAGTGATAGGAAAAATGATGGAATCACTTCTGAAGGAGAGAATTGTTGAGTACCTAGAGGCCAATGGGACACAGGACCCAAGGCAGCATGGATTCACAAGGGGAAGGTCATGTCAGACAAGTCTAATTTACTTCTTTGACTGGATGACTAAAGCAGTAGACCAGGGAGGGGCTGTGGACATGGCCTACCTAGACTTTAGCAAGGCATTTGACACAGTCCCACACAAAAGATTAATAAACAATTTAGCTAGCCTGGGAGTGGCTCCTAGGGTGGTAGCTTGGGTAAAACACTGGTTGGACAATAGGACACAGTGGGTAATAGTAAATGGAATCCACAGTGAAGAAAGGAGGGTTTCTAGTGGGGTGCCGCAGGTTTCGATACTGGGGCTTGTCCTTTTTAATGTCTTTATAAGTGACATTGCAGAGGGACTGGAAGGGAAAGTATGTCTCTTTGCAGATGACACAAAGATCTGCAACAGGGATGATACACAAGGTGGGGTGAAAAGGATGAAAAGGGAATTGGCAAGGTTGGAGAAATGGTCAAATGTATGGCAGCTTAGATTTAATGCAAAGAAGTGCAAAGTAATGCACCTGGGAAACAAAAACCAAGGGGAAGAGTACACAATGGGGGAGATACTGACAACAACAAAATGGAAAGGGACCAGGGGGTAGTCATATCAGATGACCTAAAGGTGGGCCAGCAATGTGAGAAGACAGTAAGGAGTGCTGGGGGATACTAGTGTAACCCCCCTACTAATGGGGGTTCCTATAAGCCTTTCCTGAAGCTTGCCTACATGCTCCATGCCTGACTGGTGTTTGGCATAAGGCTGCTTCTGTGGGCATTGTGAGTGCTTTTAAAAGAGCCTCCAGTACTGTCTCTTTGAGAGCTGCCTGCTCGCAGACTTTTATGGTACAAATAGGGGGACTGGGGTTTCTCTGCTTGAGTCCCGCTATGGACTGCTGTTGATCACTCTGTTTCTGTGGTCACTAGGAGCGCAGAGGGGACCTGTTTCACAGATAATGTTGTCCCCTTACAGACATGTATAGTATTGGTTATATTGTAGTTTGTCTAACCTCTCTTTGTTGCAGCCAGGATGTTGTGTTGTGCCCCTCCATGTTGGACCCAGACTGTGTGAAAGGGGGTCCAATAGAATCTACAGAGCACTGAAAATGAAGTGGAAGTGACCAACCAGAATCAGGACTCTGGATGGAGCCAGATGACCAATGGGGATGCCGCTTGTAGTTCTTGGAAGTGGCATTATGGGCTATGGCGCTTTTTCGCACCATTGAGGGCCAGACTAAGTGACTGACATATGTAACCGGCCAATGGAATTGGGTAGTGCCCAAGCTGTAAGGATTGCCCCATGCCGTTAGGGGCAAATGCTTTGTGGCTGTGAAGGAGGAGGAAGCCCTGAGCCCCTGTGACATTGAGTGTTCACGCGGGAAGCGCGTGAAAGACCTGAGGTAGCCATTTGCATTTCCAGCACTCCACGGATCAAATCCGCCAGCTTGCGGTAAGAGGAGGCTGTGTATAAGCACAGCTACCTACCAGGCTTCACCTGAAGAGGACTGGAGAATCTGCTGAATCACGCTCAGTCTGTCAGGACGTTGGAAACTGCAGTGGAACGCCCGCGTAGCTGTGAGTTCATTTGGGTTCTGAAAGCAACTGCCTGTTATGGTACCCTCTGTTGTTTCCATATAAATGTGTGAGGAGGCCTTCAAAGCTCAGGCTCAGCTCTGCAAGTGGTGAAAGAGTGGTTCTCTGCTGGAGTTGTGAGTACTGACTCAGGGTAGCTCCCTGTTAAAGCTTACAGACAAAGGGAAGATCGTTTTGTTGTATTGCTGACTGCACTAATTGAGCTTTCTGGCTCCATCTTATCTGCTCAGGAATTAGATGCTGATTTGTGTCAGGGCCCCAACCAGCTGCTTCGAGGAACTAGCCATTAGGGCTTGGGTACCCATAGACAGTAATTAATAGGTTAGGCCTGTGCACAGAGCCATAGGTAGATTTCCCTATACTGTAGTAGTAAGCCAATCAACCTGATTTCCCCCTGGTCCTTGTTATCTCCCCTCAAATAAATTAGATTGCTTGTTTTGCAGATGTACACTGGCTAGTCTGTGTATTAATGGTAAAATACTGCACAGTGAATGTGGTGTAACTGTATCTTACCTTCCAGGGGGTCCCCGGAGTGAGCTGATTGGTTTTCGAGCTGGGAGGGTAAGTGTATATGGTAAGGACCCTACAATTGCACTGCATGGGCCACTAGTGGGAAAGGGGGGGTTGCAGCAACCCAGAGGGCTGTGACTGAGTCAACCTCGACCGTTCTAACCCCGACCTCTGGGTGGAGGCACCCACCAAAGGATCTGGGCCCCTCACCCTGCTACAGTTAGGGCAGGCAGGGGTAGTACCCCTTAGGATAGTGCCCCCTGGGGGTTACAAATTGGAGGCACCACTGGGATTAGCACCCTCTAATAGCCAAGTGGGTGAAGTACATAAAAATGGAAAAGCTGACGGGGAAACTGGAAGGGGATGTTATGGCGAAAATTAAGTTGACCCTATTTAGACAGTGGTACACAAACTGATGGGGTGGGGTGAAGCCGAAGAGCTGGACTCCCAGAGAATTGTGTTACTATTAGATGTGCCTTTGGGAACACCGACATCTGACATTATTTCTACCGCAGAGCGTGTTAAATGTTTGGGCAAAGTGGAGGTGAAGGGGCATATGGCTGACCTGCTCGATCAGACCCTGCAGGTGCTACTTTTTTGTAGTGTGGCCATCGACCCCAAGAGGGTACCTCCAGTGATTTACCCAGAGGGTGCCCCACAGGGGTGGAGGCTTGTTCACATTCGGAGTGGGTCAGTCACTCCTCGGGGGTCCCTCCAGACTAATAGTTTCAAAGATAAATTGCATAAATTGCTGGCTGTGGAGGGGAGGGGAGGACTACTCAAGAGTTGCTGCAAGCATTGGACCTCTCTAGTGACACCATCCCCCAGGTCTTCCCAGGTACCTCTCCCTGTCCCCCTAACAGTTCTATTTTGGCTCCACTGCCCCTAGTGGTTCCCCCTATACAGCTTGATTCTTACCGTAGGCTGAAACTTTTTTCTGGCACAGTGCCGGTGCCTTCAGGGGAGGATGACTTGGAGGCTTGGATGAACTACGCCACTCCCTTACTTCAGGAGTGGCAATGCTCTGAGGGGGAGAAAAGGAAGTGATTGATGGAGAGTCTGCTGGGCCCTGCTTTAGCAGCCATTCGGTGCTTGCGGGCCACTAATCCGGAAGCCACCGCAGCAGAGTATCTTTCTGCTTTGGAGAGAGTATTCGGGAGTACCGAGACTGGGGAAGACTTATTATGGAAATTCAGTCTGCCAAGCAATGGAGAAATGAGAAGCTGTCTGCCTTTGTTACTAGGGTGGAGCGGGCCTTACAAAAGGCCTATAGAAAAGGAGGGATCACAGCCACGGCCTTGAACCAGGTCAGGTTGGAACATGTTTTGAAGTCTACTAGATTTTCTAGTGTGATACTGTTAAAACTTAAGTTACATGATAGAAGGGCTGCCCTGCCTGAATACTGTCAATTGATGAGGGAGATTAGAGAAGTAGAAACTGATGAGGAGGGATGGGAACCCTATGTGGGAGCTGTGAACCCAAGCTGAACCCCTGAGTCTAGTGCATCTGAGGAGATCCACCTTTCAGGGAGGGTCTGATGTGTCCCCAGAATTTCAGGGTGATGTGGGGGTGTGTGCTATTTCCTCTGATCCCCAAGTAGAAAGTGAGTTGTGGGCAGAGGTCAGAAATTTACGAGAACTGGTGAGGGACTTAAAGTGATCCACTACCCCCCATTAGGTCTGGGGAACCTGAGTTACCTAGAAACCAATGCCCTGGCCCAGGGGAACCCCCTCGCTCCTTGGAGGGCCCCCAGCAGATAAAGTATCCCCCTCCCAATAGAGACCCTTGGGACCCCAAGTTCTGTTACCATTGTGGGGAGGATGGACACTTTCAGACTGAGTGCCAGTTGCCAGAGAATTTAAGGAAGGTTAACAGCAGACTGATCACTTGGCATCACAAGGCCCACTTTTGACCCCCAGGAAGGGTTTTGTGACCCAGGCCAATGCCCAAGCTACTGTCAATGCTGTGCCTCCTGAATGGTCTGATGTGGTTGGGCCCTTGATGGAGGTCCCAGTGCGAGTGAATGGGATTCCCACCTGAGCTGTATTAGATAGTGGATCTCAGGTAACCATCATGTTTCAGGACTGGTATCAAGTACACCTACCTGAGGTGCCACTACAACCCTTGGATGGTCTACATGTATGGGGGCTAAGTGATATTTGGGGTATATCTGGATCAGGTTGTCATTTCCTACTTCTGTGGCTGGGGTGGATGAACAGGTGGAGACTTTGGTTTTGGTCTGCCCCCCCACTGGACTGTATGATGGGGCACCCCTGTTGATTGGGACAAATGCTCATATATTAGGTCGATTAGCCCAATTGTGTTCAGAAAAGCAAGCGCTTAGGACTGGGCGAGCCCCAAGAATACCCGCTGTAATCCAAAAGGCCTATGAAACTTAGAGGAAGGTTAGCCAGGAGGACCTGAAGGCCCAGTAGGTGTAGTATGGAAGAAGGATCTGGCACAATTGATACTTGCCCCAAATGCCCAGTGTGTTTTGCAAGGGGAAGTCCGAATGAGAACAGATGTTAAAAATAAGTTATTGATGTTGGATGCACCTGGGGAGGGAAGATTGCCTGAGGGACTGCTGGTTAAACCCAGTATCTTGCCTGCTAGAGCCCATGCTTATGCTAGGAGGGTGATGGTCTAAGTTCATAATGTGTCTGACAAGGAGATTCAAATAAAAAGAGGGTGCACCCTGGCAAGTGTACATTGTGCAGATGCTGCAGTGCTGCCCAATATCAAGGGTTCGAGGAAAGATGACAGAGTAACTCCTGACTTGATTGATTTCGGTGACTCCCCATTGCCTGTTGAATGGAAAGTGAAGATCAGTGAGAAGCTTGCCAAAAGAGACCTGGTATTTTCCCTAAAAGAAGGGGATGTGGGATTTGTGCAAGGGGCTGAGCACCACATCCGGCTGCATGATGAAAGGCCTTTTCGAGAGAGATCTCGGCACCTGGCCCCGGCTGCCATAGATGATGTAAGGTAGCATTTGCAACAGTTGCTTGCTGCTGGTGTGATACAATAGTCCAGGAGCCCCTATGCCTCCCTCATTGTAGTAGTAAGAAAAAAAAATGGGTCAGTTTGGATGTGTGTAGATTACCGTACCTTGAATTGGTGGACCATCCCAGACCAGTATACCATGCCACGCATACAGGACGCTTTGGATTGTTTAAATGGCAGCAAGTGGTTCCCCATGTTAGACCTCTGCAGTGGGTACTATCAGATCCCCATGGCCCCAGAGGACCGAGAGAAGACTGCATTCATTTGCCCCCTAGGTTTCTATGAGTTTATCCGGATGCCTTAAGGGATTTCAGGTGTCCCAGCTACCTTTCAGCACCTGATGGAACGTGCTGTGGGGGACATGAATTTGCTCGAGTGTTTGGTTTACTTAGATGATGTCATAGTGTTTGACCGCTCATTGGAAGAACATGAACGTCGATTGTTCAAGGGCCTGGATCAGCTGGAGGATTTCAGTCTGAAGCTATCTATAGACAAGTGCCAATTCTTCCAAACTTCTGTAAAGTATGTGGGCCACATAGTATCCACTGAAGGCATAGGGACTGACCCCAGCAAAGTGGAGGCTTTGACTACTTGGCCTCAGCCCAAGAATTTAAAGGAGCTGCAACAGTTCCTGGGGTTTTATGGATATTATAGGTGGTTTGTCAAAGATTACTCTCGAGTGATCCGCCCCCTCCTCAGCCTTACTCAGGGGTATCCTCCCATGCACAAAAAGTATAAGAAAGTTGTGCACTCTGAGATGGAGAAGTATTTTTGGCCGACTGTTGTGTTTGGAAACCGTTGGACTACTGAGTGCAAGGAAGCTCTCTATGACATCATATATCAACTTACCCATGCCCCAGTGCTGGCCTATGCTGACCTGGCCAAGCCATACGTTCTCCATACTGACGCCAGTCTACAAGGATTGGGGGCTGTGTTATATCAAGAGCACTCAAATGGTCTGAGACCTGTAGCTTTCGCCAGCAGAAGTCTGACTCCTTCAGAAAAAAATTATCCAGTGCACAAACTAGAGTTCCTGGCTCTGAAGTGGGCCATTGTTGATCAATTTCATGACTATTTGTATGGTGCCAAGATATTGGTAAAGACTGATAATCCTCTGACCTATGTGCAGACCTCAGCCAAGTTGGATGCCACTGGCCATAGGTGGCTCTCTGCGTTGGCCACCTACAACTATGCTGTTGAGTACAGAGCAGGTCTAAACCATATAGATGCGGATGCTCTCTCTCAGAGGCCAATGCCACCAACTGACTGGGTCAGGTTGTCAGAACCTGATATAAGAGCCCTTTGCCAAAAATTTGACAAGGAGGAACAGGTGTCTCCTGATGCTGTGGACTGCAAGGTGGATTGCTTGGGGCCATCCGAGAAATGCATACCTGCTACTTACTGTCATTTTTCTGTGCTAGACACTAGTTCACTGCCCCAATTCAATAATGATAGTCTCCAACGGGCTCAATCCCGAGACCTCACGATAAAAGCTGCTGTGGAGGCTTTGCAGGCTGGGAGGTACGTGTCCAAGTTGCGTTCCCCTGACCTGAGAACTGCCTTGTTATACAAAGAAGGGTCAAAACTAAAACTGCTTAACCAACTACTGTACCGAGAGACTGTGGATAAGGGGGGACGGGTAGATAAACAACAACTGGTGCTGCCCACTGCTTTTAGAGAACTGGTCTTGAGGTCCCTGCATAATCACATGGGGCATCTTGGCATAGACTGAACTCTTGACCTGGTACGCACCCGATTCTACTGGCCAAAAATAAGTGCAGATGTAGAGCAGTATGTCAAGACCTGTGGCCGCTACTTGCAAAGAAAAGCCCTACCTCAGAGAACTTCCCCCATGGTCAACATCACTACTAGTGCCCCTATGGAACTAGTTTGCATTGATTTCCTGAGTTTAGAACCAGATCTGAAGAATATCAGCAACATATTGGTAGTTACTGACCATTTCACCCAGTATGCCCAGGCTTTTCCTACTAAGGATCAGAAAGCAGCCAGGGTGACTAAAGTACTTGTTGAGAACTTCTTTGTCCACTATGGGGCCCCCCAGAGAATCCATTCCGACCAGGGGAGGGATTTTGAGAGCTGTCTGATTAAAGAAATGCTATCTTTGTGGGGAGTACAAAAATCAAGAACCACCCTATACCATCCCTAGGGAGATCCCCAACCTGAAAGGTTTAACTGCACATTGCTTGATATGTTGGGCACACTGCAACCCAAGGACAAGCCTAGATGAAACCAGCAGATTAGCACCCTGGTTGACACTTATAACTGCACCAAAAGTGATACCACTGTATTTTCCCCGTACAGGATGATGTTTGGGAGAGAGGCTAGACTGCCAGTGGATGTGTGTTTTGGGGTTTCCCCTGATGGGGTGCAAGCAGAAAATCATCTACAATATGTACAGAAGTTGAAGGCCCAATTGAACCATGCTTACCAATTGGCTCAAACCATGGCTGCCAAAAGAAATCTGGCCAATAAGGAAAGGTATGATAAAAAAGTGAAAGCCCTGAAACTGAGAGAAGGGAATAGGATGCTATTGAGAAATGTGGGACTGCATGGCAAACATAAGATTGCTGACAGATGGCATCACCTCCCTCATATTGTCGTGGGAAAACTGGCAGATTTACTTGTATATAAAGTGCAGCCTGAAAACAATTCAAAAGATGTGAAAACTATCCACAGAAATCATCTGCTGCTGATCGGGCAGATCTTGCTTGAAGGTGAACCTCCCAATGCTCTCCCCTCCAGGACTACGACTATGTCTGCTGCCAAGAAAAGCCCCAGACCACTTGATTCTTCAGCAAGTGAAATTAGAGGGCCTTCTCCAAACTCCCCGGATGAAGATGATCATCAGTCTGTGTCTGAAGACAATGAGAATAATATTGAATACTATCCCTCTTATAAACTGAGTCAGCTGTTTCGGGGCAATCCCCTAGTCAACTCTGGAGACGAAGTTGGGCTTTCTGGACTGTCTGAGCCCTCAACTTTGTCACTGGAACCAAGGCTCCAAGGAGATGAAATGAGTGGCAACCAACTGAAGGGGTAGGATCCTTACATCTGGCTGAACTGTCTGGCCTGGCTGAACTATCTGACTTTTCAGAAGAAGAAAGTGATGTGGGGGAGCAAGCCAGTGACATGCCAGAACCTGAAGAATATTTTGAGTGCCCTGATGGTTCTTTACCCACCCCCAAGGTGTCCCCAGCTGAGCCAAGTAGTGTGGGATCTGAAATAGAGGACCCTGTTCTCGAAGGTGCTAGGGACCCTGGGTCTCTTTCCCCTATAGAGGTTTCCCCTGCTAAGCTAAGTGAGGCTGAGATGGAGTCAGGGTCTGTAGCAGGGTTTCCCGAGACCCCTAGATGCTCTAGCCGAGAAGTACGGCCTGTAGTAAAGTTAAGTTATGAGTCTCTGGGTCAGCCTGTGGACCTGCCCTTAAATTTGGTCCATAAAGGGGTGTATGTGTTCCTGAGCTCCTTGCCTAAGCTAGCCTTGGGGAATAACTCCAGCCTGTTAGTATTGCCCTTCGAGTGTGGTACCCCTGTTTTCGGTAGCCCGCATGAAGCGGATAGGAAGGGGTCCCCTCTTTCCAGGTGTCTTGGGCAGGAAATAATGACCTGATTTAAAAAAGGGGGAAGGTTGCTTGTGTGGGTAATATTGCGTAAATTGTAGTAAACTGTGAACACAGTATCAATGCATGTAATCTACAGTGTGATATAATGTTAAGTAAGCTGTTTGACTCAAAGTAATTTAAGGGTAACTACTTGACACAGACGCCTAGTTCTTTCCAGGCCAGGAAGGGTGTAACCCCCCTACTAATGGGGGTTCCTAGAAGCCTTTCCTGGAGCTTGCCTACATGCTCCATGCCTGACTGGTGTTTGGCATAAGGCCACTTCTGTGGGCATTGTGAGTGCTTTTAAAAGAGCCTCGGTACTGTCACTTTGAGAGCTGCCTGCTCGCAGGTTTTTATGGTACAAATAGGGGGACTGGGGTTTCCCTGCTCGAGTCCTGCTATGGACTGCTGTTGATCGCTCCATTTCTGTGGTCGCTAGGAGTGCAGAGGGGGCCTGTTTTCACAGATAAGGTTGTCCCCTTACAGACATGTATAGTATTGGTTATATTGCAGTTTGTCTAACCTCTCTTTGTTGCAGCCAGGACATTGTGTTGTGCCCCTGCATGTTGGACCCAGACTGTGTGAAAGGGGGTCCAATAGAAGCTACAGGGCACTGAAAATGAAGTGGAAGTGACCAACCAGAATCAGGACTCTGGATGGAGCCAAATGACCAATGGGGACACCGCTTGTAGTTCTTGGAAGTGGCATTATGGGCTATGGTGTTTTTTCGCACCACTGAGGGCCAGACTAAGTGACTGGCATATGTAACCGGCCAATGGAATCGGGTAGCGCCCAAGCTGTAAGGATTGCTCCATGCCGTTAGGGGCAGATGCGTTGTGACTGTAAAGGAGGAGGGAGCTCTGAGCCCCTGTGCCATTGAGTGTTTGCGTGGGAAGCGCGTAAAAGGCCTGAGGCAGCCGTTTGCATTGCCAGTGCTCCATGGATCAAATCCACTGGCTTGCGGTCAGAAGAGGCTGTGTATAAGCACAGCTACCTACCAGGCTTCACCTGAAGAGGACTGGAGAATCTGCTGAATTGCGCTCGGTCTGTCAGGACGTTGGAAGCTGCAGTGAAATGCCCGCATAGCTGTGAGTTTGTTTGGGTTCTGAAAGCAGCTGCCTGGTATGGTATCTCTCTGTTGTTTCCATATAAATGTGTGAGTAGGCCTTCGAAGCTCAGGCTCAGCCTTGCAAGTGGTGAAAGAGTGGTTCTCTGCTGGAGTTGTGAGTACTGACTCAGGGTAGCTCCCTGTTAAAGCTTACAGACAAAGGGAAGATCATTTTGTTGTATTGCTGACTGCACTAATTGAGCTTTCTGGCTCCATCTGATCTGCTCAGGAATTAGATGCTCATTTATGTCAGGGCCCCAACCAGCTGCATCGAGGAACTAGCCATTAGGGCTTGGGTACCCATAGACAGTAATTAATAGGTTAGGCCTGTGCACAGAGCCATAGGTAGATTTCCCTATACTGTAGTGGTAAGCCAATCAACCTGATTTCCCCCTGGTCCTTGTTATCTCCCCTCATATAAATCAGATTGCTTGTTTTGCAGAAGTACACTGGCTAGTCTGTGTATTAATGGTAAAATACTGCATAGTGAATGTGGTGTAACTGTACCTTACTTTCCAGGGGGTCCCCAGAGTGAGCTGATTGGTTCAAGCCAGGGGGTAAGTGTATATGGTAAGGACACTGAAATTGCACTGCGTGGGCCACTAGTGGGAAAGGGGGGGGGTTGCAGCAACCCAGAGGGTTGTGACCGAGTCAACCTTGACTGTTCTAACCCCGACCTCTGGGTGGAGGCACCCGCCAACGGATCTGGGCCCCTCACCCTGCTACAGTTAGGGCAGGCAGGGGTAGTACCCCTTAGGATAGTGCCCCCTGGGGGTTACGCTGGGATGCATAGGGAGAGGCATCACCAGTAGAAAAAAAGGAAGTTGTTGGCCCTCTGTACAGACAGTTGGCAAGACCACATCTAGAGTACTGTGTACAGTTCTGGAGACCCCATCTCCACAAAGACATAGACAGGGTGGAGGCTGTCCAGAGGAGGGCAACCAAAATGATGCAGGGTCTGCATCAGAAGACATATGAAGAAAGACTAAAGGAACTAAAGATGTATAGCCTCGAGGAAAGGGGGGGGGGGGCATGATAATAATTTTCAAATGCCTCAGAGGAATCAACAAAGTCCAAAAGGGTAGCATCTTTCAGAAAAAGAGATGTGCAAAAACAAGGGGGCACAATTTGAAGATAGAGGGGGGACGGCTCAGAGGTAATGTGAGGAAGTATTTCTTCACAGAGAGGGTTGTGGATATATGGAACAGCCTTCCTGAGCAGGCTGTAGAGTCAAAAACAGTGGGGGAAACTCAAGAAAGCATGGGACAGACATAAGGCAATTCTAGTGGGGGGTAGAAGGAAGTAAGCTGTAGGTTAACTAGGATCTGTAGCTTATCCGTTAGGTAGGGAAATGGGCAGTCTAGGTGGGCCAAGCAGTCCTTATCTGCCGTCAAATTCTATGTTTCTATGTCTCCCTGTTCCTGACCCCAGAAGGGAGCAGAGATATTTATTTTTATTTATTTATTTAGTTGTATTTTTTGACCAGGAAAGACACAGTCAACTGTGACAACTTGTTTCCAGGGGCATCCTGGGGAGTCAGCTGTATGGATCTTCTTTTCTTTAATTGATAGGGGAATGTTAGCCATGACACCCGGGAACCCCTCCTACTATTCATCGACAACTGCTATGGGATCTTTTACTTCCACCTGTACAGTGACCAGAGATGGGCAGATGGGACCACAGTTTAACATCTCATCTGAAAGATGGCACCTCAACAGTGTAGCACCCCATCCATGCTGCACAACAGTGTCAGTTATGGGTATAAACCCAAGTGCCAGGGGTAGGACTAGCACCCATGACCTTCTGATCTTTGGTCCCAGAGGTGAGTGTGCTACTTTGTTTACTGTCATTAGGATGTTTATGGTGCCCAGTCATTAGAGTGCCAGATCACATTTGCGATCAACCTCCCTGATGTCCACCCCAGAATTGGTATCTTTACTAAGGAGGGTGGGAGGGGCACAGTCCCCCACAAATGGAGAGGTCCATGATGCCAAAATCTGGCACTCTAATTACCAGGCACTCTAAACGTGGCACCGAACAGTGGTTGAACCCCAGGGAGCATCATTAACCCAGCCACTCTTTTTCTGGTGGGTTTTAACTTGCTCATGAAGGACCTGTGAAACTTTTTCTATGGGATGTCCTCCAGCCAGAGGTTTCAATCTCATTAGGTCAGGTCACCTGAGTGCCTGGGGTGTATTTGCTAACCCACCCCTACCTTGGCAGCAACTCCAGAGTTCCTCCTTACTGTTATCCAAGTTTATGATCCACTATCGTATTTACCTGTTTATCTGGTTACAGTTGCACTGTTTTGTGGACATTTATACTGTCTACAAGCTCAGGTACATAGATACAATGCAGGTTGCCCATTGGCATATTTGCATAACCTTCTGGCATTACAATGGCTAGTTCAATAAATGTTAATGGGTTACACAACCCAGTATGCTCCTGTAAAGTCCATGCTGCAATTATATGGGAAAACCCACGTATAATTGCACAGCAGAAGACCAACCTCTCTGATACCAAATATGAAAAGAGTATTACGTTTTAATATTTACAAGTATATTTTCCTCATATCTGTCTAGGAAGAAACAAGTGGTGGCTATTTTGTTATCTTGTGCTACTGTACATCCTTTGTGGAGGAGAAAATGATTAAAGACAAAGTGGATTGCCGAATAATGATACAGGGTACTTTGAGTGGCCTCCCTCTGATGATTACTAATATATATCTTCTACCATCATCTGACAGGATTTATGCAGAACTTGCTTCATAACGTGTTGACTAATGTTTCTAGTATGCTTCTAGTGTCTGGGGATTTCAGTATTAAACTTAACCCTAGCTTAGGTGCTACTATGATCTTCACCCCCAAAAAAACTCCACTGCAGAGATATTTTAAAATACTTCTAGTTGAATAGGGATGGGCAGATGTGTGGAGACATATGCTACCCTCATCTAGGGATTATACCCATTTTTCACCCACACACCCTACCTACTCCAGACTTGACCATGTATTTGTACCCTCTGAGCATTTACATGGGGTAAAATCCAATAATATTGGTCTGATTTCTTACTCCAGTCATGCTGCAATAGCATCTTTCCTGGATCTTGATTTATTTCAAAACTCTTCAGTGTGGCGGTATAACTTGTTATTTAAAAGACCCAGAGATTTTTGTCTACATTGAGAAGAAAGTAAAAGAATTTTTGAAGTGTAGTGACAACCCTGGAATTTTCACCTGTGCATTCTGGAATACCATCAAAATGATTATTTGAGGAGACCTACACTAACAGCAATCCTTTCTTGAGGGCTTATACCGCCCCAGTATATCTAAAGAAGCCGCTCAGACTCCCATACAACAGATTTCATCTGAGGAAATCTCACTTACTTTGCAGTGGATGAAATCAGACAAGTGCCCTGTCCCAGATGGTTACTCTGAGGAATTTTTCAAAGCATTTTGGGACCACCTTCTTCCTCTCTTTTGTAGAGTTTGTAATTCATATTTGCAGGGTGGGGCCCCTCCTCCATTCTGGCGACATGCAATTATCTCGGTAGCTCCTAAACCAGAAAAATATAAGACCATTTGTTCATTATTTTGCTCAATCTTTGTGCTTAATGCAGACTATAAATGATTTGCTTCTGTGTTATTGCAGTGTCTAAATGCCCTCTTCCTTGGCATTATCACTTCTGACCAAACAGGATTCATGTGGCAATGCCAGACCTCTGACTGTGTCAAGCAGGTGTTCACATGTTGCATGATGCTATCTCTCATGTGTCCCTTTTTTACTAGCTATCCTTGTTGCGGAGAAAGCCTTTGACTGTGACATGGGATTTTGTGGAATCCAAGCATCTGGCAGAATTGATATATCAACTATACACCTCCTCACAAGCTCAAGTGAAAGTGAATGATCACCTGTCTCCCCCATTCACACTGCACCATGGGACCAGACAGGGATGCCCTCTTTCTACCCTTCTCTTTTCTCTCTGTCTTCAACCTCTGACCCAATATATCTGCCAGGCACCTGATATTGCAGGCCTGCATGTAGGCAGGATGGAACATTGTATTTCTCTATATGCTGCTGATACTCTCATTTATTTGCCTAATCCAGATTCTTCCGACCCACGTGTACTAAAAACAAATTGGAGTATTTTGGCTGGTTGTCCAATTAGAAAATTAATCAGGATACGGTTGATATCCTTGTGTTTAATTGAAACTCTTCTATGTAATCTCAGCAGACCCATTCCATGAACTGGCTGAGAGAGACTATTAAATATTTCAGAGTCCAGTTAACTCAGGACCAGGGGTGCCTTTTTCAGGTTAATTACTCCCCATTTTATAGTAAATGCAGCAGGATTTAAAACACTGGTGGCTGCTGACTATCTCCATTGGTTGCCAAGCAGCTGCTATACACATGATGTTGTTACCTAACTTTCTTTGACTCTCTCCCCCTCCATATTTCCAAAAGGACTGGACCACTTGGCACTATCAATTCACAGAACAAAACTATCTGCTATCCGATTACCCAAAAATAGGGGAGGCTTCAGGCTTCGAAACCTGGAATTATATCATGTGGCTGTGGCACTTGCAGCTATTTCTCACTGGCTTCTGCAAGCCCAAACTGAAATCTGGTTATCTCTGGAGTTAGACCTCTTTTCAGAGCATCCTCATACCAGTTGACTTTTTGAAGAGCGATACCTCCAAGAGTTAACCAAGCATGCTGACCTGAGTATTGAAGACCTGGGGCCCGATTCCAGACTGAATGGTGTAACTTGCATGCAGTTGTGAGTTGAGTCATTTGCCACTCTGCCAGGGACTCTACACTGCATTCCAAGAGTGGTAGGGTCCCGGCACTTGTGACATGTTTGATATGCCTGGCGTAGGCTACTGCCATGTGCATGGCATATAGAAACCGCATGTAGCAAACCTTGGCCAGCCACAGGCAGCCCCCTCGAAGTTCCCACTGCCCCAGACCAACTCAGCACACATCAGGGGGCATGGGGGGCAGGACAGAAGGCACAGGCATCCAGGGGTGCACCAGAAACAGACCCCCAGGGTCCCCAACATTTGTGGGGCAAGGGGCTGGGGTTTGCCTGTGGTGGCATGGGGAACACTGCTGTGCTGGTGTTGTGGTGCCCCGGAGTGGACAGCCAATGGATAGCCCATTGGCTGCCACTTAGAGCAACTTTGGGCTGTCCTAGGTTAGCTCTGCCAGTGCCCCTTCTGAAATGGCACTTGTGGGTTATGACAGCTTCCCTCCTAGAATTGGGCAAAGTTGCTGTCATAACCGGCATTTGCACCAGGCATAGAGGGCTGTGGTGTAGTGGGTGATGGAGCCCATGAATGTCATAGCCCACAGGTGCCATGGCGCAAGTCACAACTCAGAATAGAGGCTGGCATATCGCATGGCGAAAGTCACGGATTTGCCATGGGGTGTGCCGTATCTCACCTTATGCCGGCATAGCCCCTCTTGGAATTGGGCCCTTGGGCTCCACTTAGTACTATATTGTTTGTAAGCCAGGTGTTAAGGAAGCTGTCCTTTCCCTACTCTCTGTGGTTTATCACTCACATTTTTTGCAAGCTAGACTGGACCCCAGCTTTAGACTCTGGATTAATGAGGCCTTGGTCTTGCAATAAAGTTCTTTACTCCCACCGTCTTTTGCCCATTTCAAGACCAACTAGATTCCCATGTATTAAGTTGCATTAACCAATTCAGATACTTTCAAATATGAACTTACAGTATATCTTGTCATTAAACCTATGTTATACTATATTGGAAGAACTCCCTCCTGCTCTACAAATGTTGGGTTCCCTGATAATGCAATATCTGTAAGGATGTAGTACTGTATTTAAGACTGATGTAAAGCCTTAATATCAACAGTATCTGAGGAAACCCTATTAGTACATGGGGAATGGAGTCAGAAACGTAATATTCTTATGTCATTATTACAATGTCAGAGTTATTGCATGTATGCTCATAAGGTGGCACCTTCTCGGGAGTGGAGGCAGTATGCCTGGAAGCATTTGCTTCACTTCTTTATTTTCCAGATAATTCAAGTTTGTGGGGACATGTCCTTCACTCCATGCTGATGGAGAGGGGGTGGAAAGCATCAAGCCACACACACTTATATTATGGTTAGGCCTAGTCCTACAGCCCTTTTTAACAGATCTCGAGATGGAATTGTTCCTTATATTTTCTCAACTCTCACTTTGCCAACCTCCCTTTTTATGCTGCTGCAGTACCCAACCTGATGTAGGGATAAAGTGATAAAGTATCTGTGGGGCATCTATTTAACAGTGACAAAGACATGTATAATATGTCATTGGCTGACCCCTGACATTCTCTCTAGGGCAGAGAGGCATTCCTAAGTTCATCACATATACAAAATGGAGAAGATCATATTTGATCTATGGAACAAAGAACAACAGGGCACAGAGCACTGTAGTCAATGGTTAATGTATAGTACAGAGATAGATGACTCCCTCCTCTCATAGTGTAACTTGGCAGATACCTGTATAGAAAATATGACAACAGGAGAACACCAAGCTATGTACAGATAGGTTTTGCACCATCTGGCACACTTCAAGAATAATTGATAAAGTATCTTATGTATCATACTTGCAAAATAAATATAATTTGAGTAAGAAAACAGTGCACAGATACTCATTTGTAAATGTTTATTTTTTCTATTCATTTCTGTTTCTTTCTTTTTTTTGTGGTTAATAAGTTTTTTATTGTTTTAGCTTTAGCAAGCATTACATGAAATAACACAGATGGATAAAGTACATTGATAATACAGAGCTGTTACATATGCCTGTAGGAATTCCGGTTAGAGGGCTAGCCTTATATTTCTTGAGGAACAGAAACATAAACAAGTGGGATCCTAAATGACTGTATTTCTCCCTGAGTGGACTCACAACATTTGCCCATCAGGGAGACTACAAAGGAAATATTACCAGCTTCTACCCTTGTCCTCTGAGAACCATGTATCGTGGCTTACCTGGACTATTCGTGATGGTACTTGCAGTACTAACAGACCCTTGGAGCTCTAAGAGGATCCAGGGCAGCTTTCCTCCAATCAGGACTTACAAAATACAAGAGAACACACACACATAGAAACATAGAAGTTGATGGCAGGTAAGGACTGCAAGGCCCATCCAGTCTACCCATTTCTTTTTCTACCTTATAAATGTGCCATCGGCCTTTGCTCTGTCAGTGGCCTATCTATTCATACTCATCTGTATTGCTCCCTTATGCCTATCCCATGCCTGTCTGAAGCCCTGCACTGTATTCATAGCCACCACTTCCTGAGGTAGACCGTTCCATGCATCCACCACCCTTTCTGTGAAAAAGAATTTCCTCACATTCCCCCCTTAATCTGCCTCCCTCTAATCCCATGCTGTGTCCTCTTGTCCTGCTATTTTTCTTATATTTAAACATGTTAGACTCTTTCACCTTGTTAATGCCCTTAAAGTGTTTGAATGTTTCAATCATATCACCTCTCTCCCTCCTTTGCTCAAGGGTATACATATTGAGCTCCATTAATCTGTCCTCATCTGTCTTCTGATGCAGTCCCTGCACCATTTTGGTTGCCCTTCTCTGAACTGCCTCAATTTGGTTAATGTCCTTGTGAAGGTGTGGTCTCCAGTACTGCACGCAGTACTCCAGATGGGGCCTAACCAGTGTCTTGTAAAGAGGGATTATTACCTCCCTCTTATGACTTGTGATACCCCTACTAATATACCCTAACATCCCCCTAGCCTTACCTACTGCTTTAGAGATCTGCTTGGATGATTTCAGGTCATCGGTGATGATGATGCCCAAGTCTCTTTTCTTCCTTTGTGACTGGCAGCAACTCCCCTCCCAGCCTATAGGTGGCTTCAGAGTTTCTCTTCCCTATGTGCATGATCTTGCACTTCTTTGCATTAAATCCCAGTTGCCACTCTTCTGACCATTTTTCTAGTTTATCCAGATATCTTCTCATTCTGCCCACCCCATCTGGATCATCTACTCTATTGCAGATCTTGGTGTCATCTGCAAACAGACAAGCCTTAACCTCTAGTCCATCTGCAATGTCACTAATGAAGTTATTGTAGAGGACTGACCCCAGGACTCATCCCTGAGGTACCCCACTTGTGACTTGCAACTCTTCTGACTGTATACCATTTACCACCACTCTCTGTTTTCTGCCCATCAACCAGTTTGCCACTCAGTTGACCAACTTCTGACCCACCCCGAGCCTACCTAGCTTATTTATCAATCTTCTATGTGGAACAGTGTTGAAAGCTTTGCTGAAGTCAAGGTAGAGAACATCAACTGTCCCCCCTTGGTCCACCACTCTGGTTACCCAGTCAAAGATATCTATGAAACTGGTTTGGCAGGACCTTCCTTTTGTAAACCCATGCTGTCTTGGATCTTGTACCCCTATGGATTCCAGGTGTTGCACTATCCTTTCCTTAAGGAGTGCCTCCATAATCTTGCCCACTACTGAGGTAAGACTGACTGGTCTGTAGTTCCCTTCCTCCTCCCTGCTACCATTCTTGTGGAGCGGGATCACATGAGCCCTTCTCCAGTCTTCTGGGACCTCTCCTGTGCTCAGAGACTCACTAAACAGTTCTGATCATGGCTCTGCTAGTTCCACCCTTAGCTCCTTAAGTACCCTGGGATGCATGCCATCAGGTCCCATTGCCTTGTCCACTCTGAGCTTAGTGAGCTCTTGTAGGACCCTTTCTTTTGTGAAGTGTGTAGTGCTCACCTCCCCCGTGTCCATGGTGCTGAGCTGTGGGCCCTGCCCCTACCTTCCTTTCAGTAAATACTGAGCAAAAGTATCTATTTATGATGGATGCTTTTACAGGGTCCTCCTCCTCACACACACCCTTTTCATACAAAGCAAAGCTACCTAGAGATTGTCAATTAAATAAACAAAAACTTAAACATAATGAACCAAGTTGCTAGTAGATCAGGGACTCACTAAAACACATGAAATATCTCTCCTAACCCTAGCACTAGCTCATACCATGACAGGAGGGTTTACAGTAATGTTGTTACACTTTGTTTAGCCAGTTCCCTCCCTGGGTTTCAAATACATTATAAAGGGTTTACACAGGTTGGTATACTGAGAGAGGGTATCAGTCACACTGCAACATTCTGGACCAATTGGCAACCTGAACTAGGGAGTTCAGCACATCCCCTGTAAAGCAGAAAATAAGTGAGAAGCAAACCTCCAAAGTAGAGGAGGAATGGTTTTGTCCCAAAATGGCAGTCATAAAGGAATACAGTAATTCAGTCCCTTCACCACATTCAGGACATAGATGGGCAAAAGACATGGCACAGGTAAGGAAGGGGCGCCATTATAATTCTAGATATTGCCATGGGGCAATCAGCTTGTCAAGAAGCTGAACAGACCAGTGCATGCAAAAGCCAACCCACTCAAGAAAGAGAAAAAGGTGTAAAGTCACAGTCATCCATTAACACAGTACAGCCTAGTGATAAGCAGTAACAGCCATGCACAAACTGGGGTGGTACAGTCCTGGCAAGGCATCAATTCCATTAGTGTTATAAGCACCAATAGAAAACTGCAGCACCTCCTCAGCTGGTACAATACACAAAGTGAATCACAGGGCATGCAAAGGGCTTTGGAGAACCAAGCACAGTCCACAGCCCTAAAAGTCATGCATTCCCAATCCCATAACAGAGCTTCAGACCCCAAAATACTACCACAAGGATACAATGAGTCCAAGCAGTTCTGGTGATGAAGGCTGGCCATGTATTCTACAGAAAAATATAAGGAACTATTCAAACTGGCATAACAGTACAAAGTGAAGGAGGGAGGATGCCAACTGCATGCAAAACAGTAGCCAATCAGCAAGTCAAACACAACAGTTTGCAACAAGTGTTAAAAAAAAAGCATCAACAGATTTATTCACATCCAACCTAGGACAGTTAAACTGTAAACTCTAATAAAGAGCCTCTTGTTCAGAACAACAGGACATGGTAGAACATGATCACATCAGTCTGTCTCCATAGCTGTTGATGTGTAAGGTACTAGGAGTGAACAATCTTTCTGGCTTTGTACAGTGCTGTGGACTGCCCAAATGCTCCTGAAAGAAGTAATCCACTTTGGGGAAGAAAAGTGCTAGGGTTAGCTCTCAACTGTCACTTCAAATACTGCAGGAAACCTTGAGAATACTTAATCACCCACTTCCTATGTCACTGTTTTTTTGGTATTTAAAGTGTGTTGCTCCTCCAACACATCCTTGGAGCAGTCAGAATAAAAAGATACCCTATGGTTCAGATGGGTTACCACTTTAAACTACCAGACTTTCCACAAAATTATCTTGTGGTTAGGGTACCTCAGGAAACAAATGACCACCAGCTGTGGGAGCTCCATCAGGCATCAGGACTTGCCAGAAGGAATTCAGTGGGCCTTCTGCATCTTGAAGATATATTTGGGACCCATCAGCCACAGAGATAACTGTCAGCAAAGGAAATCCACCATATCTTAGCCATCACTCCCCTCTGTTAGTTGAACCAGATGCACATTGTTTCTCTAGCCACAGTTCCCAAACTTGTCCATATTCTTTTTAAGGGAAATGGATCTCAGACACCAGAGTTGTATTAGTCTGAGAGTATTCATCCATGTGGATATGCAGAGCTGCCACTTTTTCCTATGTAGTACTGATCTCATGCAGAAGTGCAGGATGTCCTCCTAAGGATGTCCTCCATGATCATAGTTTTTATAGTCTATACGTCTGCCATTTGGATGAGTATGAGTGCTTTCTCATTGTCAGGTTACAAGGAAGTGCTCAGATGCTGCAATGTTACCATCTAGGCCTGAGGAATGATGCATGCCAGGGGCGACAAATCAATGTCTTTTTCCTGTTTTAGATCTGCAGATGAAATGGTGTCACTAGATACATCTAGGCAGTCTCCACAATTGATATCATAAGGTTTAAAATTGCAATTGGAACCACAATTCTCTAGATATTATAGGATGTAAGGTAGGCATTCAAAAGACAGAGGATATACAGCAGGCAGGCATCTTGTCACATGCTCATGTAACCCCCATTTCACGAAGTCTTTAAATTTTGCTGTGAAGGCTATGCAAAGATTAGTGGATGGACTTTGCCCATCCAAAAGCAGCATATTTTTTGCCATTTCCTAATGTTTAGATTGAGATGATGTTGCAGGCTGTGGATTTTCCTGGTAATCTAGTGAACTCATTCTTAATTGCATGAGCTGTAAAAGAGATGAGGGAGATTCATAAACATAGGCATAAGGGAGCAATACAGATGAGTATGAATAGATAGGCCACTGACAGAGCAAAGGCTGATGGCACATTTATAAGGCAGGAAAAGAAATGCGCAGACTGGATGGGCCTTCTGGTCCATATCTGCCATCAACCTCTATGTTTCTATGTTTCTATAATCTAGTGCAAACTTTACAAAATGCAGACAGACTGAAATCAGCACAGAAGAGGGTCACCAAAATAATAAAGGATAAACCAAGTAGATTCAATGATGAATGGCTAGTGGCCTGGAACATGTATTTAGGAGGCCAAACATGACAGTTGGGATACTAGATAGGGGATGAGGTAGTATGATATGGGAGACTTGTTGGATCATCGGTCTCTTTCTGCTGACAGAATCTACGTTTCTATGTTCCTATGTATCCTAAATGACCTTTAAATCACTTAATTAGTTTTCTGGCTTCTAACATGCAGTCTTCCTTCTTACTATGCTTTAAAAAGGAGTTCTTAGCTTTTTTAAAGTCAGCTTAAAGTATGAATTAAGTTTGTCCACCTTCAACAAAGTGACTTTATTATTTTAGCTTTTGTGGTTTAGGTTTTGTGGCATATGTGGTTCTGGGGTTTTCTGCATGACTCTCTCTGTGCAGAACCCTCTCAAGCTTAATAATCTTCAATTTACAGAAGGCTGCCCAGACAAAGCTCCCAGGTAGCCAGTGGGGATCATGTTAAACAGAGGTACAGTACAGTCCCGATTATCTGAACCCAGATCATCTGAAAATCCCTAGCTAATAAACTGGACCCTTGTTGCTCAAATTTTTCCTTATACGGTACTTGAAATGGGATTGGATAATTGGTGTTGTACTGTTCTCTGTTGCTGCACTGTAAAACTGTTGCTCTGTTTTATTTCTGCTGCTAGGTGTCACTCGAGACATGTGTAGGACACCCCACTCCACAACTTCGATCTAAAACAGAGATCAGAAACAACGCAGTTGGTAGAGAAACAGTGTGTGGACATGTTGCCATCAGATGAGTAAAGCTTTGGCAGTTTTAAATGTTTAAAACTGTAATCAGTGCCATAGGATTTTTAGTGTGCTGTTTTTTAAACTTCACCAGCTTCCTCGCTCCCTCCTGTAGTCACTCTGCTGTACTGTAGAAACCACATGGTAGATGCAAATCAATAGAATAGCATGTGAATGGGCTGCCTTTAACTACTGTAAGGCTACAATACATTGTAAGACTTCGTGTTCTCAGAATTTCAATAGTTTTTGTGTGGCATAGTTTAAAGTACATAATGTTCCCTAAAGCCGTGTACATGTACAGTACAGTACTTTCTTAAGCTGTCCCCAATCCCTCTCACACTCACTCTGATATGGACCAGGGAAGACAACCATGTGGTCAGTAGAAAAATTGGCATTTGGCCAGGGTTACTGTTTTTAGAACTGTGGCATTTTGTAGAGTTTCAGAGTGTGTACTGCATTTTTACAAGCAGACTCATATTGTGTTAAAATAGTGGGTAGTAGTGGAAAATATACTTCAACAGATATGCAGTGTATATAAAATGATGCTCAAAACAGCAATCTCGTTTCACCAAACTCCCGATTATCTGAACCAATTTGATGTCACCCAGCTGGTTTGGGTCTGTACTATACTTACATACCTCATCTTAGAAACAGGATAACAATGAGTGTAATCTCCCACAATGTGCACATGGTTGAAGTATATTGATTTTTTTTTTATTATTATTATTATTTTGGAAGTCTCTTTGTTTTTTTATTCTTTTTTTACATTCGCTTGCATGCATGCGCAAGAAATGTCTTGGGAGAATGGGACACTTTGGAGGTGTGCCTGTCCCAGTGAATCCCTGCTCCATTGAGCAGGCATGGTGGTCCTACATCAATCGATGCAGTGTTGTGTATGACAGCGGTGGTCTTCTTCAAAGAAAACCACCACTGTGTGCTGGCAGGCGCTACCCCCAACTTGGTGCCACGCTGGGAGCCCACCCAGCGTGGCAAACGCGCCTCTACATCTGCCGACGGGGTGCCCACTTCGCCGGCCCACCTCCCCAAACAGCTTTTCTGCTGCCACGCTAGAGTCCACCCAGCATGGCAAAAGTCCCGCGCTGCCTGCCGGCTAGGTACCCAATCCCCGTAGGCTCCACGGCCCCCAGCCATCTTCACACACCAGAGCCCACCCCAGCGTGGCAAACGCCCCATCATCACACTTAGGAAAAAAACTGTAATTAAAACGGTCCCACGTAGTCTCCTCCCACAACCCGCACCAACCCACTTCTGCACTCCTGCCTCCCACCCCCCACCCCATACTTACCTCCAGAGCTCGGTGCAATGATCATTGCTGGACCGAACACGCCTGCACTCTTCAAAGCCGACTGCTTAACTGAGGAAATGCTGGTAAGCTGTATAATGGGCTAGATGGGTTTTTTCAACTTTGTTGCATATCTCAGGCATTTTTTGGAATTTTTGCACCAAATTTTCATCATGGGGTTTTTGGATTCCCTTCATGAATTCTGTCACTGTCATGGCGTTATTCGGGTCTGAAGGGTAATTTCGCAGTCACTGTGTGAAATCACCTTTTGGGCCCGATTAATGAAATGACAGTGCCAGCATTCATAAGGTGGGCTCTCAAAAAGCCTATTTTGAAAATTTAAGGAAAAATTCTAAAATGACCGCTTTACGAGCTTATGTTGTGCCAGTTCCTGTACGTAGTACCGTAAGTTCGCAAATTTTCAATATTTTCATCTATATTTTCAACATTGCCATTTTACCACACCTTCTTATGAGTAGTATAGCTGTCATTTTTCACATCTCACCTAAAACGCATTGGCACATGTAGCTTAATTTATAGCGCAGTTGGTGTGCGAAATCAATGAGGGACACATTAAGAAAATCACAGTGACACTGTTCATGAGCAGAGGTCTTAAAATGGCTATGTTGAAAATTTGGTGAAAAATTCCTACAAATGACTTGTTTTACGATGCGGCATTGGCGCAGTTCCTACGACGTCATAAGTTTATGAATTTTCTAATATTTTCACTCCAGATTTTCAACATTGCCATTTTACAATAATCTCCTCATGAGCAGTACAGCTGTCAGTTTTCACATCTTTCCCCAAAACATGTTTCTCGCTTCAAGTGCACAGTCACAAGAAGTCGGTGCGAACTCAATGTATGGGACACATTAAGAAAATCACAGTGATGCTGTTCATGAGCAGAGGTCTTAAAATGGCTGTGTTGAAAATTTGGTGAAAAAATTTGTAAAATGACTGTTTTACATTGTGCGCTATGCAGTTCCTATGCACACTGTGAAGTTTGTGAATTTTAAATATTTTCTACTCCAGATTTTCAATATTGCCATTTTACCACACCTCCTTATGAGCAGTGTAGCGTCATTTTTCACATCTTGCCCAAAACGCTCTTCCGCCCATGTAGCTAGATAATGGCACAGTCGGTGTACGAACTCAATGTATGGGACACATTAAGAAATCACAGTGTCACTGTTCATGAGCAGAGATCTTAAAATGGCTATGTTGAAAATTTGGTGAAAAAAAATTCTAAAATGACTGCTTTACAGTGATAAAACGTGCAGTTTCCTACCTGCCTTTCGTGGGTTTGCGAATTTTTCAATATTTCCTCTCCAGATTTTCAACATTGCCATTTTACCCACCTTCTTATGAGCAGTACAGCTGTCATTTTTCACATCCTGCCCAAAATGTGTTTCCTACCATGTAGCATACAATGGCGCAGTCGGTAAAAATCAATGTATGGGACACATTAAGAAAATCATAGTGACACTGTTCATAAGCAGAGGTCTTAAAATGGCTATGTTGAAAATTTGGTGAAAAATTCTAAAATGATTGTTTTACTGAGCGCGCATTGCGCAGTTCCTACGCACGTCAGAAGTTCGTGAATTTTCAATATTTGCACTCCAATGACTTCCAAATACCTAAACAGCACATAGAAGCAAGCAACATTCAGCACTGACAAATGCTTGTACTTCTTTGTCACTGATTTTTTTAAGCCATGTCCAAGTGCCAAATACCACTGCAAATACCTGCAAGTGAACGTTCGACATTGACAAATGCTTGTTTTTAATTGTTTTCATCTACAACATGTGCCACACACATATACTCATATAATGAATATTTCTGCCATTGTTTAAACTTCCTTGCTTGTATTTAAGTACATTTACTATATACTGTGTTGTATGTAATTACTTTTGTGGGTGACTTATTGGTTGCAATAAAGAATGTCTGTCAATGAATCAATTAAGCAATCAATCAACATCAATGGTATCCAAAAAGAAGAGGATTTCATTAGTCAAGAGGCATATGCAGAGCAAGGGACATATTTATAATATGAGGGTCAGACCCTTTAAATAGAGATGATAGGTATGTATCAGGTATAGGAGCTGTTTTACTTTCAAGGTGTGTGATGATACAACCTGGACAGCAAAGCTCGAGAGGTTTATTAGTCATCACACAGCTTAGGTATGTAAAAATCTTCATAGACACACAGTCACCTGTGTTTTATTTTTTATAATTTCTTGTGCACGGAGTTAGTTCCTGAGACAGTCTGTGAAGCAGACATCGTTTTCCAGTGGTTGTGACCCCCTGCTGCCCCTTGGTCAGTGTCTCTCCTCCAGACACTGGCACTCTCTCTCCTACACACATATGCAGACACACACACACACACACTCTCTCTCTCTCTCTCTCTCTCTCTCGCTATCTCTCACTGTCCAGTACAGATGTTCTTTTTTTAAAAACTTAAACTATTTAACTGTGCATAGCTAATGCTGTAGACTGCCAGCCATGGCCCTGTTCTAGATCTTACTCACTGTCTGCCAAACCCAACACACACTAGGATCAACTACATTGTAAAGGCAGCATTAACCAGATGTTATAAAGATAAGAAAGATAAATAATGAACACTCACAGAGTGAGACAATTCCTCCCACTTGTACAAGGAGTGAGTGAGACAGTGGAGCACGAGCCTGCAAAAGCCATAATAACTTGGTGTGACATCAGACTGGGTTATTATGGCTTTTGAAAACTAAATGAAGTGAGCAGATATATGGGGTCACCAGTAATTATGCTAAATTATCTCTCATCTATTGATCTTTTCCAGTCTAATGGCAAACTGCAGGAACATATTTGGACATAACTGTCTACAGATTTGCCCACAGAAAACATTGGTCCATCTTCACTGTGTAAATAGCAAAATTTTATTTGAAAGTCAATCCTAGATAGTTAACAACTAGAGGGGGGCTTGCAGTGACTTCACCATAATGGTGGGATGCTGAATCTGAGGGCTCCGCAACCACTTCTCCTCAATCGAACAGCATCATCATAAATCAATACACCCTGCTAGATTTAAAAAGGTTCCTTATAAGCTTCAAATGGCTGGGAAACTGCAGAAGACAAAAGGTTCTAAATATAATGCGTCTGCCAGCAGAATGAAATAGATGTTGCTGGGAAGATCACAAGAGGGCCTAACCACGCTACCCTCTCGTAGACGCTACCATTCAAAGTCCTCTATTGACCTCTAGAAGAAGTGGACACCCCAGAAAACACAGCCCAGACATTAAAATAGATTTTAGGCATGGTAAATAAAATAGACTCAGCTTTGGCAAGATGTTCACACCCTCAACAAGAAGGTCTCAACCAACGATTCTCAAGTAGCCAAACTGTCTGAGGCCCAAGAGAACAATGATTGCCTGCTTCTGTATTTACTACAGCGGGACTGGGAGACACAAGCCCAAATGGAAGACCTACAGAACCAATTGCGCCACAATTTCAGGATACTTGGGATCCCCAAGAGAGTGGAGAAAGGCTTTGCAATGACAGGCAACTTTGTCCAGCAGCTCCTCCGTACTTTGCTTTCCATCACCTCAGATTTAATCCTGGATTTTGACCACGTGCATAGATCCCTGGTTTCAAAACTTAATGACCCAACAGCTAGGCCAAACTCATTTATTATCAGAATGCTCACTTCCAAAGTAAAGAATGGATCCTACACTGTGTCCTGGAGGCACAAAGACCTGAAGTACCATGAGGCCACAGTTTATTTTGATTAGGATTTTTTGTCGACTTTACAGGCGGAGAGGCAAAGAGTCAGAGGAATAATTCGAGAACTCAAATTGAAGAAAGACATCAAGGCATAGTTACTCTACCCAGCGAGGCTGAAACTTCACTTAGGCTCTGGTGTTAAAGTCTTCCCTTCTCTTGTGGAGGCAGTCCCTACGCTTAAGGATCTAAACATTACAATCCCTGACTTGGAAATAGAACTGCTCAAAAGAAAACTAAAAACAGGGGCCTGGAGCATAGTCACTCGAGGTGCAATGAAGAAGAGAGGTATACCAGGCTCCATCTCTCAGTCAGCAATATTATATATTGCCAAACTGCTGCAGCAAGCCGATCAGCGAGAGCAAACACAGAACTCATCCAAGGCTTCATCGCCACCCCTGAAGGAATGAGCCATGACCCTTGAGGTACTGTGAGCTATATTTTTTAAAGGGGTCTCTGACTTACCGAAGGTCCTTGTATGGAACAGCATTCGGGTGGGCTTTGTGGGTGGAGGTAGTATGGCTGATCATCTCAATGGACTGAAAAAAACTGGGCTACTTGCGGGGGCGGGGGCCTTCCACAAAGAGAAGAACATTACTTGGACCTCTTAGCAATCAGACTGTGGGACCACCATGGACATGATTTTCTGGGTTTGTAACACAAAGTTGAAGACAGATACTCACTGGGGGTGGTGGTGGGATAACTTCTCCATGGCTTTCATTGATCTGTGTGGGGTATAGCATTTCCAGTGGAGCAACAAAATCAAGGGTAAAGTGTAAAGAGGAAAGATGGGAGATTGGGGGTCACCTTCCACACCCAGTTAAATATTTCACAGCAGCAGGAAGGCAAGACATAAGAGAAAGAAATATTCATAGGAGAAACTGAGGATTAACATTATTATAAAAGCAGACTTGGGGGTGGGAGGGTACTGGGACTGCTGCTTGTCTCACTTGCATGATATGTTTTCCTTTTTTCCGTTGTGAGCAAGTTACAACAATTATTGTAACAGTCACAACACCCCTATACATACACCACTGGGGTACTAGACTAGTCACAAATAGTGACTTCTTACAGTATTCCTTACCGTAAAGATTTTCCTAAGAAGTCAGACAAATTAAGTTCACTGCATTGAAGTTAAATGTTCTATAACCAGAACTGGTTTGGTTCAATTGTTAAAATTATATGTTTGTTAACTATGAATGTTGTTACAGTTTGTCGATGTGGACACCTACAAGATGAGGGAGAGAGGATGGTAACAAAGTGGTATGTGAACAGGGCAGCATCGCATGATGAATGGGGGCTGGTAAATGGGGGCTGATTGGACTTACGAAAAAATGGCTCAATTAAAAATTATTTCCTATAATGTTAAAGGGATTAACTCCCCAATAAAAAGGATGAAAATATAACTGAACTAAAATGACTGGATTGCAATGTCTCCCTCCCCCAAAAGACGCATCTTTCAGAAATAGAACACACTAAGCTCAGATGCCAATGGGTGGGGTGAGTTGAGGCGGCATCACACAACACTGCAAAGAGGGCAGGGGTGGCAATATTACTTAAAAGAGACTGCCTGTTTGTGATCCACAAAGTGGAAGGAGCCTGTCAAGGTTGATTCATTAGGGTCTCAGGACCAGTACAAGGTAAAACAATGCATTTGATGAACATTTATGCTCCTAACGTAGGAGCAGAAACATTTTATTTGGAAATTTTTCAAAAAAATAGCAGATCTTCCTAAATGCCTCCTTGTACTGGGAGGCGACTTCAATACCACCCTTTCTCCAGCCATGGATCGCTCTGCGGGACGAACAGCCACCTCTAAAATGGCTAGTAGAAGGTTGGGTGCCTTGATGGAGGAAGGAGGAATGGTGAATGTCTGGAGGTCACATCACAAAAATGAAAGGGACTATACCTTTTATTTGGCTGCTCAAGATTTGTATTCGTGAATAGACTTGTTCGTGACCCACAAGTCAGATCTCCATGTGTTCACTAGGTCCCAGATCAATTCAATAACCCTACCTGACCATGCCCCAGTAGATACCAGAATCAGTTAGGGGTTGGAAGCCAGACGTACCAGTTGGAGGCTAAATGTATCTTTGTTAAATGACAAGAATTTCGTACTGCAAATTACTGAAACTATTAGAAACCTTACATTGGACTCCCCCATGGAAGATTGCTCACTGATGCTCTGGTGGGGCACTATGATGGTGGTTGTACAGGGCCAGGTGACAGGTTTGGCATTGGCTAAGAAGAAGAGCAGGGATAAAAAAGCTAACAGATCTAAAAAAATGCAAATAAAACCCTGGAATGTGAGCACAAATGAAAACCAAAGGGGAGCGGAGGGACAAAATCTTAAAAGAATTAACAAAAAAGAGATCTGAGCTCAACACTTTGGAAAGCGAGAAAGCTGAAGGGATCTTATGTTTCTCTAATCAAGAATATTATGAAGGGGAAGGGAAAGCACTTAAACTACTGGCACTCAGGCTAAGAAATGCCCAAGTGAATAGATATGTCCCATACATTCAAAATAAAAATAAACTTAATGAGAAGTGGGAAAAACCAGGGGATATAGCGTCGGCATTTAAAAGGTATTATAAAGAACTATATGCTGAGGAATCTGACCGGCAAGAGGTGAAAGACCAGATTAAAAAATTCCTGGACAAAATGACGCTTCCCAAATTATCCCTGAAAATGTCAGCAAGCGCTCTCGGCCCCTATAACAGAAAAGGAAATACAATCGGTAATAACTGGCCTCCCCTCAGGAATGTCCCCAGGGCTGGACGGATTCCCTGCACAGCTATACAAAAAATTAAAAAAAATCCTTGCCCCGAAGCTTACCACAGAAATGAATGCCATTTTAGAAGAAAAATTACTCCCTAATGCATGACAGGAATCCCTGATCATTGCAATCCCCAAACCAGGCAAACCACAGATGCATTGTGAATCATACAGGCCCATATCCCTCTTAAATCAGGACCTCAAAATTCTAACAAAACTCTTGGCAAACAGACTTCAGGGATATACTGAGACCCTAATACACCAAGACCAAATGGGGCTTATACCCCACAGACATATGTCCGACAATATACTGAGAAAGCCTTTGACAGGCTAAACTGGAGTTATATGCAAGAGGTCCTGACACAGATGGGTTTTGAAGGTCCATTCCTTCAATGGGTGATGATGGCCTACCAAAATCCCTTGGCTAAAGTTCGAGTCAATGGCATGATCTCAGAAGCATTCATAATAGAAAGGGGCACCCGGCAGGGTTGTGCATTATCGCCCCTACTTTTTGCTTTGGCCATGGAACCCTTGGCTCAGGCAGTTAGAACAGAAAACAGGATCCAGGGCATTCAAGTAGGGGAGGCCTTGAATAAGATCTCCTTATACGCAGATGACACCTTGATTTTCTTAAATGACCCTGATGTCTCAGTCCCTCCCCTTATGGACATGCTAACTCAGTTTGGAAGGATATCGGGTTTTAAAATAAACGTGGACAAGTCTGAGGTCTTGCCACTGAGTGGCATCATTTTGGCGGAGACTCACTGGAGGATCCCATTCGAGTGGGTAAAAGAAAAAATACAATACCTGGGGATACAATTACTGATCAGGATCTCCAGACTCTATCAGATTAATTACAGGACACTTCAAAGCCACGTCTTTGCGGACATAAAAAGATGGCAAACACTTACTCTGTCTTTTGCAAATCATATAGACACAGTCAAAATGAACATACTGCCCATGTACCTTTTCCTATTTATGAACTTACCATTACCTTTTCCAAGGAAGGACTGGAGGGAACTTAAGCATGAAACTATCTAGATTCATTTGGGCAGGGAGACAACCGAGGAAAAGATGGGAGCTTCTAACAGAGGTTAGGGATTGGGGGGATCCTGAATTTTTACAGTTATTACAAAGCTGCACAGATATTGCCAATTTTAAAAATGATAACCTCAGAGTATAGAGGGAGATGGCACCTTATGGAAAAAGAGGCTTATCCGGCTATTCCTCTTAATATATTGCCAAGGGTCGCATTACACCCAGACCATAAAATAATTAAAAACAGATGGATTAAGCACACCATCAAGGTGTGGATTGACACCAGGCAATGGTGGTAAATCCCCACCCCAGTCTGGAGGTACATTCCCCTTGCCTGTTTCCCCGAGTTCCGAGCCACCTCAGGGGATCACTGTTTCTGCCGTTGGAGAAGCCAGGGTCTGTGCTTCCTTACTCAGTTCATACAAGGAGAAATTATAAAATATTTCACAGAACTGCAACAAGAATTTGGTCTACCCAGGACAGACTTTTTTAAGTTCTTGCAATGTCGACATTACATAACCACTGCAATAGGGGTGTCAGCCCTCACAAGCAATCCAGCCTCTCCATTAATTGCCACATATCAAAAAAGTCGTATGACAGACTCCAAGGGCTATATTTTCTATATGTATAAAATACTCCAAGAAGAAGTAGGGAAGTTGCTTGTTCAAAAAATAAAACAACAATGACAGGATGAACTGAACACTTCTCTATCAGAAGAGGAATGGACCAAGGTTTGGGTTGGGGTGTCCAAGATCACTGGCTCTCCGAAATGGAGAGAATACAGGTGGAAGGTGACTTCTAGGTATTTTATCACTCCAGTAATCTTAGCACATTATATGATTCCACCAATGGACAGGTGTTGGTGGAGATGTGGGGGAAAGGGAATGCATACTCACAACTTTTGGGACTGCCCGCGGATTGCCAATTACTGGCAGTTGGTTAATTGAGAACTACAGGATATTTTCAAACTAAACTTCAGTCTTACAGGGGCCAACATAATACTGGGCTTACCACCAGATGAAATTAGATCCAGTAGCCAAAAATACCTATACTGTCTCTTGGTGGCTGCAGCTTTAAAGGTGATCACTCTGCAATGGCTACAGCCTCAAGCTCTGTCTCTCAGTATGTGGAGAACCAACACACACAATATTAAGGAGATGGAAGCAGTCATGGCCTGCCTGAGACTTTGTACAGAGCAATATAATGCAAAATGGTTACCATACTATGATTATATTGAAAATACAGAGGGCACCTCGGTCTTGGAGCAATATCTGCTACTCTGAATAATAGCATGATCCCAGATCCTGAAGAGGGAGGAAGGTATCGAGTTTAGGAAAAACTTGGGTAGGTCATGGAGCAATGAAATGAAACATCCAGGATTTCCAGTGGGTGGGAGGCTTAGACTATATAACAGTGGGGAGATTCACTTATTATACCTTCATTCAGCCACTTGCGTGGGAACTGAAATAGAGACAACAAATCCACAATGACTAGTTTTTTTCTTAATTTTTTTTTTTGGATATATGTTTCATTGTTCCTTATACTTTAATGGCATCGATATATGATTGTATCTTAGTATAAATCAACTCTTAATGATATGAGGTAAGGGCAGAAATGTGATCAAGTATGTTCAGGTTCTCTTCACAAAACTTAGGAACAGGTCAGAGGAGCAGCGTATGATGTAGATTTCTGAGGGATTACGCCAAGCTTGCTCTTAGAATGGAGAATACCTACCTGTAAATTAAAATGGAAATCAATTGTAAGTACATGTATGTAAATAGCCACTGTCTGTACCTAACTGAAAGTCTATGTTTGCCTAATGTATTGTATGGTTGTACTTTGAACTATCAATAAAATCTATTCAAGTTCAAAAAAAAAAAAGGTTAATAACTAGAAGAACAAGTGACCTCATTATTCAAGGCTGTTCATTGTTTATTGACCTGCACTAGGGATTATAAGATTGAAGGAGATTATATGGAGGCAACCGGGAAAGAATGTCATTAAAGTACAGGAAACCGAGACATTCAGCTGGTGAACAATTACCACTCAGATGATACAGACTTCCCCTCAATTATCCCTGATTCTCAGGGCTGTTCCTTATTTTTGCACAGACATTTCCTCCATCTGTCCTATATTCTGCATTTCTAGCTCTTTACAATAGGACTTTGAATCATAAAATAATACCAGATATTAGAATGACTATATATAGTTTTCATTTAGAAAATGATTTTGACCCTATGGGCTAGATTCATGAAGGTGAAAGTATCTAGGGTTGCCACCTGTCAGGTTTTTCACTTGTCAGTCTAGTTTTCATGGTCCCTATCCAGTTATCCAGTTCAGCTCAGAGATTTGAGACATTTTAGTGGTTACATACTGTTAAAACAGAGTTTGTCATATCACTCATTGTTTCAGCTGCATGTCCAGGTTACAAACAAGTTCTGTTGCCAATATAGCCATTTCTTTATAAAAGCAGTCAACCTGGGAGTTTATAAAGTATGGCCAGTAATTTACTAAACTTAATTTATTTACTTAACCTAATATTTGCCAAAGCTGGGCAAAGAGTCTGACTCTACCTTTTATAACAGTAAAATATTCAGTTATCTTCCACTCTGCATTGCTGGTAAACTTTTCCATCTCTACAACCATTTAAGCATTTTTAAAATGTTTGAATTATTTTTCTTTCTCAAGAAAAAAGTATTGTCATTTTTTTGACTTTGAAATAGTATTGTGCACATAAAGAGGAACTGGATCCAGAAATAAAATATAGTACACGCTCTAGGAAACAATTTGTTTATTATACAGTGTATCCTCCTTAAACACTAGTTACAGTATTTTCCTTGCCTCCTTAGATCACAGCAGCAAACGAGATTTCCCTTATATCTTATGTTTACTTGGTAAAACAATTTTAAAACTCAAATGCTGAATAAATCAATAGGAGAGCATAAAAAAGCTAATTTAACAGGTACAGTATGTTAACATGTTTGTTGAACTGCTGCTTTTAGTATTGTCTTTTACTGCTCTATTAAAGTCTTCACTGACTTAAAAGTTTTGGAGAAGCAGCAATGTACAATCAGTCATGAAAGGGGTGGCGCTGGGGAAGAGTTTAGGGTGTGGTTTAGTGACCAGTTTTTGCCTCATCCAGAGGTGGCAACCCTAATTTGCCATCACAGGCACTGCTACATATGGGCCTGCAGTAGTCCAGGTACCATGTGATTCAAAATTGGCAGAGAGCACATGCTAACTGCCTTTAAAAGCAGAGTCTTCCAATACGCAGCAGTCAGTCTATTTCCTAGACACCTGAGCTACAGTATCTTGAATAGTCTCTTGATCTCTTGATTTAAAAAAAAACAGAAGAACACAGGTTCAAACCCTGTTAGAGCCAAATTATCACTGTGTGACATTGGGCAAGTCACTTAACCTCCCAGTGCTCCAAACCACCCAGTCGTGGAAATGGGTAGAGGCAGGACCCAATTTAACAATATGTTACATCTCAGCTGGGTTATTCTTGGCTAATAATTTCTAAATAAAAAAAATAATAAAATCATCCTTTGCATCCCTTTTCTTCTCCTTATGGGTTGCTCCCAGTGTGAAGTCAGCCTGTACAATCACCATTTAGTGGCACTGCTGCATCCTGGTGCAGTTCTGTGGTATTTAAAGGGTGCTTGAAAACCCCCCTAATTACGGCTGCAGTGGGTGTAGCCCTGCAAACATTTTGCTTTGAGAAAAGGACTCCCTGCCTAAATTACCTTTCAAACAACATGATTGAGTATTACAAATAGTGGGCCCGATTCCAGGACTAATGGCATAACTCACAGGTGGCTGCAAGTTACACCATTCACCGCTATGCCTGGGACCCTGCACCACATTCCAAGAGTGGCAGGATCCTGGCACTTGCAACATGAGGGTTACACCATGCAAAGGCTAATGCCATGGGCATGGTGTAACTGACCCGCATGTCGCAAATCGCAGCCCACGACTGGCAGCCCCCAACCCAGAACAGCATGGCACACACCAGGGGGCATGGGGGGCAGGACAGATGGCACAGGCATCCGGGGGGGTACACCATAGATTGGACCCCTGGGGGGTCCCCAAGAATTGGGGGTGGGGCAGGGGTATGCCAGTGTGGGTACTTGGGGCACTTCAGCGCCATTGTCATGGTGCCAAGGGGCTGGCAAACAATGGATAACACCATCAGTCACCACTTAGAGCAGTTCTGGACCATTCTAACATAGCCCCACCAGTGCAGCTTTCAGAATCGCACTTGTGGGTTATGACAGCCGCCCTTCTGGAATAAGGCACAGTTGCTGTTATAAACCACACTTGCGCATGTCGCTATGGGCTGCTGCGCAGTGGGTGGCATAACCCACGATTGTCATAGCCCGCATCCAACATGATACAGGATGCCTTTGTAATAGAGGCTGATGTATCACTTGGTGTAAGTCACAAGATAAGTCATGGGGTTTAGCATATCTCAGCTTGTGCCAGAGTATCCCAACTTGGAATCAGGCCCAGTGTCCTCTGCTGAAGCCTCATTACTACACTGCCTGTGTGTGTGGGAGCTTGAGAGCACTATTTTTGCTCTGACTTAAGAAGTTAATTGAGCCTGCCCCAGTACTGCCACAGTACAGCCTCCTTTGCAAGTTGAAACCTCCTCCAACAATTGAGCCCTCCCCAGTACTGCCTTTTCTTGCAAGTTGAAACCTCCTCCAAAGTGTTTTATGGGCCTTTTTCTTGGTTTAAATTTCAGTGCTTAATTTACTATCTTTTGCAAACAGAGAAACTCCTGTTTGCTGGTATCCCCTCCCTCACTCATTCAGAGGTGTGAATTCCTTTGGTAGCCATTGGGATGACCACAGCTGCAAAATAATTACATCTGTCTACAAGTACTGTCTTCTACACAAAACACAAGCAACTGAATCAACACACACACACACATATGCAATACCCTAAGCAGAACTCAGCTTGATAAGGTACCAATATTTAGAAAACTTATTATACTTACCCAAAGTCTAGCAGTGTGACTCCTGGCTGCTGTGTTCGCTCTGCTGTGGCTGAGTTGTAATAAAGACCCTGTAACAAGACACTGGTCTCCTGCAGGGGCTATTAGACATCAGAGCAAAGGGCACTCTGGGAAGACTCTCTGGGACAAGATGCAATGAAAGAAACCTGAATGGCAGTCCCCAGGGGCCATAAAACAGCCAGGGAAAGTTAGAAAAAACTCCTTTCACAGCCTGAGGAGAACAAAAAAACAGTAGGATGAAGTAAGAACACAAAAAAAGTTATATTTTCCTGCTTTTAACATGCAGTTCTCCTTTAATAATTCACAACAATGTGTGGGTTTGGCTGGGATTTACCCGCACCTGGCAAGTGACCAACAATGCCAGGTGTGCATAAGTCCCAGTGCACTCCACACTGTGCAGTGGATTACTGTGATTGTATAACTGGTAGGAAGTAAATAATTTTAAAAAAAGTTATTAAAATACTCAGTTTCTAGAGTGAAGCATAGGTGCAAAGAGGATGAGGTACTGGGTTTATCTTTAGATGTCAGCAGTCCAGGCATATCCCTGTCTAAATCAGTCTTATATTAAATTAAGGCAGTAGCCATTTCACAGAACCATGAGACTGAAACATATTCTGCAATTGATAAAGCTGTTCTGGGCAGCATATAGCTAGCTAAGCTCTGGCATCAATTTCTATCTCAAGGTTTTGTGAAATGTCTTCTGTCTTTCTTTATTGCTTTGTTGCAGAGATGTCACATTGATATTGCTGGACAGCTGACAGCTGGCTAGCCCTTCACACCTACATAGACAAGAAGGTACGAGATAGTGCCTCCTGACTTATAGGGTTGTTATTCCTTTGGTTTCTTCCAAAAACTTTGCTCCTCATCTTAACAAATTTGAATTGAATAGTCCAGAATCTTCGTCTAATTTAAAGCAATTGTATGACACAAGTTTATTATTTAGAAATCCTCATTGCAGCACTAAATATATAGAGAATACTGGATGGGTAACTATGCACAACCAGTGTCTTCTGCCACAGAGGGGTTGTGATTCCCTCTGACCAGGAGAGCAATGCTCAAGAGGTCCATTGGAATCAGAACCCTGAGGTGACAGAACACATTGGTTATGCATAAAGTTGCTCATCCTATATTTTTTGTAGTGTATAGCAGTATTATGTGAAATGTGTCAATTGTGTTTTTTTCTCTCTTTCTTAATGAAAGTGACTTGTGAAGTATCTAGAGGTTCCACCGCCCTTTCTGTGAAGACATACTTCCTCGCAGTATCCCTTAGTCTACCCCTTCCAACCTCATGTCATGCCCCCTCATTCCTGGACATCTCCCTTTATGAAAGATGCTACCTTCCAGCACCCTATTTATACCTTTTAGATATTTGAAGGTTTCTGTCATATCACCCCTTTCTCTTCTCTTCTCTCTTCTCTTCTCTTCTCTTCTCTTCTCTTCTCTTCTCTCTACTTCAGAGTATATATATTGAGGTCTCCCAGTCTCTCCTCATATAACTTTTAGTGCAGAGCCTGCACCATCTTTACTGCCTCCACCCTGTCTTCATCCTTACAGAGATGCGACCTCCAGAACTGGACACCGTATTCCAAATGAGGCCTCACCAGTGATCTGCACAGTGGCATCACCACCTCCTTTCTTCTGCTGGTGATACCTCTCCCTATGCACCCCAGCATCCCACTGGCTCTCCCCATAGTCTTGATACATTGTTTAGCCACCTTTAGGTCATCCAGTATGATTACCCCCAAATCCCTTTCCTGTGACCATCAGTCCCCCCCCCAAACATCCCCTGGGTTCCTGCAACCCAAATGCATGATTTTTCACTTTTTTGCATTAAATCTCAGCTGCCACATTTCGGACCATTCCTCTAGTTTACCTAGTTCCCTTCTCATTTTTCCCATCCTTTTCAGAGTGTCCACCCTGTTGCAGATCTCAACATCATTCGCAAGGAGGCACACTTTCCCCTTCAGACCCTCTTCAATTCCACTTATGAAGACGTTAAACAGGACTGGGCCCAGGACTGATCCCTGTGGCACCCTTCTGGTCACATTCCTTTCCTTACATTGAGCACCATTTTCCATGACTCTCTATCTTCTGTCATTGAACCAGTTCCTAACCCAGTTTACCACCTTGTGACCCACTCTCAGGCTGCCCAGCTTTTTCACAAGTCATATGTGGAACGGTATGGTAGTCCTTACTAAATGCAGTTCATGTTTATGTTTTAGCCCATGAAACACCCTTATCTAGTTAATGCATTTGCAGCCATAGTGGCTCTGCCAGAATTTGTTTAGCACAGCAGGAACAGTGTGCTATTTGCTTCCTGAATGCTATGATATGTGTTCTGGGGATGTGGCTGATATGCTAATCATGGCCATGCTAGTGAAGACAGCTCTATTTGCAGAAGTGTTGTGTTCTGCAGTGTCTGCATCCCCCATACATTGCACTGTGTGTATGTTTTGTTACTGTGCCTGCATTGCTGACTGTGTTTTTGTTTTCAGTTGCAGTGGTGTCCTACTCTGCTATCCTTCAGGCGATGCACCATGAATTGCACCATGTATGCATGTTTTGTTACTGTGCTTGCATTAATGGCTGTGCTTTTGTTCTCAGTGGTAGTGGTGTCCTGTCCTGCTGCCTGTCAGCTGGCGGACCACTGTAGTTAGCATGTCTTACTCCCACAGTGTTGGGCTGGAGTACTGTTGCATCCCCAGTAACTGTTGCTGTTTACAGAATCAGAAGGTATGAAATAGCACACTCTACCTGAACTACTGTAGCATTCATTTATCTTGTGGACTTTCTTTCATGAATCTAGCCCCCAGTGTAAGATTTTCAGAGCCTCGCATCCTGTATACATAATGCAGGATTTTCAAATACTCCCAAAAGTGGATGCCTTTGGAATTTCTATCTGCAACTTATTATCAGTGCACATGACAAAAAGGCAGGTGCAATAGGTGCTACGCCATCTTTTAGAAGGTCTAGCACTCATGTCTGAATTTGGTAATATAAATCTAAATCCAGATGTACTCTATGCAGTCACAAAGCAGATGAAACTGTGAAGAAAAAAAGTGAGGCACCTTTAAAAAGAGCTGTGAGCTACCTGAGCAAGTTTTGGATTGATAAGGTCTTGATGCATCAGGGGCACATCTATGAGATGCAGCATTGATGCATCTTCAGAATACCCAGTCCAGTGTTTCTACAGTATGTGTTTACAGAATGACAGTGAAAGGTTAAGTTAGACTACTAATGGCAAATATGCCTTCACACAATGCAAGCAGATCACACTCAAAGTCAAGAATAAGTTCAAACTATTTTTTACTTAGCAAGCTTAGCTCTAATTGGAGAAGAGAATGTATCTTGTAGTTTGCTTTTGGCATACGTAATTGAATCTAACTGTGGACAGATATAATTTACTGTGTATACAATCTAAATAAAATCAGTCTGACTATTCAGCCTTAGGGAACTTCATGCTGCACCATGAGTGGTTGAAATTACACAGTCCTGTACCATCAAACTAAAAGTTTCAACCCCAGAACTGGCCATAAAAGAGTATATAGCAAAAGATGTATTCTGCCATTCTTGTAACAGACCAGCTTCCAGGATTTTCCTAATTAAATTTTATTAGAATTTTATCATAATAATACAATACATAAACCAGAGAAATTCACATGTTAAAATATAAACATTCAAACATACATTAATTACATTAAAAATAACACAACCAGATTAAAAAGCATTTCAAATAAATTATAACAAGAACATTTATATTTTAAAACAAAATAAATAACCAGCCTGGTGGTGCAGAGGACTGAGGCGCTGCATGCCTTACCTCGTGCTATGATGGCGACCCAGGTTCTGGAACGACCTTGGGTCATCGGGGTGCCAGCATGGAGGCAGAGGGCAGAGCAGGACTGAGTATGCCAGTAGGCAGCTCTCCCCTCCTGAGGGTGTGAGGGTGGGTTGGTGCCCCCTGTAGTTCCGCTTCCACCAGGGGGAGGTCCAGTAGGAAACATAGGCAGAGAGGGGGTGGCAAAGTATCAGGTGGTGAAAGGGGCTGAGCTGGTGCCACAGGGTGTGAAGCATGCCTCCACAGGCTTGTATGGCTGTGTGCTGGGGCCTTGGGGGTTGGGGAGAAAATCTGTAAAATACATATGTGTCCCCATCGCCAGTAGGTGGGAGGAGGCAACGAGGACCAAAAAGTTAAATAAAAAAAAAATATATACTAGGTTGACTCATGGTAAAATCAGAGTCTCATATATAATATTATAAGAAAATAGGGATCTTAACATAACTTGAATAATCTTTTTCTTCATGTGCTTATGGGCACTTTTCCATATCATATTCCAATAAGATGAAAGGAAAAGATTTAAGGAGGAATTCTGAGAGGCAGAACAGGAAAGAAAATGTTATCAAAGATCCATTATCTGAATGACTGTTAGAATATTTGAGGCTAGATTCACAAAACTTTGTCGTGGCGCAAACCGGGTTTGCACCAAGTTGGTATTTACAAAAGCCCGGTTTGTGCTTCAAACTGGGTTTGCACTGGGGCAAAATGTTTTGGGCCCACAATGCAAATGAGGGGGGGCATGAATATCTGCACTGTCCAATTCACAAAGCATTTGTTCTGAGCAAGGACTTCTTGTGGGGCCCCCTTGTGTGGAGTAAATACCACCAACTAAGACCTTGCCTTAAACCTGTACAGCCCAAGTGGTTGGTGGAGGTACTGTGGTTGCGTTCTCCCCTGCTGACCGTCGGCCCAACACCACCAAGAGTTTATACCTGGCATCTAGTGGTTCCTTCCTGCCAGTTGCTAATCACCGGCCCAAATAAAAAAATAAAAATAGTCCCTGGTGTCAGTGATCCCTTCCCCCCTGTGGTCACTGATTGCTGGCCTAAGTAAAAATAAAAATGTTTCCCTGGTGGCTAGTGATCCCTTCCCTCACCCGATCCCTCGATCGACATAGCAAAACCTCTTCCCTGGTGTCCAGTGATCCCTCACCCCACCCACTCACCTAGACAATGTATAAGCAAGTTTCCATGGTGTCAAGTGTACCCCTACCCAATCCCCTGTACAGTATAGTGAAACAGTTCCCTGGTGATATAGTGGACTCCCTTCCTATCCCCAAGCCACAGTAAAGGAATGAATATCCCTTCCCTGATGGTCTAGTGGACCTCCTTCCCTCCCTATTCTTGATCAACAGTAAAGACAATGAATATCCCTTCCATGGTGGTCTAGTGGACCCCCTCTCTAAACCTGATCCACAGTAAAGGGATGAATATCCCTTTCCTGGTGGACCACCTTCCCTATCCCTGATCCACAGTATGAAATCAATATCTCTTCTCTGGTAGTCTAGCAGACCCCCCACCCCCTACCCTGGCAGGCTAGTGTCCCACCACCCTGTCCCCCTAATCCTGAACCAAGCACAGCCCTTCTTTCACCACTACGTCTGACCGCCAAATGAGCTGTCAGTGAGCACACACTGTATACAGTATGCACTCATTGACTGACAGCTCAATGAATGAACTTTTAATCAGTCAGCATGTACTGTAAACAGTACACGCTCATTCACAGCTCAGTTGGCGGCCGGACATGGTGGTGAGAGGAGGGCTATGCCGGTCACCAGCCGGGTTCAGGATGGGGGGATGATGGTGGTGGGACACTACCTGACAGGGTGGGAGGGTGGGGTCCACCAGATAACAGAGGAAGGGATTTGCATTCCTTTACTGTGGATCAAGGATTGGGATGGGGGTCCACTATACCACCAAAGAGCTGTTTAACTGTATGATACAGGGGATCAACTTGGGGGGTACACTGGACACCATGGAAACTTGTTTATATATTGGGCAGGTGATCTGGTGGGGGGAGTGACCACTGGACACCAGTGAATGGGTTTGCTATGTTGGGTGAGGGATCTGGTAGGGGGTAAGGACAGCTATCCACCAGGAAGCTTTTTTATTTTTACTTAGTTCGGCATCACGGGGGGGGGGGAGACCACTGGCACAAGGGACTATTTCTTTCTTTTTCTTGGGCTGGTGATTGGTGGGGGAGGGACCACTAGTCACAAGGGAGCATGCTTATTTTTACTTCAGCCGGTGATCAGTGAATGGCAGGGGGGAGGGGCCACTAGCCACCTGGGACTATGGCTAAGGACTGGAGGGGGCACATGTTAACCTCCATGCAGCCTATGAAAATGTGCCCATAATGGGCATGCAAATGGCCACCTAGCACCTTGCATTCTCAATGGGCTTATTTACATAGCTGTATTCGTGAACTGGAAATAATGCACTAGCGCTATCTGTTGCAGGGCCCTTCACTTGGCAGTGGGTCATGGCAGCACTAGTGGGGTAACACTGGTGGCACAGGGGTTACCACCAACGTAACCTTGCCCTATTCTCAGTTGGATATCATGATGCGATGTCCTACTGTGAATAGCAATTTTTAACAAGTGGGCAATAGCAGGGCAAAATTTTGTGTTGCACTTTGTGATTGTTTGTGAATCTGGCCCAGATGTTTCAGAACAAAGTTAGAAAAAGGAAGAAATGTGTTATGATTTGTTGTACATTACAACAAAATTTAATTAAGAATTGCCTTACCTTGTAAGTAACCTAAGCTATTTTTGGACATACTACATTATTCCAACACTTGTTTCCCTGACACCCAACATCCCAAAGCCACAATCCCAACACCCGTTTGCCTGACTGTTATGAAGTGGCCCACAGCAGTGTTTTTTTCACATTTCATGGAGTTTCGCTTCTGCACACCCCCCGTATTTAGGATTACAAACCTCTGCCACACAAAATTGAAGTGTCGGGCAAACAGGTGTCGGGATTGTGGCTTTGGAATGTTGGGTGTTGGGGAAATGACTGTCCGGATATGGTAATACTCCCCTATTTTTTACCTTCCACTATGTCGTACAGTATCTATGATACAGAATACAGACTTCTATTAGTATATCTGTTATATTTTACTCTTTCTTCAAATTTAATTTCAGAAAATTAACTCTATTTTTCTATGATTGAAATAATTTTGACTACTAATGACAGCTAGCTGGATAAGATTAAGCTCTGGCATAGGGCTTTGCACTGTAGATACTGTTCTTTCAGTTTTAAATTATTCGTAGGGTGTGAACTATCCATGGATCTGGAGTGGATCATGTGTTATCCAAATCCATTCTCCATGCTAACTGGATCAGATACTTAATCAATACTTAAGCAATAAACCATTAGAGGCTGTGGGTTATGGCGGGGGGGTGTTTACCACAGCTAGCGTGGTCTGGCCACGAGGCACAGCTGAGTGGTCAAATCCTAGCCAGCCATGGTAAATCTCCCCATAACCCACACCCTCAAGTGGGATATTGTGATTATACTGTGTTCCTTTTTATTTTAGATAGAATAAAATAAAACTGGTTTCTTAGGTTTTTCATTTAATTGTACTGTATTTGTTAGCCTGCCAGAAAAAAAAGCTTTGTGTTGACTGTGTGGCATGTTGTGACCCAAAATGCATTGCCGTTATACAGCTTCCAGATTACAGTTTGGTAGTGAAAATGGACTCAGGGGGTGGGGGGATTTCTTGCAGTCGGGGGAATTTGTTTAGTGATTTTTTTTTGTTTGGTCTATTGCCATCGACACAAGAGTGGGGATTTAAACAATGAGAGAGGGACTGTATGGGAGAGAGAGCGGGACTGTACCGGCAATGGTACGGAGCCAAACGGACAGAAAAAATTATTTAAAAGTGAGTCGGGTGTAAGTGGTTACAGGGAAACAGTTAATAAAGCCTGTTTATGGTAACTGATTCAGGCTTGCACACTGTTTTGTTTTTTATTTTCCCGATGTACAAAGGTGTTTTTTTGTACTCCCGGTTTCTCGGGGAAACAAGATGGCAGATGGTGTTTTGTGATTTCAGGGTTGGATTGTTTTTTTAACATGCAGCTGGCTGGCACCTTTTGCATTGGTTATCGTAGGATTTACCACAGCGGAAAGGTGTCAGCCAGCTAATCACAATACAGGATTTTGCCTTTTGTTTGGAGTCCATGGTATAATTTCAGATAATGGGCATAAGTGGAGCACTAAGGATCCCACCATCAGATGCACATATATACCATAATGGTATTATGTTAGTTTTTAGCATTCCACTCAGAGACTGCTGTAAAAATTGGGGGAAAAAAGGGACGTGAGGGTGTCAAGGCCCCGTATTTATTTATTTTATTTATTTGCAGTTGTTTACTGGGTAGGTGCACTGATTAAATGGACCATTTTCAGGCACAACCTGGGCCATAAAGATGGCACAATGATAAGGTGCAGGTACATGACACATAACAGTAATGTCATAAGAACACTGGATAAACAATTCAGTCCAAGTACTGCAGTCTGATAGGATACAGTACGTAGATACAGTGGTGTATGCACCCAAAAAATGCAGTATAGTGCGAAAACAACAATACATAGTGAAACATAGTATGCAAAATGCAGGACAGTATAAAACAAACAATACATGGTTAAGCATTGCATGAATAGAAGTGCACAGTGCATTTGTGGAGCAACACCTAGCTACTTAGAAATTGCAAAACAGTGTTGTGTTATTGAGAAGACATAGGTGATAATGCAATCTCATTGGGTGAAACTGGGTTTCTGGATGACCACTGCAAATCTGGGGGGGAGGGGGGTATCCTGTACAGCAGGCACAAGTGGCAGTAACCATTAGGGCTGTTTTGTAGTGAGAGTTAAAAGAGGGGGTAGGAGTCCAATGAGCGAAGTGTGGAGGGCAGACTGTTCCACAGTTTTAGGGCAGCTGCCATATGTAACAAAAACCTAAACATCAGCTGGTTTTGTTAAGAACTGGGGATTCCACACCCACATCCCCCATTCTTTTCATTAGCACAGCACATGCTACTAACTGCCACACAGACTGCTTATAGGCACTGTAGCGTTATATGTAAAAATGTCCTTAGTCCTTCACTTATGCCAGATAATTCACTATGTAAATCAATTCCATAGGTCAACTGGATCAGACACATTCATATACCGTAGTGCACTATTCAAATCCTGTCTCTGGGTAACCGGATTGGATACATTCAGAAGTGTAGTGTCTGAGTCTATTCTCCAGACTAACTGGATAAAACAGTGGACTTGTTTGAGTTTTCTCTAATAATTTGGACTCCTCACAACAGCTAGCTGAATCAGATGAAGCTCTGGAGTAGGGCCCTGCACTACAGATGCTGTCCTTTTAGTTTTAAATATTTCAGAGTGTGTGAACTATCCATGGATCTGGAGTTAACAGTACACTGTTCAGATCCTTTATCCACTCTAATAAAAGTGGATATAGTTAGATAGTGTGCTGTCCAAATTGGTTCTTCAGGCCAACTGGATTGGATACATTCACTGTCCAAGCCTTCAGATATCTCGTGATTTGAAAAGTGCACTTCTATAAAACCATTCTCTAGAGTTTAACCTCTGTAGATTTTATTTTATTTATTTATTTAGTTTTTGTTGACCAGGTAAGTGCACTAGGCAAATGCTGCCTATTTTCAGGCACGACCCGGGGAGGGGGATACAAATGAATGCCAACTGACTTTGAACCAAATTAAGCTGTTGGTGGTATTTTTAGTGATGGGAGAAAGTTATTGTGTATATGTCAAAGATCAAACTATGCTGCTGCATAAGGGTCTTGTGTATGAATAATGTCCTAACCATATATTGCAGCTTTTCTGAAACCAAATTTCTAATGCCTTTTTCATGTTGTGACATGATGGACTTTCGCATTTCACTGTGTTCCCCCATTCAATCACCCATCCACCACAGAAACAAATCTCACAAATCTTTTAAAAGTTTGGAAAACTCACCGCACACTCAACTGCTTAATACCCACTCAGTGTTAAAAACAGTGACTTTATTTTCATTTAACATTGTATAAATTGTGGTACTTTGCAAAAAAAGTTCTTTGCCAGACAATGATCCTCACTCACTTAGCACTGTCATTTCAATGACTGTGATGCTTATTTAAATTAAAAGCACTTAACCAGCCTGGTGGCACTGGAGGTTAAGGTGCAGGTCGCTACAGCTCAAACCTGCCAGTGACCTGGGTTCAGGAACAAGCCTAGATCACCGAGGGTCAGCAGGGGTGAGAGAGGATTAAGTGTCCAGAGGACTGCTCTCCTCTCTTAGGGTAGGAAGGGTCTGTAGTCCCACTCATTGACTGCCCTCTTATGGTGGCTGGAGGGCAGTGTGTGTTGGGAGGTGCATACCGGTGTCCTTACATTGGTGGGGACAGGGGATGGGAGAAAATGAGAAAACGGGAGCTGGCAAGCCCCATGATGACCCGTCGCATCCCTGTGCTGCCCCCGGCTTGAAGATTGTGTTCTTGGGGTGGGAGAAAGATGGCACTCTGATCTCTGGCCGTGCCATGGGGGTAAGCCGCAGGGGAATTATGGTGGTCGGCATGAGCAGGGATGCTTGGGCCAGAGGATGTGTCCCTCTGAGGGAGGGCCATATCCACCTGCTAGGTTCCATGGAACATAAACAAATAATAGAAGAAAAAAAATTAAAACACTTATGGTATGAAAATTGTCATTCAGAACAGCACATGTGTTTAAACTACTGGAATTTATATGATATTAAAGGGGAACATTTATGAACAGTGCCTGTCTTAGTTTGAAAGACTCTGAAATACCCTTCTAAATGAGATACTGGCCTACTTTGTAGTTGTCAGTAGTCTAGGGATATAAATGATTATGTCTGCATCATGTTGCTGCTACATTGCCACAATTTATAGAACCTTGTTATGTCACTGACGATCAAGCTGTGCCTCACTACAATGTGGTTAGCCACAGCTTAATCATCAATGACATCGCAAGGTTCTAACAATAGTGGCAATGCAGTATCGCTCAATATGGGGCATCCATAGTCCTCAAAATCTTTCGACTGCCGCCAACTACAGTTAGACTCAATACTTTATTTAGGAGAGATTTTCATTGACCTTTACACTATGATGGGCATGGTTTATGAACATTCTCCTTTAAACTAATATAAATTAACTGTTTCTGATAGCAGGCAGGTGAATGTTAAGCAGCCTGGTGCAGGGTGTTCCCGTACAATTTACAACTTTCTGTATGGGAATCAGGAGGCAGAAAATATTCTTTAAAAGTCAATTTGAAATAATTTTCTATAAAAAATAAGATACGGTTTTATGCTCAACTCGGTATGTGTTTCCATCTCGGTGTTGAAATAACATCAGGGACCTTTTGAACTTTGCTCGTCTCAAGGTCCTTATGATTCCTATCAGACCCAAGATGGAAACTTAGCTTTGTTGTGTATGATTGCCCATGCATTATTTTATATATGCATAGCATACAGAATCTCATAGTTTTCCATGCAGGGCAGAAAATATATAGAACAATTTAAAGTTGTTTACAAGATCATGACTTCCATACTGTTGAGGATCCGTGGCAGTTTGAAGCAATACAACTTTGCTTGGAAATACTCATGGCAAGTCCTCAAATGTTTTGTGTTCTGTTTTAGGTTTTTAATGGGTTCTGTGTAGTAACTGAGCTAATGGGATTGCAAGTTAATTTTCTACATGTGGATTATATATTCAGAAACAATAGCTGAATTGGTTTCTTATTTTAATGTGATTTTGCCTCAACCACAAAGAGCAACAGATCGGCTAGCTTCTCTTCATTCACAGAATAAATATTTGCTCTGATTGACTGCCATGTATCCCTTACGTTTCATAAGTTGATGTGTTGAGGGGAAGAAAAAGAAAGCATTTTCAGCTCATTGCATTCTGAGCCTAGTGCTTTTTGTCCATACTAGTGAGCTGCAGCACCAGACAGATAGCTGCAATTCCCAGCTGGCCTCAGTCTTCCTTGTCTCCCTCTCCCGGCCCCCGCTCCCGAAGGTGTTCAGATTCTCATGGTCATTTTGAACTGGCCCTTCATAGGCACTTATGTAACCCCCACCCCACCCCAAATGTGGTGCTTACTTAATGAGTCCTTGGAAACTCGAGGTGGGTCCACCTCCAATGCCTGCCTCCTCCAGCTGAAACTGGTGCTGGAGGCCAGGAGAGGAAGACCTGTTATCTGTTTGTTTGTTCTTTCATTGTACAGCACCAATGAAAGGGATGCCCCTGCACCTGAAGATAAAACTGGTGGGATCAGTGACATCATTATGGTAACCTGGACTGTATCTCAGTTGGATTTAGTATTGTAAAAAGTAAAGTAGTAGCCAACAGCAATAAAACTGTGTGAAACAGCAGCTAGGAATGGAACTGAGTATAAATAGATGGATGTTACAATCTTGTGACCCTTGATGTCTGTGGTCAACCAACTGGAATGCAAGGGGTCCTGGTAAGGATTCTCCCTGAGGAAGGCTCACACTAGACTTGAAGCACTAGGGTTTCCATGTGCCATGCTCAAATGTGTGCTGTTTGTTTTTAATCGCAGCATTGTTGCTACTTCATAAGTCTACCTTTCATCTGTGATGCAGTGCTATGAGTGCCCACCCTTTGTGTCTGCTGTCCTGGTAAGGACTCAGGTTCTTGAGAGGAACTACAACAGAGTGTTTGGTGCCCTTTTGCAGCCACTGAGGGAGCCAGACTGTGAGTGACAAGCCTGTCAACAAATGAAAACCTGAGATGGTAGTGAGTCAAACTAATCCCTTTCCTCAGCCTACTAGTAATTTAAAGCAGTCCTTCTTGAATGGTCATAGAGGAAAGAGGTGCTGAAGAGGAGAGCTGAGGGCCTAACTGGCAGTATAGTCTAGAGGTTAGAGTAATGAGCTGTGAATGAACCTGTGTGGCCCCCCCCTTCCCAGTGTCTAGGGGCCTGATGTTAAAACTGTAAAAGGGACCCAGACTCCAGAATCTCACCAAGCATTTCTCAGATTAAAAGCAGCATTTAACATGGGTGTCTTACCTGAAGATATCTTCATACCCAATGACACCGAGCCCCAAAAGGTGTTCACATCTCCCAGCAGGCAAATCTAGCAGGGAATCGGGTCGGTTCTTCAGCAGGCTTCTCAAGACCCACCGGACCCAGAGCAGGAGGGCGCAATGAATTCTGAAACTTCAAACCCCAGGGAAACTGCGAGAATCCCTGAAAAAAAAAGGACTTAAATTCATTAAAATCCCTTCATGGCAATGATCAAACAAGACTCTGATTTCTCCCCAAACAAATCACTTTTATTCTTCTGTGCTCTTAAAGGATTCTAAGAGCTCAGGGTTTCAGTTACTTTGAAATGTTATTGTTCAATGGGGCTAACTTTTTTTGGAAGGCTTTAGCCTGAGGTTCAATGGGGGGATAGCTCCTCTCACATCCCCTTTTTAAACTTCAGGCTTCCGCTCACTCAGCTTCAAGCGTTTCGTCCTGACTCCTGTGCTGCATAGCTGGGTCCTTCCCCTTCTCCTTCTGTGTCTATCTCTGGTCCACCTCCCCCTTCCCTGCCTGCGCCTTTGCTAGTCTCTTGGTCCCCCCCCCCATTTCTTTCTGCTTTCCTGTTTTTCTTTTGGGGCTCTGTTTCCTCCCTGCGAGCACTGCATCTTCAGTAAATGTGCTGCTATCACCCTGTACCTGCACTGCTTCCAGACTCCTTCCTTCCGGTCTGTGCCATTGCCTCTCTCTCACTGTTTGCTGCCACCCACTACTTCAGCCTCCTCCGGGCTTCTGCAATGCCTGCTTGTGCCATTTCCTAGTGACCATCAAGCTGCCTACCTCCTTGCTCCCCTGGCCACTCCTGAACTGATATCCAGGCTGGAGAGTGCTTCAGACCTACATCATAGTCGGGCTCCAGCCAGCATGCCACCACTATACAGTGCTTCCCCGCTCCTTCTACCACAGCTCACTGGAGTGGGGACCTTGCAGTTCCTTCTACTTTCTCAGTGCCTGAGGCACCTGCTGGCACATGGCTGGAGCACCGCTTTCAAACTCAGCTCCCTAGCCCCATTAGTGAGGGCTGGGGCTTAATGCTCCCACACTCTGCTGTTTTCCGCCAGCTCCCCACTTGATCCCTTCATCCTGTAAACCTGTACTTACTCGTTCGAGGTATTTTTCTGTTTGATGGTTCCACATCCAGTGATGGGAGACAGCCTGGGACAGCAGATATTTTCTACGACTCATGCCACCTGCCTTCTCAACCTCCTTGCATCACTTACCTTACTATGCCTTGCAGACCCATTTTATTTCAAGCACGGTTACTATCGAGAGTTTTGATTATTTGCTCTAAATTTGTGCTAGTACATTCTAGTCTGATCTTTCTTGATTGATGATTACTGGGCCCCTATTCCACCATAACTTTTGGAGCCAATTGCGAGGCTAGACGGCAGCACTTCCATTAAAATTTCTCAGTTAAAAGAGCAGAGAAGGAGGCATTTCTCCTAGGGTCCTGTACAAGGTAAATAAATACACATTTTCTGCTTATGGGAGATTACAACACAGTCCTACTGTAGTGTCCCAGCATCTCCTTGTCAGTCTCTTTGTCTTATATGTCCATATTTGAGAGATGGGGGGGTCCATGCATTAGGCAGCCTTTTGGTTACAGCCATGGTGGATCCACATGGGGATCCCACCATCCCTAACTTGCCCAACACAGCGCATCACTATTGCATTTCTCTCATCCTCCTTACAAGGAACTATATGCTAATACTGTGTTGATGGACAGTGGGGGGTCCCATCATGCTTACCTGTCATAATGCAATACTACGGCGATGGCAGACCAAATGGGGTCCCGCCATCCCCAACATACATGCCCCATGAGCGGGTCTACTGATAATTCTAATGCTATCTATGTACAGTACTACTGGCAGACACTCGTGGGGGTCTTGCCTCCTTACCTTGGACTATTCCTTAATATTGTAATTGCAGAACATGTGGGGTCCCTCCATCCTAAACATTCTCTACTCCTTACCATGGCTATGGCAGACCACATGGGGTTCTGCCATCCCAATCGTATACTACTCAGTGGTATGGTGATGGTGGACCACGTGGAGTCCCACCATTCCTATCATGCACTGCTCAATCGAACTGCAATGGCAGACCACGTGGGGTCCTGCCATTCCAAACATTCTCTACTCCTTACCTTGGCGATGGCAGACCGAGTGGAATCCCGACATCCCAATCACACACTACTCAGTGGTACAGCGATGGAGGACCATGTGATGTCCTGCCATCCCTATCACGCACTACTCAATCAAACTGTGGTGGGGAACACATGGGGTCCTGCCATCCCAAACATACACACCCCACGACAGGGACCTACTCATGGCTCACTCATATCTCCAAGTCACTCCAGGTGGACTTGTGTGGTGGGGCCAATCTTCCTTACTTTGGACTATTCTATACTACGCTGATGGTGGACCACATGGAGTCCTGCAATCCCAATTATGCATGCCCCATGAAGGACCTTACTCGCAGTTTCAAGTCGTTATTGGCCTATGCATATGAGAGTCTCGTCCTCTACTTGGAACTATTCAAGACTACTGCAATGGTGGACCACGTGGAGTCCAGCCATTCCAACACAGCATTCACCATTCTAATCATGGATCATGTTATACTAAGCAATGGCAGATGTGCGGGAGGGTCCTGCCTTCCCAACACAAACATGCCCACAATGGCCAGTGCTCATTGCTCCAAAGTATGTCTCTATTATCCTCCGACAGTCTCAAGTGGGGGTTTTACCTCCTTACTTTGGATCATACCATACTGTGGCGATGGTGAACCCACATGGGGGTCTCACCATCCCAACTCCATCATGCCCAGGAAGGGGCATTTCTCATTTCTCACACATTTTGCCATCTTCACTAAGGCAGACCCATGTGGGGGTCTCCTCTTCTTTAGTATGACTGCCTGAGACCTATTCTATCACTTGAGCATTTGAACACTGCATACATCAGACTGAAAGAGGGGGGTCCCATGTTCCTGCTAACCCACATCTGGGCCTACCTTATTTCATCATTCATGCACTTATACGGCAATCCACCTTCTTTTGTTCAATGTCCAGCCCTAGTTTCTACTCCAGATATCTCCATGGAGTGCACCTTAATTCCTTGGTCAACTTAGGACAACTTCTCCTTTCTGACATGGTACTAGATCATGCCCTAATATTTCAATGGATGTACAACAGCCATGCAAGCCTCCCAACTGGGCTACACTCCTACCTCATCATCGTTCCCAGCCACAAAATGCTGCTGACCATTTCATGATCTATGAATTCTACCTCCTTCAGAATTTGCAACCTTGCCACACTTTCCTCAACCATGCTGACTAAATACATACACTTTACATCTGCTTCACTAATGGCTACCTTGGACACAGATTAACCATCTTCTCTCCATCTGGACATCATTCCAAGTTCAATCTCTGCATCTGCTGGAACCTTTATCTTCAGCATTAACTTCCTGCTCATCATCGACCTTGGAAACAGGACTCTTCAACCAGCAAAATCAGACTGAATCCTTGGACATAACCGTAACTAAACCATAGCCACATTTAGGATTATTCTCCTTTATTATGCCCAGAGGAAGGGTAGGTCAGTAGCCATGGGTCCTCAGAGGTTTCCCCCAAGAGTTTTTTTCCTCTTCTACGTGCTACTGGTCACACTTTCTAGAGTTGGAGGAGATAATCACTTTGCTAGTTTTCTTTTTGGGACTTAAATCTTACACCTACCCAGTGTCCCACAGAAGGTGGGATATAGAGAAACACCAAAGCTCATGTTATAAACATCAAGCATATACCAGTCAGCTCATAAGTATACACAAGCACTGAGCTACATACCACACATTGAATTGGAAGGCTTTAGCCTGATGTTCAGTGGCGGGGGGGATAGCTCCTCCCACATCGCCCTTTTAAACCTCAGGCTTCCTCTCACTCAGCTTCGAGCATTTCGTCGCCCCTCCATCCTCCCCTGCCTCCTTCTCCTTCTCCGGCACTCTTGTCTCACCCTCTCCACTGGGGCTTAAATCTTACACCTACCCAGTATCCTACAGAGGGTAGGATATAGAGAAATGCCAAAGCTCAAGTTATAAACATCAAACATATACCAGTCAGCTTATAAGTATACACAAGCACTGAGCTATGTACCACACATTGAAACACAAACTTATCATTTAGAGAGAGAGAGAGAGAGAGAGACAGCAACGAGCATTCTTAGGCATGGATTTTCTATACCACAGAACCAGCAGCAAACACTTTACCCAAGACTAGACCTTAACCTTTGAATATTCCAGAAGCATGAAGCTCAAACTAACCCACTGGCACTGGTAAGCACCTTACTCTGCCACTGCCTGTTTTGTACTGAGCATCCTTCCAAAGATTTTCTAGATACTGCCTCCTTTAAACTGAACTTCTTCCCAAATGATTTTCCTTCTCCTTCATCAGGGGAGCAATGTGCTCCTCTGCCACTGCCAAGTTAGTTCATACACAGGGTGAAAATTTTAGCAGCCTGATCCTCCGCGACTGCCACTTTGAAAACATTTCTCTTTAGTCCTGGACTTGCCTAGTCCCTATTGCTCTCTCCCAAACTTGCTCCTGTGGCTCTCCTTGGGGCCAAGTCTCCCAACAGTTACAGTGGCTCCCTTACTTCCAGTTCCTGTTTCCCAAACTGAGCACTGGCCTATACTGGCCTAAAGGCCTACTCTACTGTAGGCCCTAGAGCCTGTCCCAGCAGGCCCCATAAAGTCCAGGCCGCCACCCACTCCCATCTTTTACTACAGAGCCAAAGTGCCACTGCAGAACGGGGTCAAGGAGCTGCCACCATCCTCTGAACCCCTGCCAAGGCCCTGCCTCCTCATTGGCAGCCCCAATGGCTCCAAACACCACCTCCCAAGACTGGGTCCAACACCCCTAGGGTCCTCCACTACCTGCCCTGTGATACTCCTCCAAATCCCTGGATGCCCTCACCACCCAATCCCAAGGAACCCAGGACCCAAACAACCTCAAACTGCCTTTCTGCTCACCTCCCACAGAGTTCCTAAAGCCCAGGAACCTGGCACACTGCTGCAGAAACTGCTGACCTGCTTAAGGGAAGGGGGGACCCGCTGGTCTCTCCCTTCTCTCTCTCTCTCTTCTCTCTCTCTCTCTCTCTCTCTCTCACCAACACACACTCCCTGCTGCTCCCAAGTGGTGGCAGTAGAAAAATACACCCACAGTGCACAAACTCCCTAAGCACTGGGTAGGGATCCCTAAGGGTGAGGAATAAGCCCACCAGTGAGGGTAGACTTACATGTGGGACATCCAGAAGACCTGGGTTTGATTCCCACAACCTCCACTTGCATACTGTTAGATTCTGTGTAAATCACTTAACCTCCCCAGTGCACCCGGTCGTCCCTGAAAACAGGCAGTTCTGTCTAGTAGGCCTTACCCAGTTACCAAAGATAAAAAGAAACAAGGCCTCATAGTCAGAGATCCTGGTGTGAGCTGAATCTGGCTGCTGGAAGTTCCATCTAAACTAAGATAAAGTGCTGTGAGGCCTCCACAGCTGTGAAAGACTGAATCTGCTAAAGCTATACATAGATACATAGACAGTGTCGGCAGATAAGCACCTATGTCCCACCCAGTCTGCCCATTTGAGCTTGTAAGTTCAGTTTGTTTTCTTAGAAGTCTGTTGCCCCTTACCCCTGACCTCCAGAATTCCTTTATGTCTATCCCATGCATTCTTAAATCCCGTGATTGTTTCAGCCCCCACCACTTCCTCTGGCAGGGTGTTCCACTTGTCCACCACCTGTTCTGTGAAGAAATTCTTTCTCATGTTTCCTCTGAATCGCTCTCCCTCAACTTCATCCCATGCCCTCTAGTCCTGGAACATCTTTTCGCTTAAAATAGTGTTTTCCTGCACCCTGTTCCTCCCTGTAAGATACTTGTATGTCTCTATCATATCCCTCTCTCCTCCTCTCCTCCAGGAGTACATGTTCAGTTCCTTCAACCTGTCTTCATAGGACTTGTGATGCAATCCATGCACCATCTTTGTTGCCCTCCTCTGAACCTTCTCTACCCTGTCTATGTCCTTACGTGGGTATGGTCTCCAGAACTGTACACTGTACTCCAGGTGGGGCCTCACTAGTGTCTTGTATAGTGGAATTATGACCTCCATTTTCCTGTTGGTGATGCCCCTGCCTATGCATCCCAGCATCCTATTTGCTTTACCTGCTGCCTTGTCACACTGTTTCCCTACCTTGAGGTCATCAGAGATGATAACCCCAAGATCCCTTTCCTGCTTGGTGCATGCTATATCCTCACCCCCCCAACTGATATATTGTGCCAGGGTTTTTGTGCCCCATATGCATTATCTTGCACTTCTTTGCATTGAATTTCAACTGCCAAACCCCTGACCATTCTTCAAGTTTCTGCAGGTCGCTTCTCATTCTGTCTACACCCTCTGGTGTGTCTACTCTGTTATAGAGCTTTGTGTCATCAGCGAACAGTGAAATTCTGCCTTCAGGTCCCGCAATGTCACTGATGAAGATGTTGAATAGGACCGGTCCCAGCACTGATCCCTGTGGTACCCCACTGGTCACTCTTCCCTCTGTGGAGTGACAGCCATTTACCACCACCCTCTGTATCCTGCCACCCAGCCAGTTACCTACCCACCACACTGCTGTCCTGCCCACACCTATTCCCCAGTTTGTGTAATAGTCTTCTATGTGGCACAGTGTCAAAGGGCCTTGCTGAAGTCCAGATAGGCCATGTCCACCGCCTCCCTGATCCACCTCCTAGTCACCCAGTCAAAAATTCAACGAGGTTGGTCTGACATGACCTCCCCTGGTGAAACCATGCTGCCTTGTGTCCTGTAGTCCATTGACAACCAGATGTTCCACCAATCTCTCCTTCAGTAGTGCTTCATGATCTTCCCACTACCGAGGGTGAGGCTGACTGGTCTGTAGTTCCCTGCTTCCTCTTTGTTCCCACTTTTGTATAAGGGACTACATCTGCTGTCCTCCAGTCTTTGGGTACCTCCCTGTTTCCAATGATCAGCTAAACAGGATAGCCAGAGGTTCAGCCACCACCTCTCTAGTTCTTTAAGGACCCTGGAGTGCACCCATCTGGCCCCATTGCTTTATCAACTCTTATTACTTCCAGTTCCTTCAGGACCCTTTCTCGTAAAGGGACTTGTGTCCATTTCTGCACCATTCTCACCCTTTGTACTCCTTCAGACCCATTACCCTCCTCTTCCTCAGTAAAGACTGAGCAGAAATACCTGTTCAATATGTCAGCTTTACTGTTGTCATCCTCCACGCCGCCCCCATCCTCCCCTTCAGTCTCACTATCCCTCCCTTTGTCTTTCTTTTTCACTTATGTACCTGTAAAAGTTTTGTCCCTCTACCCACTGATTTTGCAATGTGCTCTTCTGTCTGAGCTTTGGCTTCCTACTGACCTCCTGCCTCCCTTTGCTTCTCCTGGTACTTCTCCCTATCCCCTTCTGCCTGTGTCTTTTTGTATTGCCTGAATGCAATCTTTTGGCTTTCACTTTCTTTGCTACCTCTTTGGAAAACCATAATGGTCTCCTCTTCCTTTCCTCTTGCTAACCTGCTTCATGCATAATTCTGTTGTTCTTGTAATCCCATTTAAGTCTGCCACTGTTCCTCAACCACTGATTCCTGCCCCATTCCTAATGCCTCTTTCAAGTATCTCCCATTTTCCCAAAGTCTGCCCCCTAAAATCCAGGATACGTGTTTTGTGTGGTTTGGTTCTGCTCTTTCTGTGATTTCAAACCACAATGACTGGTGGTCACTGTTTCCCAGGTGCTCCCCACTGTTACCCCCATCACACTGTCCCTGTTTGTGAGCACAAGGTCCAGTATTGCCTTCTGCCGAGTTGGTTCCATGACCAGTTGCTTGAGGAAGGCACCCTGAAGGGAGTCCAGGATACATCTGCTCCTAGTTGATGCTGCTGCTGGGATGCTCCAGTCCATGCCTGGAATATTGAAGTCTCCAACCAGTACTACCTCATCCTTGTCTGCCATCCTTTGGATGGCTAGCATCAGCTCCCTATCTGTTTCTTCCTCCTGGGCTGGTGGTCTATAGACCACACCTGTGCGGATGCCTGTCCCCATTTTCCTTTCCAGCTTAACCCACAGTATCTCTCCCCCATTTTGTTCCTCCTGGATCTCTGTGGCCCTTATGTCATTTTTCACATACAGTGCCACTCCTCCTCCCTTCCTGCCTGCTCTGTCTCTTCTGAATATGTTGTAGCCAGGTATGGCCATCTCCCAGTCATGGTTATCATTAGACCAGGTTTCAGTGATGGCCACAATGTCCAGGTCTGACTGCACCATGACAGCCTCCAGGTCTTCCATCTTGTTGCTAAGGCTCCTGGCATTTGCACACATGGCTTTCCATGATTTGACCTCCCTACACTGTTTCACTGTTCTACTCCAGCCCCTTCCTTGGTTGTCATTTATCCCTGGTTCTCCTTGCTGTCTGCCCTTCTGCTGAATTTTGCCCCTTTTCTGCTTATCCACCTCTTGGGCACTAATCTCCATCTTTTGCACACTGCTTTGCAGAGATAGCCACTCCTCTGGTTCACTGGTTCCACTGCTAGCTGTGGGGGGTGAGCAAGTAGGTACCCTCCTTGCTGGCCTGCCACCCCCTTTGCTAGTTTAAATGCTTGTCAATGTAGCATTTAAACTTATCATTGAGTGCATGGATTCCCCTCCAGGATGGATGCAGGCCGTCAGGCTGGAACAAACCTCCATCCCTCCAGGTGGGTCCCCAGTCACCAATGAATCCAAACCCTTCCTCACAGCACCAGTTCTTCAACCATGAGTTAAAGTTCCTGGTGCATGCACTCTTATGCTCTCCCTTGCCTCTCAAGGTAGTACTTCTGAGAAAGTGACAGAAGTAGCTACTTGCTTGAGACCCCTCCCCAGTTTCCTAAACTCTTCCTGAACTTCCTTTGACTCCCCATTTGCCAGGTCATTAGTACCTAGGTGGATAATGACATCCAGCTCACCCTCCCGTCTTACCTTCCAAGTGATCCCTAGGATCTTCCTTCCATCCCTCCATGCCGTGGCACCTGGTAGGCACCTCACCTCCCTGTCCTTTCCGTCCTGTGTTCCTAGCTGGATCCCTCTTATGATGGAGTCCCCCACCAGGATTCGCTTCCTCCTCCTCTGGGGTCCACTGTTTTCCCCGCTGAGGTCACCTCCCTGGCTAACCTCCACATCCTTTCCTTCCACTTCTCTGGGTACCTCTATTTGGTTGTCCTCATTCGCCAGTGTGGCATATGAGTTCTTGAGTGGAATAGGATCTGGGATGTGCCTCTGCCTGACCGCTCTAACCCTCCCTGAGCCACTGTCATCCAAGTGCTCCTCGTTCTTGGCATCCTTTGAGGGCAGTTGCATTGGACTAGGTGGTCCTGGATGGGGTGATGGTACTCCTGACCCAGTTTACTTCTGCTCTGGGTCTGGCTCTCCTCCGCGGTCCAGAGAGATGCATGCAGATGAGGCAGCACCTCAGTGTCCAGAAGGTCTGCCTGAATATGACTGCCCACAGCCACTGCATTGCACCATTTCCACATTATACTGCAGTTCCACTACTTGTCTGCTACTGAAGCTCTCCTAGTTCCTTTTATTAATTTACTGTCCTAAAATCCTGCCACTGATCCTCAGATAATTTTTTTAAAGAAAAAGAAACCAAAAATAAATAAATCAAAACACTTGTCGTACTGAGGATGGACTTCTTCCCTTATGCCCCTCCTACTTCACACCCCTTACTATACCCTGTGTTTAGCTCCTGTCAATCAGATTTAACAGGGCATATAATTAGAGTTGGGGGAGAGGAGGAGGGCGGAAAATTGCAACAATTAAAGACAGCTCAGAATTACACCACCACTATGTTTTAAATTTTCAACAGCCCAAAAACAATTATAAGTAAAGACAACAAAGAAAGTATAGTGTCACTAAAAGCCCACAATCTAAGTTTAAAAGAAAATAGCAATTACCAGTTACTCTAAAGCACTGAATTGAATATGTTTCCTTCCTTCCCCTTCTGGCTTCTTCTGTGAAAATAAACTCTACTTGCCACTTCAACTCTGACTAAGCCCCACCTCCAGTTATCATGTAGCTGAGGTCAGAGGCCAGACAATTAACACCCTTCACCCAACTACTGGGCAGTCAGACAAGCCAAGATAACATTTGCAGCAATTAAACACAGCACAGAATTACACCACCACTATGTTTAAAATTTTCAACAGCCCAAAAACAATTATAAGTAAAGACAACAAAGAAAGTATAGTGTCACTAAAAGCCCACAATCTAAGTTTAAAAGAAAAATAGCAATTACCAGTTACTCTAAAGCACTGAATTGAATATGTTTCCTTCCTTCCCCTTCTGGCTTCTTCTGTGAAAATAAACTCTACTTGCTACTTCAACTCTGACTAAGCCCCACCTCCAGTTATCACGTAGCTGAGGTCAAAGGCCAGACAATTAACACCCTTCACCCAACTACAGGGCAGTCAGACAAGCCAAGATAAAATTTTCAGCAATTAAAGACAGCACAGAATTACACCAACACTATGTTTAAAATTTTCAACAGCCCAAAAACAATTATAAGTAAAGACAACAAAGAAAGTATAGTGTCACTAAAAGCCTACAATCTAAGTTTAAAGGAAAAATAGCAATTACCAGTTACTCTAAAGCACTGAATTGAATATGTTTCCTTCCTTCCCCTTCTGGCTTCTTCTGAGAAAAAGGAAAAAAGAAACGAGGCCTCACAGCCAGAGATCCTGTTAGATTCTGTGTAAATCACTTAACCTCCCCAGTGCACCCAGTCGTCCCTGAAAACAGGCAGTTCTGTCTAGTTGGCCTTACCCAGTTACCAAAGATAAAAAAAAATGAGGCCTCACAGCCAGAGATCCTGGTGTGAGCTGAATCTGGCTGCTGGAAGTTCCATCTAAACTAAGATAAAGTGCTGTGAAGCCTCCACAGCTGTGAAAGACTGAATCTGCTAAAGCTATCTGCAGACTACTGTAATCAGAAGTGAGAACAAGCTGCTCTACCCTATCTGGTGTGCCAAGGGAGGAGGGGGTCAAGAGCTTGTCTGCTGGGTACTTGTACCCTTGATCAAGTGAGTGGCCACTTGGATGATGGTGGGGCAGCACATTGTTTTGGCCCTCCTGGACTTGCCACATTGCTACATGCTGACTGAGGAGTAAATGAGACACCTTCATCCACCATCTGCCTGCAGCTGCAAGTCTGCCTATCCAGAAGTGTCAGTGATTGCCTCTAACCAGGACACATGAATACCTACTTGCCAACCAGAAACCACTGTTGCTGTTGAATTTTCCCTGTTGGATTAGTTTTGTGTTGGATTCCATGGGTTGAATTTCAGTTTCTTATGCTATAAAAATTGCTAGCCAAAAGTCAGATGTGCAGAGTTAAAGCGAGCTTGCATGTTTGTAACTGCACCAATGCAAGAGACCAGGAACTGTGTCATGAGGACTGCAACAGTGTTTAAATTACCTGGCTACCCAGTAGTTAGAAATGGACTGCAGTTAAAACAAATGTGATTGCCTTGAAAGTGTTTGAAACTGAGGGGAGTTGCTATGGAGGGTAGTTTGGGAATTGTGTGAGGGTGTTGGGAGGCCTATTGCACCATTTCTGTACAGAAGTCAGGACATCTGAAATCATGTAACTGGTGATGACGCACTTGAAAATAGTGGAGGTGATAACTGTGTCACTATCACAAAAATCATTGCTAATCCAGTTTTGCATAACCCTGATTCTCTTCACAGGACCTGGGCTGCTGACCAATAAAGTTGTTAGTTTCTAAATTTTGATGTATGAGCATATTGTTAACTATCTACTCTAATTGCTGCAAAAATGCTTGAAATTGCAATTAACATGTGGACACTTGTACAGATTGGGTGTCTGACAGTTGGTGGGGAGGTGGGCTGGTACTGCATCTCAGTAGGTGGTATTCTACTTGTGATCAGGCGCACTGTTTCTTTCTCTGCATGGAAGCACTGTGCTATGTCCCTTAAGGCACTAGTTCAGAATAACAAAAAACACAATAGCATAGTCAACAACTGCACAGCAAAAATGGAGCCATCAGAAAGAGTGCCCAACCAAACCAGTGTTGGCAAGAGCAACACTAATGGTAGTGGTCAGAAAGTGCACAGAAGACCACTACCATGGCTAAAAAAAATACACTACTTTCTGTTTTTCACAGGGAGCTCTGTCCTTAGCACACCTCTATATTTGTGTAAGCAACTCGATGGGTGGGGGGAATCACAGGAACTGGGAGAAACTTGTGGATGGGGGCAGATTACATCAATAGGGGAAAGAATAAATAAAATAAAACTTGGGTGGTCATGATAGAAAAAGTATGGCTTGGGTGGGAACAGAAAAGGTAACAATTGGGAGACTGGGAACAGAACCCTGGTCCTCGACTGTTCTCCTCCCTCAATACTCATCCCTTAGCCCCCTCTGCCACAGGAGCAGCTTGGCAGGGCACCACACTGCTAGATACTTCTCCTCTCCTCCAGCAGTGTGCCTAGACAGTTACAGGGATAGCGGTAACTGCCTTTCGTTATGCTATTCCTGTAGCTATTTAGGCACATGCTATTGTGGAAGCATGATTCTGACAGCATTATTGTGGAATTGCTGTTTTCACCTGGTAAGGTCTCTTATTCCTCATCTGAACCAATCCCTCCTTGCAAGGAGTTTAACATGCCAGACCCCTTAACCTTGCTTGGCCCCCATGGCTACAAGACAAGGTCAGTAACCAAGAAAGTAACACATATAACATTTGCATGGCAGCCCGGTTACACTTACATAATTTATCTACCTGTACTTGTTACTGAACTATTGCTACCTTGTATGTGTATACTGGCTTCTAGAACTGTGATGATTAGATTGATATTGATTTCTGTCACTAATATTCATGTATTAGAGACATGGTCTGTCACTATTATTTGGCAGTTTGGGGGTGGATCCCAAGGTGGTCAACTAAATATGAAATTGGTTGATGGATAGGTGACAGAGGGTGGTGGTAAATGGAATTCACTCAGGGGAAGGGAGATTAACCACTTGGATAACTCATGGTTCAGTACTGGGATCAGTCCTCTTTAATGTCTTTATAAGTGACATTGCAGAACAGCTGGAAGGGAAGGTATGCCTCTTTGCAGATGACACCAAAATCTGCAATAGGGTAAACACTCCAGAGCGAATGGAGAGAATGTGTAGAGACCTAAGAAAACTCAAGGAGTGGTCAAGGGTATGGCAGCTGGTTTTCAATACAAAAAAAGTGCAAATTCATGCACCTAGGGCACAGAAAGCCAGAAGTAGAGTACAAAATGGGGGAAGAGGTATTGATGGTCATCAAATAGGAAGAAGACCTTGGAGTAATCATATCTGATGACCTCAAGGTGGTGAGACAGTGTGGCAAGGCAGTGCAGGAGGCAGTAGGTATGGTCAGTGGGATGCTTGGGTGCATAGGCAGGGGTATTACCAGCAGAAGGAGGGAGGTGGTGTTGCCACTGTATCGATCATTGGTGAAACACCACCTGGAGTACAGTGTCCAATTTTGGAGACCACATCTCAAGAAGGACATAGACAGAGTGGAGGCTGCCCAAAGGAGGGCAACTAAAATGGTGCAGGGCCTGCATTAGAAGTGCTATGAGGATAGACTGAGGGATGTCAGTAAGTACTGTACACCCTGAAACTAGGAAGTAAAGGGGGGCATGACAGAGACCTATAAATACCTCACATGGTTGAACAAGGTACAGGAAGGGAGAATTTTTCAGAAGAAGAGAAGGCACAGAAAAACAACAGGACATGCAATGAAGCTGGAAGGGGTAACATTTTTAGGAGCGATGTGAGGAAGTACTTCTTCAGAGAAGGAGTGCTGGAATGCTGGACCAGGTCTTCCAGTGGAAGCAGTGGGGGTGAAAACAGTGGTGGGTTTCAAACATGCATGGGATAGGCACAAGGGAATCTTGGGTAGGAGATGGGGGACAACTAAAGGTCAGGTAGGGTCTGTGGTGACAGTACAGGCAGGGACAAATGGGCAGATTAAGTGGGCCAAGCAATCCTTATCTGCCAACAAAATTCTATATTTCTATGTAATTATATTTATTGTTTACTGTACTTGCCTGTTTATCTTTGGGTGTTATTGAAAATAGGCACTGTCTTGCCTAATGTACTTACCTAGTTACCAAAAACTAAATAAAAAATAAACAGAACTCTCTCCCTGCCAACTGATGCAAGCATAATGCCTCACAAGCCTTCTCTTTTTGTTTTGAAATTAGCTGTAGCATAAGGCAAGCCTACACAATGTTCTTTTTTTTGGAGGGGGTGGGAGTGGGAGCCACCAGCAACATATAAAGCTTGGGACTTTGGTAAAAGAGGAAAAAGCTGAAGTGCATGCATGAAACATTCTGAAGCATCCGCCTTTGTCAAACACCATTATGCATCTAATGTGTGCAAAACATACAGTACCACACATTTCCCATTAAACTGTCAGATTTGTATTTTAAAGTTATCCATGCAATGGCAACACACACTGTGTTGTTTTTCAACTAACTGGCTCAAGATCAGTTTCCATCATATGTTTTTGCAACTCAGCTGGAATGCATCTGCAGTTCTGTCACAATGCATAATTAAGTTGCAACTCTTATTCATTCATTCAGTTTTTATTTACCGGGTAAGCACACTAGACAAAGAAAGGCCAATTTTCAGGGATGACCCAGGAGGTTCACAAAAAACTAAACAAAGTAACAGGCATAAATGGTAAAAAAATAGTATAACTTATAAAATGGGGGAAGGGGCAAACACAAATAAACTAGTTGCAGTCAAAAGGCATAGGCAAAGTGGCCCAGTGGTGCAGAAGGTTGAGGCGCTGGATGCCTTACCTCACGCTACACCGGTGACCCGGGTTTGGGAACAACCTAGGGTCATCAGGGTGCCAGTGTCGGGGAAGGGGAGGGCAGAGCAGGATCAAGCATGCTGAAGAGTAGCTCTCCTCTCCTGAGGGTGGTGCCCCCCCATAGTTCTGCTCCCACTGAGTGGAGGTCCGGTGGGTAGTGTAGGTGGAGAGGGGGCAGTAAACAGTTACAGTAGGTGGAAGGGGATGAGCCAGCACCACAGGGTGTGTGTTGCCTTCACATGCTCACATGGTTGTGTGCTGGGCTTCGGAAGGGGGGCAAGGGGAGAAAACCTGTAAAAAATACACCTATGTGCCTCCATCACCAGTTGGCAGGAGAAGGCAATGGGAACCAAATAGCTATATTAAAAAAGGCATAGGCAAAAATGATGTATCAGAGCAGCATTCAAACAAAATTAAGAGATTCCACAAGACAAGTCGAGGCAAGCTGGGAAAAGGCTGATGAAGTCACGTACAACTGCAAACTGTGCAGAACAATAGGCCACTCCTCAGAGTCCTCTTGAAGAGGAACTGGTGGGACAGAGTAGGACAGAGTAGACTGATACAGGAGGGAGTTCCAGGACAAAAGTGGAAAGAGTCTGGTTTACCATCAAGGTGGAGACCTTTGGCACAATTTGTAGGGGTTAATCATTTGACATCAAAGAGTAATTCTGATGTGAACACTCAAAAAATTGGCAATTAATGTTAGCCATTTTCTGGATAAACTTTTCAACCAAGCACCAACAGCCAACCACTAGATGGAAACAACCAGCAAAGGTTAGCATAAGGATCAGAGCAGTGTGTGTGAGTCTGTTTGGGGAGAACACATGAAGATAAAGCAACCATAGTTTAGGCCAGGGAGAAGGACACCTCTCGCAATGGCAAGGTGGCCTTTATGGGTGAGACTTTGTCTAGTTCTATAGGTGAAAATCAATTTGGCATTGACAGCCTTGCAGATATAAATAATATGGATGGAGAAGTCAATGGAGGGATTGAGAATGACTTCTAGATGCTTGAAGGAAGAAACAACTTCCAGAAAGGAGCCATCTGGGCAGGTTACAGTTAAGTTATCAGTGCAAGATCTGATTCTTGCAGGAGAGCCAAAGGACATGACTTGGGTCTTTTTGGAATTTAATGCAAGATTGTTACTAATGAGCCATGACTCAGTGATTTGAAAATCTATGTTTAAACCATCATTGATTGAGCCAATAATAATGCACTACTACATGAAATAGAACTGGTATCCAATTTAGGTGAGATAGTAGTATTAGGAGAATTTTATGCTCCAGGTGTAAATTTACCACGCTCAAAGGGCCAAATGAGTTTGAAAGGGAATTGGTAGACACCATAATATCTTATGGTTGTGAAGAACTAATAATGGAACCTATTAGAGAGTCCAGCATTCTGGATTTAATAATCACAAAAACAGAAAGTAGAATTAATCATCCAGGTGTCATTAATCATCTTTGTGCTAGTAATCATAGTATGGTCCAATGCACCATGTTTAATTGTAGCTCTAGAGACAAGAAAGTACTTCAGGTCAAGGACTATAAAAAAAGCAGACTGGGCAAAATTAAGAGAGGCAGTAGGGGCAATAGAGTGGGCAAGCAAACCGAAAGATTCAGATGCTGAAAAAAGTTGGAAACTCATACGGAAGACTATCGAGGACGCTGAGGCATTGCATGTACCAGTTAGGCAGAAATAAAACAACAAGTGTATTATTCCTCATGGTATTCCTCATCCATTACAAAACAAATATGTAGAAAGAACAAAGCCTTTAAGAAAAGTAAAAATAGTCCATCAGCATCCCATAAGTTAACATGTAAGCATAAACAGTCCAAACTGAAAATAAAAATGGTAAAGGATGAGAAACTGAAATTAGAATTTAGGTAGTCTCCACAAAAGATAATATAGGGTTCTATGCATACATCAATAACAATAAACAGTAGACTAATAAAATTGCTCCCCTTTTGTGTGATGGCAAGTCCATTTCAGATGATTTTGAAATAGCCCAGTGCTTCAATTCATATTTTTGTTCAGTATTCAATGACACACCACATATTGAAACATGCGTACATCAGATAACCAGTTAATACACTTTATAGTATCAGACGTGTTAAGTGAATTACAAAACCTTAAAACAAAAACTGCACCTGAACCAGACAACATTAACTCCATATTGTTAAAAGAACGTGCCCCCGCAATAGCTCTTCCCATGACTATACTATTAAATAAATCCCTATGGTCTGGTCATGTTCCATCAGATTGGAGAAAGGCCACAGTGATTCCTATTTTTATAAAAGGGAACAAAAACAATGTTTCAGATTACAGGCCCATAAGCTTCAGTTCCTTGTGTTGCTAACTTATGGAGATGTTAATAAAAAAGAAGACTGAACATGAGATTACAACCCTAGGACTGGAAGATACAACCCTTCATGGGTTCCAAAAGGAATTATCATGCACTGCAAACCTTGTCTGCTTTTATAATTCCATGAGTGACAGTGTTCATTATGGTAAACTGGTTGATGTCATCTTACTGGATATAGGTAAAGCATCTGACACTGTCCCACATGGCCTGTTAATCAAAAAACTAACCAAACAGGGAATTAACATGTACATCATAAGATGTATTCAAAATTGGTTAAAACAATTATCACAGACTGTAAGGGTGAATGGATGTCTTTCAGAGGAGGGATGTGTGAGTAGTGGTGTCTGGCAGGGATCTGTGTTGGGGCTGGTGCTGTTTGGGTTGTACATTAGTGATATGGTTGCAGGCATCAGGAATGTCATAGCAAAGTTTGCAGATGACACCAAAATAGGGGGTGAAAGTGGACTCTATAGAAAATCATCTTTCCTTATGTCGAGATCTAGAACAAATAGATGAGTTGGCTGCAATAAAGATGAAATTTAATTCATCAGCCAGCCTGTTGGCGCAGAAGCATGATCGCCATCTGTGGCACCAATGACCTGGGTTCAGGAACAGTCTTGGGAGTCAGCGGGCCAGCAAGGGGGCATAGGATTGAACATCCAGAGGACTGCTCTCCTACTCTGGGAGGAGTTGGGGTTGAGTGTCTGATGCATGACAGACTCCTGGCAGAGGCCAGGAGTTCTGCTGTGGTTGGTGCCTGTATGTTCAGGGGTGGGGCGGACGTGGGTCATCATTGCACATCCCCGGCCCATGGAATTCAGAGTTTTCAAAATATGCTGGCCCCTGCTAATGAGCTGGCTCCATTGCCATCCCCTCTGGCCACCAGAGTTCGCCTATCAGCGGACCCACTCAGGGTGGCAAGCCTGAGTATTAGGGGCGGCTGCCAGAGCCTGGTGAGCCTGTCTGGGCTTGGGGAGCCAGCACAGAAAAAAATCAATGCAAAAAAAAATAAATTTAATTCATCAAAATGTACAGTATTACACTTTGGTCATAATAATCCCAAACTGATTTACCATCTAGGTGGGGTAATTCTGAAATCATCAACTAGCGAAAAGGATTAGGAATATTAGTAAATAACGATCTGTCATCAACTGACCACTGCTGGTACACAACAAAGATAGTAAATAGGCTTATTTATTCAATAAAATGATATTTTATTTCAAGAAATAGATACTGCATAATGAAGTTGTACAAAACATGTTATTCCACACTTGGACTTTGGCTCCCCACTATGGAACCCATACCTAAGGTTTGACGTTAACCATTTTGAAAGAACTCAAAGAAGAATAACAACATTAATTTCTGGCTTAGCTTCCTTGAGTTACAAGGACAGACTGCACTCTCTAGAACTATTTAGTCTAGAAACTCAGAGTAGAAGAGGGAATTTATTATTGTTATTTAACATCATAAAAAATCAAGAACTTTCTCGTCTGTGTTGTCTAGAACTAAACCAAACCATAGGACAGCACAGTTAAGATCACACTGTAGGCAACTACTCATACCTAGAGTAAATACCACTAAGAGACTAAATTTCTTTACAATCAGATCACCAAGACTATGGAATTCACTATCAAGTAAATTGGTGATTCAACATTCTTTGAGGCCTTTAAAAATGGGCTAGATAAATAGCTCTTACTCAATTGTCACTAAAACAAAAAATCCTACTAGGAATGGGAGACAGTTAAATGGGCCATTGGCCTACTTCTTCTAATTCTTCCAAGTAATCTAAGTAATATTATCTGAGCTGAGGATGAGGGCAAGATCATCCACATACATAATGGTAGAGCATTACTTGGTTTCTCATTAGGAGTGTTATTAATAAAGGAAAAAAAAAACAAGGTCCTAAAATAGAAGCTTGGGGTACACCAAGTTTAACTGGTGCACTAGTGGATAAGGGCTGACCAAACTTAACCACTTGATGTCCATTGGAAAGGTAGTTAGTGACATAATTAACAGCTGGTGTGAAGAGACCCAGAACAGCCAATTTAGAGCAAAGTAGCCAGTGAACAGCCAGATTGAAGTCTTTTGGCAGATCAACAAAAATCATTACATCTTCTCCTGCTCCATAGAGGACTTGTTTTTGGTGAGCTTGATGAGAGAAGTGGGTAGCAACCACTTTCTAAAGGAGTTTGCTAAGTGTGGATAGCATGGATAGGGGTGGTAAATGTCTCTAGGCAAGGAGTCACTCTTTCTGAGGACCTGAACAACCCCAGCAATTTTCAACAAGTCTGGAACTGAACCAGATGAGAACAACATGTTAAAAATTTAGGTAATATGAGGCACAAGATATGGGGTGCCAACTCATAGGATTTTACATTCCTTGGTATTGAGATCAGCACAGAAAAAGGAAGGTATTGTACATTGGATAGCAATTGAATTAGCTCTTGCACAGAGACATGACTGAAGTAGAAGGGGGTAACCAAGAAGACTAGGGGAAGTGAGACACAGAGGGAAAGGGTCCTGTGGACAAGTGAAGGATGAAGTGTATGCAGAAAGATTAGTGACACAGTTATTGAAGGCATTAACAACTGTAACAGGAATTACAGTTGACAACATTGATAAGAAGGTCATTAGCAAAATGACTAACAGAACCTCCTATAAGGACCCCTAACATTCTTCCAAAAACAATAAAGATTTGAGGTAGCATACAGGAGGGAACCCTTACAGTAGTTACTTTTACCTAGGCGAATTTCTTTATTTCAAAGGTTTCTAAGCTTACGGTATTCCTGCAATTCACTCAGGTTCGAGGAAGATCTGTAAGTAAACCAGTACCTATTCCTAGATTTTATAAGAGAGAGCAGGTCACTATGGAGATACTTAGCAGCCATTCCACTAACCGTCCTCCTGATTAAATTAGCAAATGTCACTTGTAGGAGGGGAACTAGAGATGAGAAGGATGATATAGCAGAGGCTACATCAAGGGCACTGAAGACAGGAGACCTGAGTCTCCTCAGGAGGCTTTGGGCAAATTGATTTTCCAGATGCATGATTGCTGTTAGCATAAGGAAAGGTGCTAGATTGTTAGATCCTATCTACTGTATTTGATAACACCCTGTCAATAAAGGAGTGACAGCCTCTATTAAAAGCAAGTTGCATGGGTGCAGTGATAAGTTGGACTAAGTTTAGTTTACTAATAATCAAGTCATATGGCTCAATTTTCAAAGGGTGATGCAGGACTCATATCAAGCCCTATATCAAACTGATTTTTTGGTGCAGCTGTGCCAAACTCCTTTGATGAACCTGCACCTGATTTTAGTACATCGGGCACAGTTGCTACAGTTTCTTCAATTTATGGCAGCTTGCACCAAATCTTTGGTGCAAGCCCTGTAAAAAGGGTCCTCAAATGGCACAAGTTAGACTAGGGAAAAACTGGTCTAACTTGTGGCATTTAGTACTTGGGATTGAAACTCCTGATTGCCATCTAGGAGAATACTGTAAGCTCTGTGTGCCAAACAATCAGTACACACCAGGGGCTTGCAGCATTCTTAGGACTTTCAAAATAAACTTTAGACTTGCCCCTTAGTCAATTAAGACTGAAGTCATCTATTATGATCAGTTCATTAGAGACAACAAAGGGATTAAATTGATCAATAAGGTAGGCTAGGCCAACATTTCCTGCACCAGACGGCTTGTAGACACACAGTAGGTAAATCTTCTTAGTGTTACCCAAGAGCAGTAATGAGTGAATAAATTCACAGGAGGATGAGAGGGGGGACTACTGTGTTGCACTAGGGAAATACTCACGTGAGACTTATAGTATACTGTAGGAGCAAACCACTATGTCTCTTGGGACCTGGCATATCAAACTTCCAAGTAGGTTGAACATAGGGAGAGAAAAACATGAATAATGAATAGTGGGTTTCAATCAAGTTTCTTAGATTGCCAGTGTTACAATGGGTGACCCAGGTAGACAGCTTATCAAAGCTGGCTAGTACACTGTGGATATTAAGGTGAGCTGTCTTGAGCCCTTTAGAGTTAACCCAGGTGGGGGTGTAACAAATCCAGGTAGGGCCAGGATTAGCTTTAACACCTCCAGCAAGAAGAATGCAAGACATTTTTTTGCAAGGGTAGACATAATGCATCAAATCAAGTTGGAGGTCAAAACAGAGGAAGGGGCTAAGCAGTAAGGTAGTGCACAAGGTCTAGGAATATTTTATTTTTATGCAACCAGTTAGTATTGCACTGTATGGCTGGGGAAACATTTGAAAAAGAACAACACTTAAGGCACAAGTCAGAATATGTAATTCATCACAACTTTATTCATACAAAGTTTAAAACATGTTCATATAGCACAGCATATGGAGACAAAATATATGTGCATACAAGGTGTGCATAAAAACATTTCTCAAAAAATATACATTTATCCAAAGCATGCTCACATGTGCGAGGAGACCAAAGCAACTAAGACAAGAATGTCCCAATGTTTCACCCTAAAAGAATGCTTCGACTGGAGACTACTGAACAGCTACTTCCACAGACTTTAAGTAGTCTACTAATTAATAAAATTCAACCAGTTAGATGGGAGCACATAAAAACATGAAAATATTGAATCCCAAACACCAGCAGTACATAATGTAAGCAAGTGCAATTTAAAAAAAAAAAAAAAAAAACATAAACAACAGAGTTAAACAGTAGCACAGAGCTGATACAAGAACCAACATACAGAATAGAATGATAAAGCATAAACATAAATATTTACAAGTAACAGTAAAGCTGCTTTAATAAGTTCGACAGAACATTAGCCATTGTTTAATTGCAAGGGTCAGAACAAAATCAAAATACATTCAAACTGAATTTGTAAATTCTCTATCTGTCTCTTTCTTACTATGCAGTTTATTGCACTAATGTGCTTCACTAGCTAAACTTATCAAAGCATAAAACATATTCCAAGGAGTACAGCACAATGACAAAGCGAGTTGAGCACATGATAATAATAAATAATAATAATAATATTTATTTAAGTGCAATTCAAAATATCAAAGTGCTTTACAAAAAATATAAAAATATAAAAACTTTAAAACCAGTAATAATTACTAAATACTGACGTATCATATCAATTGATCAATCTCAAGTAGTAGCAAATGCAATATTAAATAAGTAAGTTTTCAGTGCCGTTTTGAAGCTCTCCACAGTCTGGCACTCTTGAATCTGATGAGGTAGAGAATTCCACAGGGTGGGCACTGCAGATGCAAATGACTGAGTCTCAGCTGTCTTCAATTGAACCATGGTCAGCAGGGGAGGAGAAGGATCAAGCATCCCTGGAACTGCTCTCCTTCTTCAGGGAGGGGTAGCACCAGTAGTCAATGAATGCCTGACCCCTAGCGGAGGCTTGGGGGGCAGAACACTGACACCAACAAGGTGGGCGGGGATGGGGCAGAGCCCTGGAGAAGCATGCATGGGAGCATGCATGTTGCCGCCATTGGGGTCATTGCACACCCACTCCACCCCTGAGGGGAGAGAAAAGGCAAAAATGTGGCCACGTGACTTGATTGCTGTCCTAGCATGCACTTGGCTGTGAGGGTGTCACCCCCAGAGAAGACTAGATTCAAACAGAGGGCTCATTCCCACCCCACTGAGGGAGGCAAGCTGTGGGGGTATGACTGGGGGTGAGGGCTTTCATAGGAGCTGGGTGTACACCAGGACAGCGGCCGGATGTGTGCCGACTGAAGGAGGAAAAAAAGCTCATTATATCCAAAACAAGCATTTCTCAATGCCGAATGTTTGCTGCTGGTATTGCTGTAGTACTGGGTATTGCTTGAACACATTTTTATGGCTGCTGTAGGCATAGCCCTGTAGACATCCTGTGATCACAATAGAGTAAAAGGGAGCCTACTGGTTAGCAGATGGATTTCTAAATAGTGGAGGTGAACAGCAATCACTGGGCGTCCACTGCACTATTTTGTCTGACGGTTGCCAGTGAAATATGACACTGTCTGCTGTGTCCAAGATGTCCGCTGGAGTTCTCTGCACATGTGCGATGACTCGTGCATGCGCACTGAACTCAAATAGCATGTCAGTGCACATGCACAGAGAACTCTGACATCCATCTTGGAGATGTCGGACTGTGCCGCCGTGCTGCCCCAGTTCAGTGCACATGTGCAAATCATTGCATATGCACAAAGAACTCCAGCAGCCATCTTGGACATGGAGGAAAGTGCTGTGTTTCTCCATGACCTTTGCTGCAGCTGTACCAGCTCTGAACAGAATTTGTTACTATATATTTACCCAGGATAGGGCAGCTGAGAGGCAATATTCTACTATTAAATGGGTTTCCACATTTGACCCCAAATGTCCAGCAATCTCTGATGTTATGATCAAGACAGGTGGAATTTGTAAAATCACATCTGATAGGTGATTTCACTGTGTGACCTTGAAAACAAGTTTCGGGGGGGAGGTGGGATTTGCAAAATCACACCTGCCATGTTCAGGAGGTGGGGTAACATAAGGGATATGTTGAACATTAGGGGCCAAAATCTGCAAAAAATAAAGTTAGGAATAACAGGTGTACAATAATGGGGGGAAGCCATTTTGGTTAAATAAGAACATCCTAAGGGTTGGGAAAAGAAAGAAAGCCTTATTTAAAAAAAAATGAAAATCTAATGCAGTAGCTAATATTAAAAGGTACTAACAAATAGTAAGACAGATGAAAAGAGAAATATGTAAAGCAAACAAACAAGCAGAGTTTAAATTGGCCATGAGCAAAAATGACCTAAAAGGCTTTTTTTGCCTATGTAAATGAAAAAAAGGGACAGAGCAGATTTGTAGGACCCTTAGTGGTGAAGGGAGAATTAAGTAGTGATCCGATAACACTTTCGGAGTAATTTAGTTAGTGTTTTAGTAATGCATTCACTAAAGGAAATATAACATGAGGATGGAAAAATATGATATTGATAAATCATATGTTGAGAGGGTAATAACTGAGGATAAAGTAGCTGGGAAGATAAGATCCTTAAGGGTGAATAAGGCAGCAGACCCATAGGGACTTCATCCCAGGTTCATAAAGGAACTCGAAGTAGAATTGGCACCAGTTATTTCAATGATTGATCAGAAATCATTAGCTGAGGGATATGTGCCAAAAGATTGGAGAATGGCCCATATGGTGTCGATTTATAAAAGGGGGATAGGAGTATTGCATCGAATTACAGACCAGTGAGTTTAACCTCGGTGATTAGTAAATTAATTGAAGGGATACTGAGTGATGAAATTAAGAACTTTATGGAACAGAAAGGAGTAATGGATAATTGCCAACATAGTTTTGTTAAAAATAGATCATGTCTCAGATGGCTCAGGAAGGGCTTACACCAGCTGTATCACTTTGCCCCCGGAGGCAAGATCCTGTCCCTTACAGAATTGACCCAAAGATATAACATTACTTATAATGAAAGATTTAGATATTTCCAGACTAGGAACTTTTTGAATGCACTGGGGAAGCTACCCTGGGAGGATACTCCCCCAGCAGACCTATTGCTTATACTGATTTCTGCAGTGGAGGGGAAACCGGTCCCTCCTCACCTGATATCTCCTTTACATAGGGCTCTCATTAAGATCCAAATTCAACCTCTGGAGAGGGTTAGGTTGGCTTGGGAGAGGGACCTGTCAGTGGAATTGTCCCCTCCAGATTGGGATAGCTACCTGAAGAACATGTATAAGGGTGTAGGCTCAGGGATATGGAAAGATTTTGCATGGAAATTGGCTGTTAGATTTTTCATGGCTCCTGTGCTGACTCAGAAATATTTAAAGCAATCTAAGGCTGACTGCTGGAGACAGTGCGGATTCTCACCTGCCACTTTGGGGCATATCTTTTGGTTTTGCCCGACCCTTCAGCTTTTCATTGTACAGCTGTCTGGGGCTCTCCATCAGATGGTATCTCCGAATTTAAATCTAAACGCCCAACTCTTCCTATTCGGCCTTCTCCCTCCAGAAATATCAGACACCTCCACTAGGAAAATTCTAAATTTGGCCCTTTTGGCTGCAAAAAAAACCATCACAAAAAAATGGTACTCCTCTTGGCCCCCCACTTTGGAGCTCTGGCAACAAGTGATGATAGATCTATATAAGATGGAGAGACTCACAGCCTTAATTAACAAAACACAAGAGGCTTTTGAAATCCAATGGAGAAAATGGGTTTTGTACATTATGTCTTCAAGATCTGATTTTATACCTTAATTTACTACTCTACACTTCATTGGTTTCCTTTCCCTGTATATTTTAATTGGATGGCTCAGAAACAAATAATTGCTGCTTCCTAGCGTCTGTCTTATTCAAGGAAATGTAATATCTTGTTTTATGGGTGTATGTGCACTTTATAACGAACTGTTTTGTTATTACTTCCCTCCCTTTGCAACCCACCCTTTTCCTTTTTGTAAATATTTCACTCCCACCACTGTATTTTTCTTTTTTGATTTTAAAACAGAATAAAGATTGAAAGTATAAAAAAAAAATAGATCATGTGAAACTAACATGGTCTGTTTTTATGACTGGGTTACTAGGAATTTAGACCAGGGGAGGAATATTGATATGGTAATGCTGGATTTTAGCAGGGCCTTTGATAAGGTCCTGCATGGGTTGCTGATATTAAAGTTATTGCATATGGGAGTGAATGTGGGACTGGTAAGCTGGATTGAGCATCAGTTGGTGGATAGGATGCAGAGGGTGAGAGTTTATGGATACTTATCGGAGGCAGTGAGGGTGGAGAGTGGAGTGCCACAGGGATCAGTGATGGGGCCATTACTGTTTGGTATTTTTATGAATGATCTGAAATTAAATAGTAAAAATAAGTTAGTTAAATTTGTGGACGATGTTAAAGTGGGGGGGGGGGGGATAGTTGATACTTTTGAAGATAGACCAAAGTTTGGACAGGATTTACTAGACATTGAAGAGTGGGATCAAAAGAACTCTATGAGTTTTAATGTCAATAAAAGTGTAATGTTGAATATGGGAAAGGGTAATATAAAGCAAGATTACTATATTCAGGGTAGTAAAATAAGATCTTCCATCTGTGAGAAAGATCTTGGTATATATATCCAACATGATATGAAAAATGGAACCCATTGTAGAATTACAGCAAATAGATCTATGCATTTGGTAAATTGTATTAGAAGAAGCTTTCATACAAGGAATGCTGAGGTGCTCACTAAAGTGTATAAATCATATGTCCAACCAACTTTGGACTGCTGTTCCTCACTCTGGAGTCCTTTTTTAAAGAAGGATAGGGTTCTGTTGGAACGCCTTCAAAGAGTTCTAACTAAAATGGTATCAGGTCTCAGCAACCAACCATATGAAACCAGATTAAAATCAGTGAGACTATGGTCCTTGTCTAGCAGGAGAATGAGGGGGGATTTGTTATTCCTTTATAAAGTTTTGCATCAGGATAGCTTGAGAACTGAATTGGGCTTGCAATACAGGAAAAATATTTTCACCTGGAGAAAACATGATTTACAGTTAGTGAGCAAAAGGTGCAGAATCAGTTTAAGAAAATATGGGTTTGAATGTAGGGCAATAGAACTGTGGAATAAGTTACCAGCATATGTTGTGCAGGCAAATTCTCTTAGTACTTTTAAGTCTAGGTTGGACAAACATATGACAGTTGGTGACCTTTGTTACCGCCACTGAATTGTGGAGACAGCCTTTAAATGGGCTTTTTAGCCCCCATGGCTGTCTTATGAACCTTAGTATGACCCTTAGTAGTAAATGTTGGAACAATTTGTTTCCTCATACCTTAGTTGGTTTTTCACATTTTTACCCAACATTTTCAACACAAACTTTTTATGACCACTTCTTCTGAGTGTAACAAGTGTCATTTATAAAACAATGGCTGAAACATAATTTTGCCCACAAGTATTAAAACACATTTTGGTTACAATTTGAGAAATGACTGCTGTCACATTCATGAGGTGCTGTGAAAAAATTCCTATGTTGAAAGTTGTGGTCAAAATATTTAAAATGACCTCAGTTACAAGTGTGCATTGAAAAATTCCAGTACAGACTTATCATTTTGTTGTTTTCTTTTATTCTTACCCAGATTTTCAACATAGCATTCTTAAGACCCTGCATAGCCTTCTTATGACACCACCTCATGAACAAGTGCAAAATCACATTTTGGCCAGATTTGAAAACATTACAGCTGTCACATTCATGAGGTACTGTGAAGAAATGGTTATGTTGAAAATGTGGGCTCAAAATATTGAAAATTACCAAAGTTACAAGCCTGTGTTCATAAATTTCAATGTTGGCTCATCTTTGTAGTTTTTTTTTTAATATTTTTACCCAAAATGTTCAACATAGCCATCATATTACTACACCCCATGAACAAGGGCAGAGAAAATTTTCAGCTCCTGCCCAAAAGGTGATTTTGCGCAACGACCATGAAATCATCTTTTGGGACATGAAAACACATTTTAGCCAGGATTTGAAAAATGACAGCTATCATATTCATGAAGTGCTGTGAAGAAATGCATATGTTGAAATTTTGGGTCAAAATATTGAAAATCACCAAAATTATGAGCCTGCATTCACAAATTTCAATGTAGGCTCATAACTTTGCTGTTTTTTACATATTTTTACCCCAAATTTTCAATGTAGTCATCTTGTGACTCCACCTCTTGAACAATGGTGGAGAAAATGTTCAACTCCTGCTTGAAAAGTGATTTCATGCAGTGACTGCAAAATCCCCTTTTGGAACAAAGTTGTCTAATTTCACTACCATTGTTCATGAGGTGGGGTCCGAAAAAAGGCATGTTGAAAATTTTGGGCAAAAATATTCAAAAATGGCGAAGTTATTCACTTAGTTCAAAACCCCACTGAAATACATTGAACTAGCTACCTGATTTCCTATGTGCACTATCTGGCTTTGAAGAGTAAAGATGTATCTGTGATCCAGAGAGAATTATGACATTGGACCCCCGGTGACTAAGTAAGAGCTGGGGGGGATGGGGTGCTGGGGGGGTATGGAGTGCTGGGTGCTGAGTGGTGGGGTCAGTGGAGGGACTAATGGCTCAACAGACATCAATGGATGTTTTTCTTTGTTACAGGGTGTAATTCCTCAGCAAGCAGATCTTGACACATCAGCTGTGCTTGCTGGGCAGCATAGATCAAAGGAAAGAGCCTACCAGGGATTGAGTCAGCTCTTTCTGATTGGGTCAGCACTTTTTTTTGAAATACATGCAGTTTCCACCCAGATAGCCAGAATACTGTTATGATCAGCCTGGCTGATGATTAGTGTGACACTGATGAGACCTTTGCAGACCATTCTGCATTGAACTGACAGTGTCACACCCCTGAAAAATCACTTTCCTAACAAATAGTTCACTGCGCATGCACACACGGTGAACGTAATAAAGGGGAACTAATGGCTGCATGGCTAGCCCTGAAAGGTAAGAATGTTAGAAAATGAAAAATATGTGAGAGGATAGGCCTGCTGAGAGTTTGGCAAACAACACTAGGTAGTCCTAAGACTGCAAACAGTAAGGAGACCTGTAGGCACAATGCCAGCTACCACAGCTCCATGCATAATGAAAGTAAGCATAACAAACAGCCAATTGAAGAAAACAGTTAACATAAAACAATTATACAGTGCACACACATGCATCACCCCAATTTTGGTAAGGCAGATAATATCATACCCAGACTTTTGCAACATCTAGCAAGAAAAGATGGCTTGTGTGAGCAGACAACAGTAGCTACTGTATGCAGGTACAGATACAAGAAGCACCAGTATAGGGAGGTAATTGATAATATGCAAATAGCCTTGGCCATGCATAAGGATGGGGGGAGGGACCTCACATGGGAATACAGATGGCAGGAGTACCAATCTGTGACACAATAAACAACAGTCATGTGGAATTGTAAGGCTAGTTAGTAACCAACAAGTTCACAATACAGGTGAGTACAACCACTGTGTAAGTAACCAACTATTGGATGAGCTGAGCAATTAGGGGAATGAAGATAAATGACATACTTATTTTATAACCATTAGTCCAGGAGTCACAGACAAGAAGTAGGCCCCCATATGAAGAAAGATTTTGAGGAGGCAACACCAAAGTACATTAGAACATGGATGAATGTCATACTAGTGGGACAGTGGGGCTGGCAAACTGCTGACACCACAGCTGGCACCCACAGCGTAACACCCATTGCTCTCTGACCCTTCACACTCTGGCCCAAAGCATGAAGGTCTCCTTGACTAAAGACACCAGTAAAGAGCATGGTTACGCCCTCCTACTCGACAGTTACTGCTCTCATTTGTCTGAGCAAACAATTGAGTAGCAAACTGTAGAGTAGGGCTTTCTGAGGACTGAAGAGGTGAGCACTGGGAGAAGAGTAAGATTGAGGACTCTGGCAGTCTTACCCTCACAAGTCCTTGCTGCCCCAGTGGCATCCAGCTGGCGAAGTGGCACTGGACAAAAGTGGGCCGAGCAGAAGTGTGAAATTTAGGGATGTTTAGGCCCTTTTTACTCAATAGTTCCTGCTCTCTCAGGCAACAGTTTCGTAACTCCTTGTACTGGAAACAGCAGCACTTAAAAAACCTCATTGAGAAATGCAAATGAAAATCCCTTGCATGACAGTTTAATCAGAATTGTAGTATTACAAGATTTATTTTCCAAAGCTGCATCTCCTAAAAATACCTTTCCATTCAGCACACCCTCGTGCCCCCAAATCACTCCAGATTAATCAGAAATCAAAAACAGAGCATATTCCATGCAGAAACTGTTTCAGAATTCATGACTCAGTTAAGTCTACAAAAACTTATTCAAACAACAGAAGATCAAACTAAATAATTCCAGTCACTTATTGTTTTTATTTTTCAGTACTACATAGAATATAATGGGATACTGTATGCCACATTTGGAAACATAGTATTCCATGCCCAGGTACTGGATTCATTTTTTTTTTTTCAGGAAGGGTGACAGTACCCTTTGAACTTGAGTATTCACAATGGACAATATTTGAAGAGAAATACATCTTTGGTAGCTCTTCATACTTTATGGGTTCTAAGTGAAGAAGGAACAGAATAAAGCAGTGCATAAATATATTAATTGTACAGTATTTTACAAATAGCTAGATGATGCAGAATGGAAGGCTTAATACATCAATAAGTTTTGAGCTATCAGTAACATTATTTATTTGATAGCTTTCCACATTGAAGTCTAAAAAACATTTTAGTAGCCCATTCAGCAATTTTCTGACCCCCCAGTAGCTCAGTTGTAACATATTATTTTCAGTGGGGTCCTGATACCACCCACTTTTAAGGTCTGATGTACAGGAGGGCCAACTTACTAATTCAAGGTTATGCTGAAGTATGCTGTAGGAAGGATACATTACTTCAAGATTACACAGTGAGCCAATGGCTTTGATGTGGATCAAATCAACTGTAGATATCCTGGTTCACAGTTCTGTGCTCTAATCATTGGACCACACTGCTTTCTCTGCTGGATAACACTGCTTTCTCTATCTGGACCACATTGCCTCTCCATTAGTTCTAAAGTTCCACATAAATGTTTGTAACTGTTTGTGTCATTGCACAAACAGTTGGAAAATATAGGTGATTTGTTACAGTATCTTTTACTGCACTGGCAAGTAAATTCCGAAGATGTGTCCAGTGTCAGTTTGAAAGCTTGTGCACAGTACTAAAACTTATTATTTTTTTGTCCGGTAAAAGGTATTAGGTCACCTGCTGACTGTTTGTGCTAACATTTCAAAATGAGTCAGTTGTTAAGTTCAACAGCCCATTTTGGTAGTTCCTGTGGTCAAGTCTCTGCTCCTCTGCCTGTCCTAAAAGAAAAGTTGTCTGCAAGGATTCTATTTAATGTAAGCTATTTGCACACTGCCCCAGTCCAAACTGTGTATTCAGTTACTAAATAAGTTGGAAATCTGTTCTTGCCCTCTATCCTTTGTAAGGATCCTAAACATTGCTCTTCATGCACACTGCCTCTGCCAAACTGTACAATTCTGTTTGAGCCAGGAGCTGGGGTTTTTTTGTTTTGTTTTTTGGTTTTTTGCAGGACAAAAGTATGGGCTCAACTTCTAGAGTTGCTTTGACTTGTAACTGAACTTCAATCACACATTTCTTTTTGAAATTTTGTTACTAAACACTCTTGAAATGATTCTTAGATTATCTTGTGGGAAGAGCACGATAGCATATTATTTTCATATTTTAAGCTTTCTATGAGATCCTGCAGAAATAGTTTATGTAGTTGCTGACCTTTTTTATAGTTTATTTCCCAAGATGTCAGAGCTGAGATGCAATTTACAGTGGAATCCTGCTTCTTCCCAAATTTACAGCCCAGAGGTTTGAAGCACTGCGAGATATTTGGGAAGTGCCACAGTGACTATGGTGAGATTTAAAGCTGCAGTCCCCTAATTTGCAGTCTAGTTCATTAACCAATAGAAGAGGCTGCTTTACTTTCCTCTATTTTAGTCTTCCTAATATATTGTCTATCCTGTAATTGATTCCATGAATAAAATACTAACAGTTTATCTTATGGATGTATAAATCTCAAATACTAACAACTTATCATGTCAGGAATTCCAAGCAGGAACCTTAGTTATTGTGCATCCGCAACATGGGATTCACACATTATGAAACTGATAAAATGAACCAGGACATTGAAGCACTTCTAATATCTGAAGAGATGCATAAACAATGTCATTGTTCCCAAAGGAGTCCTGTTTTGTATCTCTAAGAATTAAATCCAACAGGGTACAAAAAAAAATGACAAACAACAATAGGATAAAAGAGAGGCAGAAAGATAGATGGACATACACACTATACCGTATCACTATTATGTTGTCATATGCAACATATAACCAGTTTATTAAATGTGCTATTTCTACTCCGTGACCTGCTCTGCTATGCCAGATTACATTTATGTTGCTGAAAAAGTAGGCAGTATAGTGCAGTTGTTTAAGGCTCTGAGCTGCAAATCTGGAGACCTGGGTTTGAATCTCACAGCCCCCACTTGCATACTGTGTGACCTTGAGCAAGTCACTTAACTTCCCTGTGCTCCCAGGTCACACCTGTAAACAAGCTTTCAGCTTAGTGCGTCACTCTTGGTTAAACAATTGAAATAAAAAAATAATAATAATGATCTTTCAAAACTCTAAAGAAAAGAACAGAATTGTTATATTAATAGCATATTCTACTTTAAGCTGATTCTAGCACTATGTAATATTACTGTCACATAGCAAAGTACCTGGCAGTAAACATGAAGCTTTTTATTACTGAAAGTGTTTAAATCATCCATTCTGCAATGCTTAATTTATTGGAAAATAAACATGCTTTCTCTGCAATAAATGGTAGAATAATAGTGTCTTTAGAAATATGTGCCTGTATTGTATGGGAATCTCAAATTTGTTTTACAATCAATCAGGACACAAAAAATGTGTAATTTCTTTGAGAAATAAACTGTGAGATAAAACTGCAGACATCTTGTTTTGTAAATCAAAAAGGTCTAAAAGAACAAAATATTTTTTTGGTCAGCTGGCTTGGGGTGTGCATACGCCTGGCAACCCATACCCTCCCACCCCATGAGCTGAGCTTTTCAACTCCACCACATGTTGTAACTTCTTGCAGCCCCATGGGATTCTGAGGCTTTCAAGTGTGTGCTCCACCACCTGGGGATGCTGTGATTTCTGTTTTCCATGTCCTGTTTTGTTTTGTTACCTAAGCATTAACCTTTAGGGTCAAAGCCAGACCCTTGACATGTGATCTCAGTAACAGTTTGAAAGAGGGAGCCTGGCACCATTTTAGAAGGAGTCAGGAGTTAAGGAGGAGTGAAGGAGTAAGTCATACATGAGGATGTAGGCCGTGTGAAAAGTGTAAGACATCCCTCAGTGAGGTCTCCAGTGGGGGCCTTGCAAGTCCTGTGCCTGCTCATGAAGGTAGGAGATGGAACCTGGTCTACTGGGAGACCTGAAGTCACACTGAAGAAGCACCCACTCATTGGCATAACAGGCCCCTACATGGACTGATACCTGGAAGTGTTGGGTTTTACATCAGTCAGAGGCATAGTTGGTTCACTAGGTGCTGCTTCACCTGGAACTGTTGTCCAAGTAAAGGTAACTGGACATTGAGGGGGCATCATCACACAGAGGGCTCTTCTTCCATAACAGTTAGCTGTGTGTCAATCAGGTTCATACTCTGAAAGCTTAAGTCCAAGGGCCCCTACTGCTTGGGTTCAAAGAGGACAGGTATATAAAATCAGTATTATCTGGTAGGAAAATGCAGGTACAGTCTAAGCCGCTTATAACGGGCACATCCATGTAAGCAGATTTTGCCTGTTATAGGGAGTGGGCACTATAACCAAAAAGCATTGTGTCTTGATATTTTAGTTGCAAAATAAAACCTCTGGTGTGATCATGCAAGTTCATGCAAGTGCAAGTTAAAAACTGCAGTAACTTTGCTCCCTCCAGCTACCTTTTCAGCACTGTTAGCTTAGCTCCCATTAAACTACCTTTTCAATGGTTCCAGAGTGATCGCACTCCTTGTGCTTCCTCTATTTGCAGTGCAAAAATGCATTAAACCCTCAGTTAACTTAGCTCCCTACAACTACCTTTTTAGTGGCATGTCCATTGAAGTCCATAAACTACACTGGGGCATGCTGTACTTGCCTGCTGTTCCTGTGGTTAGTTTAGCTCTCTTAACTCACGTCAAGCTACCTTTTCAATGGGTCCAGAGCAATCAGAGTGATTGCGCTTCATTGAGCTCCATCTGCTTATATTAAAGCCTCAGCTTACTACAACCAATCAGCAGTCAATTAGTGCTATGCCCACTTTTTATTTTGGGCAGATTAGCTGCTTAATGCCAGAGCATCAACAGACTTAGTGAGATAGTAACTACAGTTGCAGCTAATCTGCCCAAAATCTGCCCACAATAGAAGGTGGGCATAGATCATTATAACCATTGTTTTTAACACTAAAGCCTATGGATTTGGCAAGTGGCAAACATAATCTGCCTGGTAAAACTGATTGCCCATATTAAGCATGGGCACTATAAGTGGCGCCGACTGTACCAGCCAGGAAACTATGCAAGACTTGGTTTGTGTTTTGGTGTAAGCAAATTCTGCACTTTGACACTGATTATTTTCACATGGACAATTAATGTTATACAGCTTTGGCAAGGGTCAAAAGTTGCTCAATGTGGGTTCTGAATATTCTGTCGTGAGTTAACTCCCTACTCGTCTTCCCATGCATATAGGGCCACTCTCCTAGGGAGGAACAGTTATGCAAACAAATACTGATAGCTGGGTTGCCAACCATTCAATCTGCTGCTATTATTTAGCAGTCAGTCTAAAGAATACAATTTTCCTAGGCACCCAATGTGCTAAAAGATGGACTATGACAACAATCTTTCAAAGAATAAGAACACATTAGGTTTTAGTACATTTTAAAACACTGTATCTCAATGTACTCAGCACTAATGCATGAGACAGTAATAGTGCAAGAGTGTGTGCACACAAACCTGGCAGCTATTAAGTGTGCATAGTACCATACACAGACAAATATACTTGTATTAAAACTTGTTTTTTCATTTGGAAGATTGTGAGCCAGGACATGGGCAGCAGGCATAATGCCCCATCACTTACAAAAAGTGTAATGGGATCTTTAACTTCCACCTGAACACCCATCAAAGATGAGCAGAAGAGGACTTGGTTTGGCATGGGGTCATAATGTCGCAAGACATTATGCCTCATGGCAAAATCAGATTTCTGGATGGAGTCATGTGATGCACCTGAAAGCGTAGCAAGCGGCTAAGGGGCTCTCTCTCTCTAATTAAAAAAAATAAAACCTCCTCGCCTTTTTTACGCTTCACTCTTCACACCGATATTTCAGGGACAAGTCAGGGATCCGATCGGAGGGGTACTCACATGCTGTTGGGCAAATGGAAGAACGAACAGGAGTTGGGGCGAAAGCGTCCCAGCGCCAGTTCTTCCCAGCAGCCCAACCAGAAGATTAAGCGCCCTCGCGGATCTCGCAGGCCTCACAACAATTAAAGATGCGCTTTTCAAGCTTATAGAAGATGTTGCAGACTTCAAGCCCGCACTAACACAGCTGGCTCGGCGGGTCACCGATGCAGAAGCCCGGATATCCTCCCTTGAACGGAGCACAGAAAAGCAAGGCCCCGCTATGTCAGATTTCAGGAGATCGCTAGCAAAACTCGAAGATCGCCTCGATGACCTCGAAGGTAGGAACCGCAGGAACAATCTTGTTTTGCTTGGGCTGCCAGAGAGCGAAGAAGGGCCAAACACAATTGCCTTTTTACAAAAATTCCTAAAAAAGACAGTAGGCCCCTCTCCTAATGGGCCTGAATATATTATCAAAAGGGGACATAGGGCCTTAAGAGCAAAACCTCCTCCTGCAGACCCCCCAAGGCCTATAATTTTCAAACTCTTGAATTACCTCGATCGGGAACACATATTGAAAGAGGCAAGAAAACTTTCAGCCATCCTTTTGGAGGGCAAGAAACTTTGAGTGGTGCCTGATTTAACAGGAAAGAACAGGATGGCGCGGGCTAGCTTTTGGCCTATTAGCTCCAAGCTTTGGGCTGCGGGGATAAAACACCACATGTTATATCCAGCCAAGCTTGAAGTCACCCTCAAGGAAGGGAAAAAGCTGTTTGAAACGCCAGAAGAAGCGCTGAAAGTATTAAAAGAATTATTCCCAGACCTCTTCCACAAAACCTGAGAAGGGCTGTTCATGAAGAAGCTTCCGGGACACATCGGATCGTTCTGGACTGTTTATGCCACTGCAAAATGTGGAACTATCCTTCTAAGTTTCTAAATGAAAGACTCGAAGTAACCAGCGTTTATCATGTCACCTTACCTTTTATCTCCTCCCCCCCCCCATCTCTCTTTATATAGTTAATTATAAGGACATTAGACCTAGCATATTCAAGGTATTATCCTCATGGTCTTATATCACTATGTTTGAGGGAGGTCTCAGTAGTGCCCTGACAAGAGTCCTTAAGGAAAGAATACTCAGAGCTGTTTTAGACATTGATGGCTGTCTACGCCATGTCTGGCGATGGAGCGCCTCTACCTGAAACAGTCTCAATGGGTGGCCTCGAGCAGGAGACCCCTGTGTTTTTATGAAAAGCCAGGCCCGCTGTTGGATTAGATTTCCTCACTTTTTCTTTCTGGGCCTGTCTGGAACCCCTATCCATAATACTTTGACTATAGGCTGTTGGTTATTAGTGGGGTTAGTGGACAAAACTCATGTCTAATTATTCTATGGTTATGGCTTTTAGGGGCCGAGTTATTAGAATGTTAGCATTGTTACACAATATTGCTGTATTTGTTTTAGTTTTCTCAGCTATATTATAACTCTTCCGGACTATTATGATCAGCCTATCTCAACCATTTAAGCATAAAGGCAGTGGTTGTGGCCTCCACTTTAGTTTTATAGACCATCCCTTTTACAGCCTCATATATGGGACTAAGTGAGACTAGTCCAATTGAGTTATAAAATAATTTGTTTAAGTAAGATTATTACAGTATTATTAAGCTTGCAAAGTCGAGAGGTTTGTCTAACCAGTTTTGTTTTGAGAAGGAGAGGCCCCACTTTCTGAGCGTGCCACGGACCATCAGTTTGGAGGCGGTCTGGGGCCGGGAGATATCTTAGTAGTAGAGATTAGGGTAAGGGGGTGGGTTTGGTTAATGGAGGTTCTCCTTTTTCAGTTTTGGATATGTTGGGGTTATTGGGGATCTGGCAGCTTAACATTCCAAGTTGTATCCTGTATAGTCTTCTATATGGCTTCTGATTTGAATATTATTTCCTGGAATATAAAAGGGGTAGAGATAACAAAAAGAAGTATATTATTTTAAACCACCTGAATGCTTCGACCCTCAATAGTATTTCTCCAAGAAACGCATATGATCCCTGAACAGCTTCATTTTCTAAAAAGATGGGTGGGCCAAGTTTTTGGTGCGGGGTTTTCTACAAGTAGAAGAGGTGTAGCTGTTTTAGTGGCTAATAAAGTCCCCTTTTTTCCATCAGAGGTAATTTCAGACCCGGAAGGTAGGTTCGTCCTCGTGGTGGGCAAATTGGCAGGTACAAGTTTAGTGTTAGGGTCTATATATGGACCCAATCAGGAATCTCCATCCTTTTTTATGTAGTTGGCGGTCCTTATTGCTCCCTTAGCTGACAAACCAATAATTTTTGGTGGGGATTGGAATTCGGTGCAATCCAACTGCTTGGACCGTTCATGGTCCAAAGGTTTCCCCCCTTCCCCAGCTCAGAGAGCAATGTTAGAATTTATGTCCTCGATAGGTCTATCTGACCCATGGCGATTACTCAACCCTGCTACTAGAGAATATACTTTCTACTCTCCGGTCCATAAAAGCTATTCTCGAATAGACTATTTTTAGTAAGCCACCAGATCCTTTCCTGGTCCATGAGGTCACTATTTCTAGTCAAATAATCTGATCACTCCTCCATTGGCCTCCAGTGCCAACCACTATCGCTGCCACCAGATCGTATTCATGGTCTTTAAACAACCATTTATTTAAGGACCCTCCTTACTGGATCGATTTCGAACCTTTATGTCCTACTCCATTAACTCTAACTGGGGATCATTACAAGCAGTTGACCGGGTGTGGGCGGTACTGAAGGCCACATGGAGAGGTGAGCTCATCAGGCTGGCATCAATCCGCAAGAAGAACATCACATGTTTATCGTCCAACTGTTTGGAAAGAATTAAGACCCTGGATGCTATGGGCGAGGCATCAAGGTCTTACTCCCAAGAGCAAGAACTTGCTTCCCCTAAGAGCATGGTATGAAAAGACCATGAAAGAGAGGTTAGAGAAATCAGCCTCTAGCTTGAGGGCGCCATATATAGGACAAGGTAGTAAAGCCGGAAAGATTCTGGCATGGCAGTTGAAACAGCGAGCAGCGGCAAGGTGGGTAGCTACGCTAAAACACCCCCAGACGGGCGACTTGATTTCCGGCCCGGAGGATATCCTGAATATTTTTGTTGATTTCTATAGGAACCTATACTCAAGCGAGCCACTGCCACCAGATGTGATTTCTAGAATGAGAGAATTTCTCATAAATATTTCCCTTCCTAAACTTTCCCAAGACCTCAGCCAGATGTTAGAGGCTCCCTTAGCGCTTGAAGAAATTTCACAGTCTATTGATGCCTTGAAGCTTGACAAAGCACCAGGCCCAGATGGGTTTACTGCTTTATTTTACAAGACTTTTAAAGAGACCCTGGTACCGTTGCTACATCAACTGCATGCCTTTTGGTATGAGCAGGGGATAGAGGACCATTCCCTCTTTGAGGCAAGGATTATCCTCCTGCCAAAGCCTGACAAACCCCCGGATTTGGTGACGAATTACAGACCAATATCCTTATTAAATATTGATATTAAAATCTTTGCTAAGATTTTGGCCAACAGAATGAAAGCAGCCTGGATAGGGCTATTGAGCCCCGAACAAGTTGGATTCGTGGCGGGGCCTAGTCCATGAACCACTTTGAAAGCTGTTTTACTTAATTCAGAGTCTCGAGCCCAGATATGGAAGCATCTTTGGTCTCATTAGGCAGAAAAGGCATTCGACAGGTGGAGTGGAATTCATGTTTGAGTGCTCTCAAATTTGGTATTCCGACAAATCTTTGGACTATATCCGGATATTGTACACAAGTCCCTCTGCGAGGATCTCTTGTAATAATTTGATTTCACCCCTCTTTTTGTTAATGTGGGGAACACGACAAGGGTGCCCCCTTTCACCATTTTTATTTAACTTATACTTAGAGCCCCTTATTAGAACCATCAAGATGGATACAGGAGTTCATGGGGTGCGTATAGGGGAATCTGAATTCAAAGTGTCCGCTTTTGCAGATGATTTGTTAATTCATACCTGGCACAGTCAGGTCACTCTTCCACATTTGTTTTCCATCATTTCATGCTTTAGTGAATTTTCTGGATACAAACTGAACAAAAGTAAAACCATGGTTTACCCACTCTTCCCCCACTTGCAACGAACTTGGTGTTCATCCTTAGGCCTGTGTTGGCAGACAAGCTCCCTGCCATACCTGGGTATAAAAATCTCCAAAGACTTAACTGAGTTACCTGATTTGAATTTTAGGCCCCTACTCAAATCGATCAAAGAGGACCTTGGAAGATGGACCAAGCTTCCCTATCCTTTGGGGAGGTCTAATACAATAAAAATGATGATTTTGCCGAAAATCTTCTACTTTCTTTTAATCTCAATGTGTATCTTCCAAAATCCTTCTTCAACCTTTGTCATAAATATTGTACAGACTTTATATGGAGCAGTAACCCCCTACTTGGGGCTTATGAAACTTACCCAACGTAGGGAAGAAGGGGCCTACAGCTACCAGACTTCTATATTTACTACCTGGCAAGCCATGCAGCAAGATCGGCTCAATGGGCCTCAGAAACATTAACGACTACAACAAATGGTATTTTGGACTGTTTGATGGCTCAAAGTGTTAATTTGGACTTGGAGACCCTGTTATTCTCTCCCTGGTCCAAAATCCCTCCTAAGCTCAAAGGTACCCCACTTGGCTGGGATATTAGAGCTCTCCACCAGCTATACTCACTCCTAAATATTCCCTTTAAAAAAGATTTGATCAACAATCCGAACTTATTGGTTGGCAATCATCCACTAAAAAGATGCGTAGGCAACCTCCCTCACAAACTTAGAATAGCTGATTTTGTCTCAGATGGTCACCCTGCCCCACTTTCAGAACTGATGGAAAAGTTTACGATAGGCCCAAAGGATAAGTTTCGGTTCTACCAAATTTGAAGATGCGTTTGCTCCTTCCTGAAAGGTGGACCAGGGCTCGAGGAGGCTGGAAGCTTGATAAAGAAAATAAAAGATCTGGCGCTATCCAACAAAGCGATATCTAAGATTTACAAATTTATTCTAGCTCAAAGAGATTCTAAGGCTTCCCCTGCTCCGCATTACTGGAAGGTGAATTTATCCTTAAACTGGTCAGAAGAGACCTGGACAAAGATCTGGCAGGATCTTTATACTTGTATCAAACAAGACAGACTCCGGGGTCTTCAATTTAACATTTTGCATAACTTATATCTTTCTCCGGCCAAACTTTCGCGTATATACAAACATAGATCCCCAAAATGCCAGGATTGTGGTAACCCCTTGGCTACTACCCTACACAATCTTTGGGAGTGCCCCAAAGTGGTTAAGTTCTGGGACTTAATCCGTTTATGGATTGTAACTCCCTTTCTGTGATGTGGCACCGCATTTTAATCTTGAGACCTGCATCCTTGACAGGTTTACTTATATCCCATCGACAATTCATAAGCAGCAGATATCCTTAATAACTTTAGTATCCAAGTTGTTACTTCTCCGTTATTGGCGAAGGGAGGGAATACCCTCATGTAAAGAATGGTGGGACACCTTTTTGGAAGCCTTAAATGCGGAAAGGGTTGTGGCCAATTTTTTTAACTCAAGCAGGAAGTTCGATAAATGTTGGGGCAATCTATATCAGTGTTTAAAAGACAAAGTTGGCTACTAGTGTAACTAATAGTTAACATATCTCCATACTCCTAAGGTAATTGTACCAACTCCTTTATTTACCCCCCCTTGGAGAGCAGTTGAAGTAGCCTCACCATAATGTTTATCTCCCCTCCTTCCCTTTTTTCTTCTCTTCTATTACCCCTTTTCACTTTATACTTCTATTCTCCTTTTTTCTCTTTATTTTGTGATACTCCTCCTTTTCCTTCTAAGCCTCGAATGGGGTCAAAGGGATCATTATATCAGGATACAGTTTTCCTTTTATCTCTATTTATACTGTTTTTTATGTAACTGGGATTTTCTTTCACTCTGTCCTCAATTGTCAAGCTGCCAGACCAAGTGGGAGGGTTGGATTTGGGGTGGGTTGGTAGGGGATTTATTTTACCTCTTGTATCTTATTCCATTCATTGTACCAAGATGTATGGGGTTTATTTGGAATGGGGGATTATGTGTATGTTTTGTTGTTATTATAATAAAGTATAGTTATTTGCAAAAAAAAAAAAAAATCAGATTTCTGCTGTGAGGCATAAGTCTTTTTTCTGTGGGGGGCTCTGCCACCCACACCCCCATTACCTGCACCCCCCAACCCCCCCCCACCAAAGATTCTCAACTCTGGGGTGGATTTAATTTGGGAAGTACACAAAAGAGTAAAAAATAAAAGACTCTGGGACCGGGAATCAAACCCAGTCCCAGACACAGTGCCTGGGTTTCTGCTGCTGTGGCTCAGTCTTGTGAGGCATGGCAGCTGCTTGACTCAACCCACTCCCAGCAGAGGTCTTATCGTCTGCCTGGGAAAGTGCTACTGGTGCAATAGCGTGTACAGCAGTATACGTGGTATTGCACCATTAGTGGTTACAGTCTACGCTGTAGCCATTTAGCCAAAATGTCATATGCTATTAAGCATGTGACATTATGACCCAGAAGGCCTTGGTTTAAGGTATACTATTGCTACATCTAAACATTTATGGCAAAGACCATTACAGCAACAACAACAACAGTTCACTGTAATGGTCATGTGGGACCCTGGTACAGCTTCTCTGGGTCTTGCGCCCCTTCCCCAAAACAACTCCAACCTGGAATTGATTATATTAAAGTCCAAAGGATGCAGGGGTGCAGCCCCCCACTAAAAACACACTGTTTTGCTGATGGCACAATGCTGACTGCGATCGAGGTCGACATAGTGCCATTGCTGTAAAGCCATTTGACAGATTTTTTGTCGAATTGGCTTGGTGAAACCTTGGTTTAATATACGTATCTCATTTAAAAGGGAGAAAAATGTCTATCATGACTTGGCTACAATAGTTGAGTAGGAGGGAGAGAGAGAGAGGGAAATAACGAGAGAGAGAGAGACAGAGACAGAGACAGAGACAGAGACAGAGACAGAGAAACAGAGGCAGAACAAGAAAAACAAAGTTGTGGAAAAAAGATGTAGATAGAGAAGGAAAGAAGAGCGCATCAAAGACAAAAAAAAACAAATAAATGGAGGCTACCTTCGTAGCCACTAACCAGTGACAAGAAACACTGTATACAGTACAGTGGAGCCTGCTCAGATGCAATGCACCATCTTGAGTTACTGCATGACAAAGGGGATTATCTGCTACTGAAATTGCCTTGTTTACTGCAGTAATGCTACTGTAGTACTGTGTTGCATCCTGACCAGATCCACTGTATCTGTATCTATCAGGAAATACCACAGGAAATCCAACTGAAATGAATAGGGATTTCCAGTGATATAGCATGATATATCTGGGTATCATGTGTCATGTCACTTGCTACCCCTGTATGTGTTAAAGTGGTTAAAACTAAGATACTATATATGTCGGTGACAGTGAAAAAGCATCTTTAAAATGTTTGTATCAAATAGGCACTCCATGTATTACTTTCACATAACCAGATTTTACTTTTTTTTTTTACTTTTAAAACCATGTTATCAATACAATAACACATTCCAGGGTGCACAATAATGCCACAATTTACTGCACACCCCAAATGACTGAAGGCACTTGGTTGCTCCTTATGCCTCACAACACACCTACCATATGGTGTGTGGTAATGTAACATTACCAAAAACAAAGGGTGTGAGAATTGGGACATTGGCAACTTTAGTTTGTCTTTGAATTGGAACCCATAAATGCTCTTTGACTGCGAATTCATCTGAACCACTTTGTGTCCTGATTAGTGGTGGGAGAAGTCCCCAAACTTCGCTAGGCGGAGTATTTTGCTTATATCGCGGAATTCTCCCATTACTCCGCATTGTGAAGTGTATATCTTCGCCTTTGTTTTTGAATGCAAAGTTCCATTAGTTGTAATGGAATTTGCATTTACTTTGCCTTCTGTATCACTTCACCCCTAATTTAAAAGCAAAGTTCCATTTAATTGAATGGACTTTGTGTTAACTTTGCCTTGTTATTGGTCTTTAAGACAAATTTTGCAGTGATTCATAGGCTGGCAGGTCACAGATCACATGGGCTCTATATTGTCTTGCACAGCCTCAGTTCATCATAGTGTGTGTAGTGGAAAGCTGGAGACAGTTTGATCTCAGAACTCTGAGATTCAAACCCTCTAAAAATCTTTAAAAGTGCCTTTTTACAACAAAATTTTGTGTCCAGATTTAGTACATCGATTGCAGGAAACCCTTGTATGTTTATATCATCAAGCGTTTATTGATTTTGTGTGGATATTGAATGTTAATTTAGTACATTCAGTGTCTGTACTGACAGACACTGTAGAAGTGTGCTTTGGGGGAGCAGCGTATCTGTGATGGAGGGAGATTCACAGTGAGAAAGGCAGTCTTTCAAACAGTTGTTGGGTAGCTACTAGCTAGTGTGTTAGTATCTGTGTGTTGATGTACTACACACAGTAATACTTGTAGTATTTTTTTTATAATTTTTTGCTGTTTGTTGTGTTGCAATGCATTTTTTCAGTCAGTTTAAAAGGTTTGGTTATAGTTAAGTGAACTGTTAAATTTTCTGCATATTACCTGCAGTGTGTGTATATGTGTGTGTGTGTGTGTGTGTGTGTATATGTGTGTGTAGGTGTGTGTGTGTGTGTGTGTGTTCCATCAGGTCAGACACATTTTATTGTGCCACACTGTAATCACAGCACTATGAGTCTCTTATCCATCTGCATTACTTTTTTAGTGCTTCGTTCCATCTGCATAGTGGACTGGTACTGCAGCTGCCCCCAAAAGGTAACATTTTTCCATTTTGGATTTATATGACCACTGGTTAAGGTGTTGTTGTGCCTGTGTGGCTGCATCTCTTGAGTACACGATCTCCATCTGTCTGTGTGTCCGCATCTGTTTAGGGCTCAGTCTCCATCTGTAAGCCACAGTTGTTGTTTTTGGGCTTCTCATCCACCCCAAAATTCAGAAATCTAAATTTGTTGTTACTTTTGTGTGTAATCCAAATAAAATGCCTGCAAAGAGACATGCATGCAAAGATGCTTCTGGCCATGGCACTACTGCCAGTGGCAAGAGTGGCCATGTACATGGTAGCACACAGCCTAAGGACATAGATGATGGCAGTAAAAGGATTTTGCCGAGTATCTTTTTCACATCACAATCAGTTGCTTCAATGAAGGTTGGAGATGCCATTGTCTCCGTCTCCGTTGGTGGTGGTAGTGAAGTTGCTGATGGTATGATTATTGGCCCAAGTTCAACTTGTAACAAGTTAACAGGTTACTAAAATATTGTGGCGTCTCAAGATGTGAGTCAAAGTGTAGTTGATGTCACACACCCCATCCCCATCCTCACAGTAGTTGAACATGATTCTAATCCTGACGATGACTCACAGTCACAATCTGTTTCCAGTGCTGTTGAGGTTATTCCTAGGCCATCCAATGATTCAAATGTTGAAGAAAAAATAGTGAATGATCTTACTGAGACTGTGGTTGGAACATGTTCTTCACAGGACAGTATCAAAGCTGAAATAGTGGATGAAGATGATGATGATCATGATGATTTCAGCAACCCTAATTGAGAACCGGAGAAAAAGAAAGTAAACGTGCCTATGTGTAAACAGTCTGTTAGTAAAGCACCCCCTCCTCAAAGTTGTGATGTAGCTGTGTCTGTTGATGATGATGACCCAGTAATAGTCATAGATTGTGATGGTCAGGTAGAGTCCAAGTCTGCCCAACAACAGGAATCATGCAGTATGGGGGTCATTTCAGTGTCTAAAAAACTGGAGTTGAATATGCAGCATCAGGGACATGTCAAAAGTAGGGCTTCAAAATCCCTTGTTTGGGATTTTTTTGTACAAGATGCAAGTGATGAAACAGTAGCAATCTGCCAGCTTTGCCAAGTGTGTGTGAGGTGTGGTAAAAAAGGTAGCCATCTGGGCACTGGGGGCCAGCATACACATTTGAAGAGCAGGCAGATGGCACTGTGGACTCAGCATCAGGGGAAGCTAATGCCATAGTGGGGCATTCATCCTCATCCACCTTATTGAGCATGGTATTGCCTTCCTTGGCTGGAAGTAGCCCAAGTAGCCATGTCTAGTAGTGGTGAAATAACACCAAAGGATTACTACAGGCAAGAGGAGGAGGATGATTTTGAATTATCAAGTAGTGGCCAGAGTGGCAGTGGTGGTGGTCTATGCAGTATTTATAGTCCTACATCAAACCCTGTGCTTAAAATGGGGAAAATAACATCATTTGTTGATGTGTCCCCCTGTGCACCCCTCATCATCACATGGCAAAAGCACTCCATCAATGGCAGTTCACAGAGCCTGTTGGCACACCACATGCAAAACAGGTAACAATGCAGCTCATGTTGCACAGTCTTTTTGCCCAGAACGTGAAATACCCATCAAATCAAGCAATGTCAAGTGAACAGAATGCTGCTGTCCAGGAAATGCTGGCAATTGACCTTTGGCCCTTCTCCTTTGTGGAGAATTTCGGATTCCTATATCTTGCAGCATGTGCCTGTCCCAAATGGAAAGTCCTGCCTAGGACCTACTTTTCCACCTGTGCTGTCCCTGAGTTATACTGGACTGTGACAGTCTGTAAGATATGCCCTTCAACATTACTCCTCACCATACATTCACTTAAGTATGGATATGTGGACAAGTGCCAAAATGGTGGGTCATTCCTATTTGTGTATTACTGTACATTGGGCACAGGTACCAGGGGTTATCAGTGCTGGTAGGATTGGAAATCAGTGTCATAAGGCAGACTGTCATGGTAGCAACCTACAGGGAATTAGACAGCATGCGATGCTTGCAATGCGCTGTGTTGCAGGGTCCCACACAGGTGAAAACATGATAGACTTGCTATTGAAAGAAACTGATGAGTGGCTGAACCCCCTTTCCCTCAAAGCTGGCTTTATAACTAGTGACAATGGATCAAAAGTCATTAAATGTTTTGGCAATGGTGGCTTTATTAGGGTTCCCTGCATGGCCCATTGTTTAAATCATGTGGTACAGGAGTTTCTGCAGCACCCTGACATCAAGCAAATGCTGACAGTTGCACGCCACATCTGTGCACAGTTTGCATGCCCTGGAAAGGCCCATGATGAGCTTAGGCAGCTGCAAATTCAAAACAGCCTCCCTCAACACTGCCTCAGGCTGGAAGTTGTCACATGCTGGAACTCAACACTTTGCATGGCAGAGTGGTTGTGTGAACAGTACAAAGCTGTCTCTGAATACATAGTAATGCACACTAGCTGTGACAGTTCAGGCACCTCAGTGTCTATGGCAACTGAACAGTGGTGCCTCATGGGCTCAGTGATATCAATTTTTAGGCCGTTTGAACATGCAACACAGGCAGTGAGTGGTGAGACTGCATCCATTAGTCAAGCCATTTCACTGCTGTGGGTGCTGAGGCAGACTGTATTGAATCTGCAGCCTAGCCTTGATGTGTCTGGAGATAGGTCAAGCAGTTCATTACTTAAACACATGCTCACAATATTTGACCACAATCGCTACATCTCCACTATTCAGCAAAGTGCAGAATTTGGAATAGCAACAATGCTGGACCCACGCTACAAATGTGGCATTGCATCCTTACTGGAGGGAGAGCCTGATCAGATCTAAAACCTTAATGAACAGCTGGTGCGATTGGTTCATGGGGCACAGACTTCACGTACAAAGTTTGGCAAACCACAGAAAAACAAGACTGAAGGTCACTGGGGAGTAAGCACATCCAGTAAAGTGACTGTGGGGCGGGGGGGGTGTCAGCAAAACAGGTTGCCATTAATCCACTTTGGGGTGCCTTGTCTCAAGTAGGAATTTGTGACCTCGATGAAGCCTGTGAACAGGTGGATGACTGATCATCAGAACTGCATACAGCACAGAAAATGGCTAATGTCTATTTGGCAGAAAACATGCGTCTGTCAGTACGTGATGATCCTCTGCTGTACTGGAGTAATAAGTTCAATCAATTTTTTTTTTTTAAATTTTTATTTGTTTAACACAATTCATAAATGTCAAAGCACTGTACAGTCATAAAATTCACTAAAACCATATAAAACACTCTAAAACTAATTAACATTAGTTATAAACATACATTTCCAATGAATGTCCAGAGCTAATTTCAGTAGCACTGAAGTACCTGACCAGCCCACCCTCCAGTGTAAGTGTGGAAAGGGTATTCAGTTCTGTGAGGGCAATACTGCGTGACTGTCATACTAACCTCTCACCCACAAATGTCAGCATGCTGACATTCATAAAAATGAATCAAGGCCACATACCAAGTCAAACTACACATCTGTGTTTGTACCCCGTCACAATGATGGTTGTGCTGATGATGTGGGTGAAGCAGACCATCCTGGTGGCAGTGTCAAATGGTCTACCATTAAGGTTGATGATTCAGTCGTGGAAAAAGAATTCCTGAGTGGGCACAATTCCAACCTTGATGACTGGGAGGGCAGTTTCCTCTTTGATCAGAAGAATGAGGATGATGGTGCTGGTGGTGTATAATGGGTTTAAAGGCTGTTGCATTTCTGTAATGTTACCCTTTTTTCTTTTAAAAAAGAAAAACAGTGTCCTTAACTCTCATTCCGTATGACAGATATGCACAAATTAACCCATTATTCTATTTTACCTTTCCATTGATAGATTTTTAGGGTTCCACTATGCCACGGTGACAAGAAATTTGTCAACCGACGGCACAGTGATAGCACAACACTGCCAACTGGTGTTGTGCTGTTGCTCAGGGACAAGTGTTTTCTTTGGGGGGGCTTTTCCCCCCACATCCCTCATACTTTAGATTACTAACCAGTCGGAATTAGTTCGGGGATCGGGGCAAACACCTCCCCGGCACTAGTGTCGGGTAGTGAAGACCATCAGAGCAACTGCCGACAATGTCGCTGTGATGGTCTTCACTGTAGAACTGACGCTGCATGATCAGTATACGCATTTTCAGAGTACACTTAACAGAATGTGTGCAGCTGTCGTTAGCAAACACAGCCAGCATCATAAACACAACTTTCCAGTTTTTGTAGCCACTTAAATACTGCTGATTAAATGACAGATATCCTCCTCCTCCTCCTGAGTACTCAAAGACTGTAACACACCATATCCAGCCACTTGTCTTGATAAGAGTGAGAGACAGAGAATGCGTACCTGTGCCCATGCCCAATGAACAATCCCACAACCAGCCACAGCCACCCTTCTTGATGAGACTAAGAGACAGAAAATGTGTACCTGTGCCCATGCACAATGAACAAACCTGCAGCCAGCCACAGCCACCCATCTGGATGAGAGTGAGAGACAGAGAACGTGTACCTGTGCCCATGCTCTGAAGGAACCCGTAGCCAGTCACAGCCACCATTCTTCATATTATCATTATTTCACAGTGAGTATGTATTAATTTGTTATACTGTGGTTTTTTCTTGAACTGTGTTAATGCTTCCTTAACCATTTTATAGATGACTTTGTCACCAAATCCCAGCAAGTGATTTTTGCTTTTTTCACAGGTTCCACATACAAACAGTGTAACAGGATAGAGCTTGGAGTACTGGAGTACCATAACCACCCAAAGGATAGCATTTAATTTAGTTATTTAACCAGGTGAGGCACACTAAGCTGAAAGCTTTTTGACAGGTGCAACCTGGGAGCACAGGGAAGTTAAGTGACTTGCTCAGGGTCACACAGTATGCTAGTGGAAGCTGTGGGATTCAAACCCACGTGTGGTCTGCTGGATGTCACCCGATTTGCAGCTCAGAGCCTTAAACCACTGCGCTATACTGCCTCATTTTCAGGTAAGTATCAATCGTATTTAATCTGTTCTTTTTTGTCTTTCTTTTTTTCATGCCGGTGTAAAGCATACAACAGAGGTGACATACAGGCCAGATAATATATTTTTCATGCACATCTGTCACTGGCTTACTTCAGCACACCATAGGTGTACTATGTTTTATCCTAGTCATGACAACATGGTATGTAATGTAACTTAAGATAATAGAGTGTGCCAGTGCATGTCACACGCACTAAACTTGTTAGATGTTGGTATTCTAGTGACTTACTAATAGCTTGGTATTTTAATCTGGATATAACAGATAGGAACAGCCACATGTGTAACAGAATGTTTTAGTGCAATAAAATCTGAATAATTTTTTCTTCATCTTTTTGCAGGCAACATTTAGGTGCTGTGTGTTGCCATCGGTGCTTTTTTCAAATTAGAACATGTACAACTTGTTTGAATCTGGAGGATACACAGAAAACCTACAAAGAAGACAAAACCATTACTGAAACTTGTTTTCAAATGATGCCCGACTCCCCACCCCACCCCCAAAAAAATACTTACCCTTTATGGCTTGACACTAGTTTTCGTAGAGCAAAAGTCAGCAGCAAGCTAAAATGCGCACAACCCAAGTAGGACTCAATAACCTGTTGGAGAAAAAAAAAGATTATGGCCCAGATATTCAAAAGGGTTGCGCGCATACTGGCACACTAATCTGATGCGCTGGTGCGATATTTAAAAGGGAAAGTGCGCTGCACTAAATCCCGATGTGCCGGGCGCATCAGTAATGTATGCAGGCACAGGTGGGGGGGCATGCCCATGCATAAACTGCACAGCCTAATATTCAGCCCGGGCCATGCAGAGTTATGCAGGCGCAACTCCTACCTGTGCCTGCACAAAGTTACGCTGAAAAAAAAAGGAACAAGTAGAGGGCCACCCACAGGTAAGCTGCCACATTGCAGGGCGCAACACAGCAGCTGCCACCTGTGGGTGGCCCTGAACTCATTCTGCACACCTGGCTTCCCCCATACCCTGATTGGGGCTGAGTAACCCCCATTAGCCTGATCATGAGCATAATAGTATCCCCCCATTAGCCCGGTGGCATAACTGTAAGTTCCTCCCACCCCCCATTAGCCTGATACGTAGGCATAATAGCATCCCTCTGATCCCCCTGCAGCCCGATCGTGGGCATAATAGTATTCCCCACCCCCTGCAGCCCAATCACGGGCATAACTGAAAGTGTCCCCCATTAGCCCGATCGCGGGCATCAGACCCCCCTAAAGTCCAATATCCCTGGTGGTCCAGTGGACGCGAGAAGCCGATCGCGGGCTGCATCTCCACCTCCCCACATCAACATGAATTCATTCACATATCTGGACTGACTTGTATGGTATGGGCTGCACCCATTGGCTCATGCTCTGAACCAGTGGGTGTGCATCTGCCTAACAGTCGGGCCAGTGATGGGATGGCAGGCGGAGTGGGGTGCTGCCTCCCGCCCGGCTGGCGGGGAGCAGGGTGGTGGGCCGTGGGGTGGGGGGGTGGGACACCAGATCACCAGGGATTTCTGACGGGGAGGATGCTGCCCACAATCGGGCTTCTCGCAGTCCACTGGACCACCAGGGATATTGGACTTTGGGAGGAGGTCTGATGCCCGTGATCGGGCTAATGGGGAGGACACTTTCAGTTATGCCTGATCGGGCTACTGGGGGAGGACACTTTCAGTTATGCCTGTAATTGGGCTGCAAGGGGGACACTTTCAGTTATGCCTTGATCGGGCTGCAGGGGTGGGGGATATTTATTATGCCCGCGATCGGGCTGCAGGGGGGTTGGGGGGATACTATTATGCCCACGATCGGGCTGCAGGGGGGTCGGGGGATACTATTATGCCTGCGATCGGGCTGCAGGAGAGTCGGGGGGATACTATTATGCCCGCTATCAGGCTGCAGGGGGCGTCGGTCCCCGACGGCTGCTGCCTGGCAGGGTGCCAGGCACAAGTCATCGGGAATCGGCGCACCTGCATGCTAATGGCATGCAAATGGGGCCGTAATTAGATGCAAATGACCCCCCTGCACCTTGCATAAGTTATGGCTCCATTTGCATGTCACCCTTTGAATATCGCAGGTGCTGCACATGGCCCAATGGAACTTGTGCCACCGCATCTCAATGCTCCACTCTGACCACTTGCGCTGGCGCAGTTCCACTGCGCCATGCACAGTGGGTGTGGCCAGGGGGTGATATTCAAAGAAGTTGTGCAATAGTGCAACTCTGTTGAATATCGCCCTGGCCACACCCCAGCGAAACCTTTTTGAGCAGCGCAGGGGCTTGGGCCACACAATGGCGCAGTTTGAAGATCTGGGCCCATATGTATATAAATATATATATATAAAATTAATGTCTGGGTCTCTGAAAAAAACATGAACATGAAATGCACTGTAACTTACCAATGGTGGTATCAATACATGACATAGAGTAATATGTTTTAGTCAGTGCAACAGCTTAATGATCCTCCAGAACATCACAGTATGGTTCACCCAATGGACATCTGTGGCTATCATCATTTGCTGGTAGCACACAGTGCATCAGCTCAGTCAGCAGCAGCAGGAAACAGAAGTACAACAGCAGCAGCAGGTGCCAGAGTTGTGGCTGTTGGTGCACGCCATAATCAGTGTGCCCTGCAATTAGTGTGACTTTTCAGCACATTTTCTCATGTGATTCTTCTTCTTCTGGGTTCAGGCCTTTTCACAACAGTTTAACAGCAGCCATTTTAGTGGGCACACTTATGCAGAGATGTGGCTGTTGGTGCACGCTTTAATCAGTGCATTCTGAAATAAGTGTGACTTTTCAGCATATTATCTCAGGTGATTCTTTTTCTTCAGGGTTTGGGCCTTTCATAACCATTTAAAAGCAGCCATTTTATAGGGCACACCTATGCAGAGTTATGGCTGTTGGTGTATGCTTTAAGGAGTGAGTCCTGAAATAAGTGTGATTTTTCAGCACACTTTCTCATGTGATTATTCTTCATCTGGGGTCAGAACAATAATACTGCATGCTGAATGATGTAGCAAGATAGAAGTCTAAGCATGCTACATTCACATATCATAGTAATTTTTTTTCCTGGGGGGACAGTAATTGTGTTGTGTGATGGCAGGGTATTTTGACTGTGGTTGTTGTGGGTGTGTTAAGAAAACAGAACACAAGCAACAGTAACCAAAATCTTCTATTGCATGACAACTATCGCAGCAGTGCGATAATCGGTTGAACATTTTTGCCTGTGCTTTTCTATGCGATTTTCAATTGCTAGTACCTATCGACTGACTTGTCTATATGATACCCTTATTTCTACAATTTACATCTACGGGACTACGTTTTTTCACATATGACATAATAAACAGCGTTCCTTTTAATCTTGCTTGCAGCAGGCTTTCATCAGTAGTCACACCAGTTTTGGTACATCTATCATTTAAATCCTTTCTGTTGAGACTACAACAAAGTACCATGCAATCCAGTAGGACATGGTACACCACCATTACATTACAGAGCAGTAGGTGTACAAAAACAGCTGGGTTAAATGATTAAAACAACGGTTCAAAACAAGATTAAAAGGAGCACTACTATTATTTCATATCTGAAAAAAGGTAATGGTATCATACAAACAAGTCAATAAATTAGGGACAATTGAAAATAGAATAAAACTGTATAAGTCAAAATTGTTCAAGAGGAGGTGTGCATCGTCAGGTGGTTATTATTACCCAGCACCCCTCAAACATATATAATAGCTGACGTGCTCCAGTGTTGAGGGGTATTAATAATACCATGTGGTCCTGTCCAGTAACAAAGGTAGATCACCCTGAATGTGTACTCACAGAAAAACACAGCAGTGTCCGAAACCAGCTGACACAACCCCCAGGGAGGCACACCAATTTTAATTTGGGGATGTCCGTAAATGAATTGAGACTTTGAGAGTATGCACTCAACTGACATGTATGGGCATGATTTTTCTAGAGCATCTCGTACTACTTAGTGTTGCTATTTACAGAAATCAAAGCAGTCCCAGGAGTGGAGTAACAGACACTCTTATTCTAGCAGTCACTTTCAGTTTTCTAAAGTGCAGCTATAAATAGCACTAACAGCTAAAGAAAGATTGCACCCATCCAGGTCAATGGAGTGCACACTCACCATTGGGAGGGGGGACAACCTGCTACTGCAACTGCTATGGCAGCTCCAGCATAACTTCCTGCTGCTGCTGCTGACCTGCAGGGGCCATGGCAGGCAGAGGGGAGCGGTGGTAGGTGCCACTGGTGGGGGTGCTTGTGTGGCACCAGTGCCTCCTCTTTCAGGGAGGGGAGCACTAGCAGCACTAAAGACAGTGCTGTGATTGATGCGCGTGATGCCACCATGCATACGTGGCCCCGCTCACTGTCCTCTGCATGCCCAGAAGAAACAAAACTACCTCTTTCCATTTTACACACAAAAACAAAAAAAATCACTATTAAGAACAACTACTGAAACAAAAAATAAAACGGGTAAACTAAGGAATCAGGACATAGAATAAGAACTCAGAATCAAAAGGGGCACAACTCAAAACAACAAATAGGCAACTAAACTACCAAAAAAACTCTAAATTCAATAAAAGATTCAAAATATAACTCTATCTCTCTAGCAGACAAAAAAGCTCCTTCACCAAGTCTAGGCAAGGCAAAAGTGAAACTATTTTACTGTCTTGCGTGATTAACTTCCTGTCTGCAGCATGTGACCTACAGATTGTGAGTCTGTGACTCATGAGATCTGTGGGCTGTTTCATTATCACACACTTTGGCTTTGTGTGTTAATAAGGTGAAGTCAATGGGAAGTCAGCAACGCAAAGTCACTCATTATAATGGGGTCTTCCCATAGCATTAAACAAACATGAAGTGAGGCACTTCGCCTGCACTTCATCAAGGAATTTTAACTTCGCTGCATCTCTAGTCCTGACGCCATAATTGGCACGGGGTAAAGCAGATCATGGTACAAACAGGTGGCAAAAAAGCTCTGAGGTCAGCAATGAATCTGATTTATTGTAGCTTACTTGTGGCAGGTGGTATTGGCATCCATCTGCTGCATGGATTTCATTTTGTGGGGTTGTAGCAGATTCTACAAAACTCATTAAGACCACCAGAGTCCAGTGTGAACCACAGTAATAGTAACCATTCATTGCCAACCTCAAGGCATATACCCCCTTGCAGTCTCTGCTTTACTGCCACGCCAGCTACTGTGTTTTCTCTGGAGGTGGGACCCATAGATTTTCAAATTAAATAATAATACCTACCTCTCCAAAAAAAAAGCCATGCATCAAAAAAACATAAAAAGCAATAAGTGAAAACACATTAAATGTAGTCTACTGCCCCCGTTCCACAAGTAGATGTCATTAAATGAACTTTGGTAGTCCACTGGCTACACCTGATCCATGAAAACATGTCATTAAATGAACCCTGGTAGTCTACTGCCCCCCCTGATCCACAAGTAGATATCATTAAATGAACCCTGGTAGTCTAGCAAACCCATTTGACCCAACAAGTAGATGTCATTAAATGAATCTTAGTAATCTACTGCCCACCCATCTATGAGTAGCTGTCATTAAATGAACCCTGGTAGTCTACTGTCCCTCTAGCCACAAGTAGATGTCATTAAATGAATGCTAGTAGTCTAGTGAACTTACCTGATCCACAAGTACTGTAGATGTCATTAATCCTGGTAGTCTACTGCCCTCCCCAATGGTAGTCTTCAACCCCATGCCACCAGTAGCTGTCATTAAATAAATCCTGGTAGTCTACACTGCACACCTCATCTATGAGTATATGTCATTAAATGAACCCTGGTAGTCTACTGTCCCTCGATCCACAAGTAGATGTCATGAAATGAACCCTGGTACTCTATTTCCTCCCAGTTGACAAGTACATGTCATCAGATAAATCCTGGTAGTCTACTGCCCTCCTGATCCACAAGTAGATGTCATTAAATTAACCCTGGGAAGTCTACTGACCCACCCCTGATCCATGAGAAGATGTCATTAAATGAGCCTTGATAGTCTAGTGATGCCACCCAATCCATGAGCAGATGTTACTAAATGAAAGCTGGTAGTCTACTGGTCCCAGTCAATGAGTGGTTGTCATTAAATGAACCCTGGTAGTCCACCCCCCACCCGATTCATGAGTAGATGTCATTAAATTAACCCTGGTTATCTTCTTGCCCCTTCCTGATACATGAGTAGATGTTATTAAATGAATGATGGTAGTCTACTGCCCCTGACCCACAAGAAGTTGTCATTAAATGAGCCCCAGTGGTCTAGTTGGTAGTCTAGTGGCCTAACCCCCTTACCTGAGTAAAACATCACAAATAGAAAACTTGGTAGTCAAGTGGTACCTCCCTCCAGCCCCTTCCCTGATTAAATACGTTTTCATACCTAGTAATCTAGTGGTACCCTCCCCATCTGATCCCCCTTACAAACATGCGTAACTCTCCATCTCCCTCCCTGGCCCACCCACTCAGTACCAGCCACTTACCACCCAGCATCCACCCTTGATTCACCCATCCATCCTTGCAAGCACAGCTGTCAGATCTGCAGAGATGGCTACTAGCACAGACCCTCACCTCGCCACCTCAGCAGGATGCTGTCTGACAGGGAGCAAGCAAATGCATACTGTAGAAACAGTTGTTTCTATAGTACTGTACATATGCATTCACTTTCTGTCAGTCAGATAACAGTCAACCAAGGTGATGAGTGGAGGATCTGTGCTGGTCACCATCTTTGTGGATCTGCTGGCTGTGCATGCATAGATGGATGGGTGCATCAGTGCTGGACAGTGGGTGAGGGGTGATGGGTGCTTAGTGAGTGGGCTGGGACTACGAATGTTTTAATGGAGATGAGGTGTGGGAATACCACTAGCATACTAGGGATGAAAATTACAGGCACTCCAGCATTTACTTGTTGATCGGGTGGAGGATACCACTTAACTACAAGAGATGGACATTACATAACACTGGCATTTTCTCAGGGATTGGGAGGGAGAGGGTACAGCCTGATTAGCAGGGATGGAACTCACACAAAACTGGAATTTATTCAAGAATTGGATTGGAGGGTAGTACCACTGGACTACTGTGGTTAATTTTTTTGACATCTACTCAGGGTTAAACGGTGGGACCCAAGACTACCAGAGTTCATTCAATGACATGTACTCATGGATTGGGAAGCCACTAGATTACCAGGGTTCATTTTACTAACATTTACTCTGGGATTGGGGGAACCACTAGACTGCCAGGGTGTGTATCAAAGGCTCTGCACAATGCCTTCACTCATTTGTGTGTGGAATCATTGTACAGAGCTGCTAATTGGCACATAATGACATGCAAATAGCCCCTTAGTGTCTTGCATGCCATATGCAGTCATTAGCATTCTGGCAACTGAATATGTCTCTCATGAGCAGAGGCAATATCCTATTTGGGACATATTCTCTCTCTCTTTCTTTGCTGCTGAGAGTCTGTAGCCAGCACAGGGCCATATTACTGCCACACATTTCACGTTGCATGGTGGCAACATGGCCCCATAATTATGGAAGAGTGAACCACGCAGGGTGTGCTGCCTATATGAAGAGGGCACCTTGATCCTCACTTGCTATGTCACGTGTGTCACTGTTGCTTGCACAGCAATAGTATTCACTTTTAAATGTTTGGGTCCATTGACCTTCAGGATACGCTGTTCTTATATACCAGGCTCACTTGAAATGTTTAATTTAAATTAAACTATATTTTTTACTGTTCTGCAAGTGCCAGTACAACAACCAGTTCAATCAGAACGATACACTTCCCGCTCAACTTGACACAAGCCAGATTGTGCCAGTAGTTGTGCTGCCGGTTGTGACTTCACAAAGCCCATATCCTGCTCTAGTGACCCCAGTTCAGCATATTTAATATTCTCTGCAGATGCTTCATACAGCTTTACATTGTCCCTCTTCCATCTGCTTCTTTGTACATATTTCTGCTCTGGCTTCCTTCCTTGTCTCCTCTAAATATAACCACTCCATATGGCTTGGCATCATTCCCTCCAATCCAACTGGTAAAGCATTAACCCTTCCTCCATCCCTCCCACTTCATAGTTTGGTGGCCAGGCTTAGCAGCAGCCAGTTTGTGTGGCTTATAAAAACTCCTACCAGATGATTCCATCAAACAGCCACTTCACTACATTCCATCCTGCCTGCTGTTCCCACTCATAAGCTGCTCTAACTCTACCCCAGTCAGGAAATCATGACAGTGACATGCATGGCTTAACAATGCTTCTGTCAGCTATTCACTTCAAATATCTATTTCCTAGCTCCAGACCAAGACGAAGATTAAATTTCTCTGCAGAATGCAGCGGCCTGCAGCTCCAGCCACACCTACCCATTACTTACATAGTTCAAGTCTGTATCTCCAGATGAATTGTTCAGACAAGGCAAGGCAAAGCAAGGCATATTTATTTAAAAAGACGCCCAATCCCGGAGGCTGTGGGTGCCATACAAATAAATAGACAGATATTCAAAAAACAAAATCAATAAAAAAACAAAAATAAAGATATGTACATACAGGTAATTAACTCCACATAAAAATATTTCTCATAAATAATAAACTAAACATCAAATTACCAATAGCTGCGGTCTGATATACAGATGAACAGCTTAATCCAGAAAGACCTGGGCAAATAAGATGGCCTTAAGGCGGGCCTTGAATACCTCCAAAGTAGGGGCCCCCTTAACCCCGAGGGGCAGCGAAGTACACAGGATGGGGGCAGCGACACTAAACACCCTGTCACCAGCCAATTTCAACCTCATACTGGGAATCACCAGGGGGCACCCACAGGAGAAACAGAGGGGGTGAACTGAAAGAGCAGGTACAAGAAGATCTAACAGATAACCAGGGCACTGACCATGTAGGGCCTTATATGTGAGAAGATCCATCTTAAAGAGGATCCTCCACCTGACTGGTAGCCAGTGCAGCTCACGCAACACCTGTGTAATATGGCAAAATTTTGGCTGCCCAGTAAGTAACCGAGCAGCTGCATTCTGCACTAGCTGCAGTCTGTGGGGAGATCATCCCATGACCCCAAGGTAGAGTGCATTACAATAGTCAAGCTTTGATGTAACTAAGGCATGTATCAAAGTGGGGAGGTCCAGAGGCGGACCAAAGGGCTTTATCCTGGTGACATTTCTCAGATGGAAAAAGCAGGAGTGGACAGTGGAAGATATCTGCACCTCCATCATCAAACTCCTATCCAGAATGACACCAAGATTTCACACCCTAGAAGAGGCCTTCAATGGAACAGATCCCAGAACAAGTCCAGTCTCTGATCCAGAGGCCATCCTGTCATGCACTCTGTTCGACTCCACCACCAATACCTCTGTCTTATCGGGGTTCAGTTGCAACCAGCTAGAGACCATCCAATCATTGATCTCAGCAAGGCTGCTGTTTAGCACAACTACCATGTTGAATGTTCCTGGGGCAAAGGATAAGTACAGCTGGGTATCAACAGCATAGCAATGAAAACCCAAGCCATACTTCCTAATGATCCGTCCCAGGGGTAGCATATACACTGCAAACAACATTGGAGCTAACACCAACCCTTAAGGCACTCCACAAGATAGGGGGCTGGGGTGGAGGAAAAATTTCCCATCACAACCCGTTGCCTCCTGTTGGTTAAAAAGGACTCAAACCAGCAGATGACAGTGCCGGTGAGTCTGCAGAGTTCCCTGAGGTGGTCGTGCAACACACAATGGTCCACAGTGCCAAATGCTGAAGAGAGATCAACAAGAACAAACATTGTCTTTTCTCCTCGATCTCTAGCCCTGAGGACATCATTTTGCACCCAAACAGGCGTGGTTTCTGTGCTATGCCTCACCCGAAACCCCGACTGGAAGTGTTCATACAATTCATGGGTCACAAGGCACTCCTCCAACTGAAGCACCACTACCTTCTCCATAATCTTCACCAAAAAGAGAAGGTTGGAGATAGGTCAGTAATTTGCCAAAACCTCCAGGTCCAAAGATGGTTTCTTTAAGAGTGATCTTACCAATGCCTCCTTCAAGGTATCAGGAAAGACCCCCTCAGACAAAGAACACCGGACAATCAGAGCAAGCACCGGGCCAATGGCATCGACAAATCTCATCAAGAAATGCATCGGCTCCGGGTCCAGTTCGCAAACAGTGTGCTTCATATTGGTTACCACCCCGATGAACTCACCTGCCTCCACTGGTCTAAACTCCCCCCAACCAGGTGGAGTGCACTCAGAACACTTCTGGTGACAACTGCGAGCTATGGCATTGCTGACTGGAGGAACCCCCTGCCGGATACCAGACACTCTGTCCGAGAAGAACTGAGCAAACTCTTCACATTCAGCATTACAAAAATAATTCTCTGGCTGTAGACAGGCTGGACGAAGTAGCCTGTCCACAGTCTGAAAAAGTACAACTGGTTGGTTCTTCCTGGCAGCAATCTCCCTGGACAGGAACACTGCCTTCTTACGGTTGATTGCTTCCTGGTATGCATTATAATGCACACGCAGGGCCAGTTTGTCCTCCTCCAGGCTGGACTTTCTCCAGCAGTTCTCCAACCCCCTGCCCTTTCTCTTTATCATCCTGAGGTCCCCATCAAATCACAGGGACCTCAGGGGACACTTCTCTTTACAATACAGTATCGTCTCTCCAGCCAGATCCCCCACACCCAACACAATTTTGCCACCTACTGATAAGAACACATCAAGATAAGAATGATTGTTTGTACTGTACCTATACTCATAAAACCATTTTAAAATATTTGGTCAGTTTTGTATTATTCTCAACATTCTGGTCCTCCAACCCCTGGTTTTACAACACCCTTCCCAGTCCAATCACTGACCTTCTTATAGACTGTCTGGATACCCATCAATGACCCAGGACCATGCTTGGTGGTGGATTGCCTGCCATGCCTGTCATGCATGGTGGGGTGGATTGCACCAGGGCATTTTTCCATATAGTTGTCTCCCAGGGTGCTTGTGTACAGTAACCCCCATGCACATGAGAGATTGCATGCATGCATGCAGGGATCTGCTGGCACTCCCTTCCCCCACTCATGTGCTCACTTGCACTATGACTTGGCCTCTACCAAGTGGCAGTCCTACTGCAAGACTCAGTGTACCACTGCCCAAGAGGGAGGGCTGTCTTTGGTATACCTGACCCTTCCTCCCCCAGCAGGCCCTCAATGACCAAAACTCATTCCCAATCCTGGGCAACAAACGTCATGAGCAATAGCTCTACTGCTGCACCGACAGAAGCACAATGTTTTAAAAACATTTCCTGTAGTCACACAAACTCACCCATTTCATAATCACAATAAGGCACTCCAGGATATGTGTTCTGGTGGTTAACATAAACTCCTTGGGTGAATGAAGTCACTTAATAGCACCTCATGCCTTACAATGTACTCAAGGTGTGACATTATTCCAGCATAACCCACATCATTTCATGCTTTGTTGCTTAAATTGAAACATTATGAAATCCCACCAAAGAATCAGCAAATGTCATAGGTAGATAGGATTAACCAATTAATTAATAATTCATCTGAAATTCATAGCAGTTCTGCTCATATATTTGTTGTAACAGATGTGGATATTCCAAAAAGTAGCTTACAGTGAAAGTACTCAATACATGTAGGGCCCCATATTTAAAAGTGGCAGGCTGCATCGTCCAAGTGCTTGTGCCGCACAACTGAAATGCGCCGGTACAAAATAATGGTAAATTCAGAAGTTGCGCTGTAATATGCAATTGCACATGTGCAGCTGAATATTGCAAACATGCATGATCACACAGTGGGAGATGCACTGCACTGCAGGTGCCCAGAGCCTAGTGCAAAGCATACAGAAGTATGTGATGCAAAGCCACATATGCAGCATGCAAATGTGCAATATTCAGCCAGGATATGCAAATGGCCTCACTGAACAGTCAGTGCCCAAACACCACATTTGCATCTCATTACTGGAATGCATTTAGGCCATTTGCATACCATTGGCATGCACAGTTCCAACATTACAGGGCAGCAGCACCACCACTCCACAAAGGTGATCAGGAGGTACTGCAGCCTAGCAGGCAGGTGAGGATGCATGGTTGTGTGATGGTGGACTGCACTGGCCTGAGTACAGTGCTACATAACCCCCAACCCCTCAGCACCCAAATGTGTGCCAAGATGAGTGACAACTGGTCAGTGTGTGTGGCACTGTAGCAAACATGACAGTGAAAGCTCAGAAGACTGTGGAAATAAGTGCACTACCCATGACCATGTCCATGTCCTAGGTGGCTGCTCGCACAATACTGGAAGGGTTGAGTGTCCTTGGGACATGCCCCTACTGCCTGCAGACCACAGGTGGTGCCAACCCTGCTCCCACAGCTCACAGTTGTGCATGGTCCACCACCAGTACACCACAGTGACCAGATCTCAGGGCCCCTGTGGCATTGGCATGTTGCAGGAATGGCATCAGTGACATGTATGTGGTTCCTGGTGGTGTGGGTCTGGCACGGGCATGCTGTGTGCACCTATGTTGTTCCACCATGGGTGTGTACCACTACGCTATCCCTGACCCATGCCATACTGCCACCATTACCACCATAATTCTGCACTCCATTGTCCAAGACACCACCATGGGTGAACACCTTCACTGGATGGCACACTGATGGACACATGGGTGCAGGCAATGGCACCTGGTACATGTGCTGCATTGTAGCTGTCTGCTCCACTGGTGTGCTGGAGGGGTGCCTGACCAGCAGGTGGCAGCTTGGTGTCCCTGACCTGGGTGTGGTGAGTTGGTGGCTGACTAGGCAGTGCCAGTGGTATCACCCAGCAGCACCCAGCAGGTGCCCAGCATGCAGGCACAGTGCAGTTCTGGTTTTGGGCACTATTGTCCTGGCATGACTATTGTGTGTGGGTGCCTGGAGCATATCCTGGGGCACTTCTGAGGACTGCCTCAGGGTCACCTGTCTGCAGTTCTACAGCCTGACTGTGGGTGGCTGGCTGATTTAGATCATCCCTTTACATAACTAACTTTGCACAGCACAGTTGTGTAATGCACGACGCATGCACCGCATATTTTGGCTGAATGTACACTTACGCAGCACATACAGGTGCTCACCCCATTTTTTGTGCACTGCATACATTATTTCTGCACAATCACATATTTGAAAATGTGTGACACATCTCTCCCTTTGGAATATTGTGCTTCTGCGCATTTTCTGGGATGCACCATGCATCTCCATTTTGGGCCAAGCATCTCCTTTGAATATGTGGGCCCTAATGTCCATCTGCCAAGTCAGGCTAACATATGTGTCTCTTGAAATAAAAAAATGATCACCAGTGAGGTATGATAAAGTGTTCTTAATTATATATGCCTTAATATTGTACTAAATAGGATTACACAATTCTAGAACAAAGAAATCATTCCAGGACACAGTAGTGCCTTGCTTCAGTGCAATCACATTTATTGATTTATTTTATTTATTGTGTTGTCTAATCCATGGAAAAAATATACAGAGATTCATAAAGCACATTTACAAATGTAGCCTGGGGAGAAAGGAATTGGGATACCAACATAGTACTAATTTATATACAGTAAATAGCAGCAGTTAAATATAAAGCACAAATATGTTACAAATAGCAACAAGAAACAATTATTGTTAGAAAAATGCTCAATGAGCTGTGAATGAGCTTGGTACATCCTGCAGACCTGGGTTTGATTCCCACAACCTCTGCATGCATACTGAGTGACTCTGAGCAAGTCACATAACCACCCCAGTGCTTCTGGGTCACCCCTGAAAACAGGTACCAATGCCTAGTGGGCCTTACCGGATTACTAAAGAAGAAGCATAACAAAAACGTAATCTTATTCCAAGAAGCAGAAGAAAGCAGCACTCAACTCCTCCCATATACAGGCACACTCTTAAAAATTAGAGTTTTATCAAAGGACTTCTTTATTGTGCAAATATTACAACAACAGAGAAGAAGATGCCACTATGGACTCCAGCCTAACATTTTGCAACAGTTGTGCTTCATCAGTGGCATGCAGCACCTCTGATGAAGCGCAACCACACAAAATGTTAGTTTATTGTCCATAGTGGCATCTTTGTCTCTGTTGATATAACTTTTGCACAAGCTGCTTTCCTCCCAGTAAAGATGTGGCTATGATTTCACTTTAATTTTCAAGAGTAGTTCTGTATACTGGAGGCAAGAAGTGCTGCTTTCTTCTGCTTCAACAGAAATGTGCTACTCCTTCTTTCTCTACTTTTAGCCCTCCTGCAATGATGCAATCTTTCCTTTCATACAGTATTCCAGGACTTAGGTATCATACCCCTACATTGGTGCTGGTGGTGGCAAAATTTTCCAATCCTCAGTATTCATTCTGTCTGTTCCCTTAATTGCAGGTCTTCTAAATCCTGAGAAGATTCATCAGTGCAGTAAAAAGCATTTCACTGTCTATGTGCATGATACCCAAATTGTAGATTACACTTCAATACTTGAATGCTTCGTAAAGCTTCTCTTTCAGTGTTCCATTTTTTTCAAATGCTCACATAGTTGTTAGGAGATACTTCAACACTGATCCTTCCCTTAATGTCAATTGATGCAAAGAATATTGGAACACGAACTGCAGTCAAAATGAGTAATACCAGTAATGGAACAGCCATAAAATCTTCTTGAAGCATAGCATAGGCCAAATGCATCAATGAGATATGTGTCTGTAGGTGTGTGTGTGTGGGGGGGGGTATTACTACAGTAGATGCCTGCTCCAAAGAAAGGTGTAGTGGATGTGGAAGTTGGACACTATCAGTCCTAAGGGACTGAAGGATGAATTTCGCATACAGGCCCAGATATTCAAAAAGGTTGTGCCATGCGCAATAGGGTTGCGCCTGTGCAAGTCCGAACTTGCGCCATTCTGCGATATTCAGCAGGAGGCAGTTGCGCCACTGAAAACAGGCTGAGCAACAGCACAATGCAAATGAATGCATGCTGAACTGGAGGGGGAGGAACCATGCATAAACTGCACAGCCCGATATTCAGCCGGGCTGTGCAGAGTTGTGCAGGCGCAACCCCCAACCTGCGCCTGCACCACTTTGAGCCAAAAAAAAAGGATCAAGTCGAGGGCCACCCACAGGTGAGCTGCTGCATTGCAGGGTGCAACACAGCAGCTGCCACCTGTGGTTGGCCCCCCACCCACTCCCTGTGCCCTCCCTGCAGCCCGATCATGGGCAAAACAGTGTAGAATCCCCACCACCACCCCCACTGGCCCGATGCAGGCATAGTTTAATCCCCACCAGCCCGATCACGGGCAGCAATGTGGTCCCCTCAACGTATCCCTGGTGGTCCAGTGGACCGCATATCCTGATCGTGGGATGGTAATAAGTAAACCCCCGAGCCGTATCCCTGGTGGTCCAGTGGACCGTACATCCCTGATCGTGGGATGGTAATAAGTAAACCCCCGAACGTATCCCTAGTGGTCCAGTGGACCGTATATCCCAATCGCAGGATGGTATTAGAAACCCCCTAACACATCCCTGGTGTTCAGTGTCCCCACCCCACCCACCCACGAAGCCCCACCACCCGCCCCCGCAGCCGGGGCGGCAGCATCCCACCCACCTGCTGCCTTGCCGCCACTGATCTGACTGTTGTAGGGCTGCACACCATTGGTGCAGTGCAAGAGCCAATGGGCGGCAGCCCATACCGCAAAGACAGTCCAGTTTGGGGTGGGGACACCAGACACCAGGGATGTGTTCAGGGGTTTCCATACCATCCCACGATCGGATGTATGGTCCACTGACCGCCAGGGATATGTTTGGGGTTACTTATTACCATCCCGCGATCGATATATGGTCCATTGGACCACCAGGGTACATTGGGGAGCTCAATGCTGCCCGCGATTGGGCTGGTGGGGGGGAATTAAACTATGTCCGTGATTGGGCCAGTGGGGGGTGGTGGGGATTCTACACTGTTTTGCCCGCAATCGGGCTGCAGGGGGCGTCGGTCCCCGATGGCTGCTGCCAGGCGCAAGTCCTCGGGGATCAGCGCACCTGCATGCTAATGGCATGCAAATGGGGCCATAATCAGATGCAAATGGCACCCCTTGCGCCTTGCAGAATTATGGCCCCATTTGCATGTCACCTTTTGAATATTGGGAATTTGCACATGGCGCAATGGTACTTGTGCCACCGCCAAGTTATATGCTCCACTCTGACAACTTGCGGTGGCGTGAGTTCCCACGGCGCTACGCACAGTGGCTGTGGTTAGGGTGATATTCAGCGAGCTGCTCATGGGTGCAACTCCTTTGAATATCGCTCTGGACACACCCCTGTGCAACTATTTTGTGCAGCGCAAGGGATTGCACCACAAAATAGCGCAGTTTGAATATCCAGCCCACAGTAACCATCTTCTTATAATAGCATACGTTTTTGACCTTCAGGATAAACCTTGTATCAGTGGACTAGGAACTTGCAAATACATTCCCTATTAACGTTATTAGGATGTATTAAATCTGCAATTTATTATATTAGCTTAGTACGTTTGACAATGTAAATATGACTATTTCAGGCTATTAGTTCTAACAGTGTTGATTAGTAGCACTGATCAGTTAAACTAGTTAGGATAGTGTTTTTTTTCTCTGAGCTTAAAGACCACATACTCAATTCCTTCCTCCTGTTTCTACACTTCTTGGTATAGTAAGGGAGCTGCTGCATTGCTTTGCTGTTTTTTTTTTCCACTCTTCTTCATTTGTAGATGCTACCTGAGTGACAACATTACAAGGAATTCACTAAGGATGTTGTCACCCTACTCTGATGAAGGCTGCTTGCTAAATGCTCAGTAGAGAAGGATCAGTAGAGAATTATCTCTTAACAGCCATGGCGGGATATTGAAAACAAACTCTGGTCAGAGCCAATATGGCTGCAAAATAATGTTTTTATCTCCACAGACCCTACTTGATCTCTGGCTCCCTCACCTGCATCTCACTTCCTTGGCACCCAGTACCACCTTTCTCCCAATGCCACCTTTCCATTTTAAAGGATACAATATTAGTGAAGATGACACTGCACACAAAGTTTGTTAAAAATTATATACTATATTTGTTTTTAGTTTCAACCCCAAAATGTTCAGGATACTCATTCTGTGATTTGCCTTATAAACATGGCAGGTACCATTTATAGTATATTGACCAAAATATAATTTCACATCAGAAGTTCCAAAACATGTCTCATCCAGGATATAAAAAATGATGTGTCACATTTATGAGGTGGTGTGGAAACATGGCTATGGTGAACATTTGGTGTCAAAACATTAAAAATTAGTAAAGTTATGAGTGAGCATGAAAATACTGTAATAATCAGCCATAACCTGGGCATTTTACTGTATTTGTACACCAAATTTTCAGCATAGCCGTCTTGAACCTGTTAGGTGAAAATGTTCAAATCCCTTGAAAAAAATGTTTTTACACTATCAATATGTCATTCCATTCCAGAGGTGTGAAAACACAGTTTGGCCAGGATTTGAAAAATGACACCTGTCATATTCATGAGGTGGTGTGAAAAAATGGCTATGTTGGAAATTTGGGGATAGAATATTTAAAATTACCAAAGTTACAAGTGAGCATAGAAAACATTCAACATACACACATAAGTTTGCCATTTTTACTTATTGTGACCCCAAATTTTTAACATATTCTGCTTATGTCCTTGCCTTATGAACAAGGATTACTAAAATTTTTAAATCCCTCCTGAAAGGTGATTTTGCAAAATGTCCGCAAAATTGCCTTTAGGGCCAGATTTTCATAAATACACCACCACTGGTCATGAGGTGGGGTCCCAGAAAGGCCATGTTGAAAATCTGGATCCAAAAGATACAACACTGACAAAGTTATACATCAAAGTTCAAAACCCCATTGAAATATATTAAACCATATTTATCATAGTTTCTCACATTGCAGTCACCTGTTCCAGCAGCAAGATGTGTCTTCAATCAAAGAGTAGCTCTTTGCCCTGGGACATGTTCAGGTGAGTGAGGGTGTGTGGGGGGAGGAATGGAAGGTGCTGAGTGGCAGGTCAGGGTGGTGTGTGTGTGTGTGGGGGGCTGATTGGTGAGTGACTGTTTTCTGTTTTACTGGTTTGGAAAGCAAAATAACATTAGGGGATGGTTTTCTTTATTTCAGGGCTAGTCTGACACTGGGTATTGGGCACTCAGTGTCAGGTGACTGTTTTGCAGCACTGGGTATGGGCTCCCCATTGCCACCATCAACATAAGGGGAAGGGCAGGCACCCTGGAAAGAAGGTGATAAAGAGAAGCAGTACCAACGGTGGGATCCCCCCTCTGTTTAATGTATAAAAAAATACATATATAAAGATTAGGAAGGGCAGGTGACCTGGAGAGGAGGGAGAAAAAGAAGTGGTACCGTGGTGGGCACCCTGGACCACTTGATAGATAGATAGATAGATAGATAGATAGATAGATAGATAGATAGATAGATAGATAGATAGATAGACAGACAGACAGACAGACAGATAGAAAGAAAGAATGGACTTTTGTACCCTAGTTCAGCTAAGTACATTTTCTAGAAACTAAATAGAAGGCTGAACTCAGGAAAGCGCTATACATATGGATATGCATATGCATACAGGCATGCCCAGTATCATAGCGAGACTTTCAGATCATGATTTAACTAATTTTTTGTCCCCGCTTCCAAGAAATAAGCACTTTCCCAAGTTCAGCTTTATTGTAGTACTAGAAAATGTATTGATTTGAACTAAGGTATGATAGTCCATGGACAAGCCTGGGTGCCTGCAGAAAATAATGCAGCAGAGGTGGGGAAAGGAGGATGCAACTGCTTGAATGAAGAGGTTGTGAAGAGATTCCTTTACACTCCAGTGGAAGGACATAGCTGTCTACAGTTGTGGTGTGTTTGCAGTCACATGCTACCAGCTGTCCACAGCTGTGCTGTATTTGTAATCATGTGCTACCACAGCCCCTGTTCAATGTAATCACAATACATGATGCATAGCTCTGATATGCACCCAAAAAAATATGGAACTCTGAAAGAGGCTGTACAGCATTCTAGTACTCGTGTGATCTTGTTTTTGGCACAACCTCCTCACCCCTGAGCAGCAGGAAGGAGTACGGCACTAAAACTGTCCTAATCACCTTAACTGACTATTTCCTGTCAGTAATGGATAATTGCAGACTCACAGGAACCATATTTGTGGATCTAATAAAAGAGTTTGACCACCTGTGCCTAAGCACAGCTCTCTGTGACTGTACTTAGCCCATGGAGGACAGCAGGGCCAGCAAATTTGCACAGCAGGCTATTGAGTCTCCCAGTGCTGCAGCCCAACTCTGACACCAGTTGAAGAGAATCTGGGATTTCTGGCTACAGCAAATGTAAGCTTGGGAGTCAGCAGAATCTGCCTGATACATACTATTATACTGCAGTTAACAGTAAGTAATAAAAAATGTTTTTGCACACAAACTGCAAATTGTTACCAGCCCCACACTTGGGTGTCATATTCTTAGTGCTAACTGCTCCCCTTCAGAAACTAGCTACTGCCTTGTCAGTTTATGCGATATATGCTATGTTATCTATGCTTGTACTCACTATGCTTTATTAGTACTAGTATTGCATTCTTACAAACCTATTTAACTCATTTGTTTTTGTGTCACGTTATCAAAACGGTATCCAAATTTTATCTTTTTTTATCTGTACTTTCAGTTCCTCTTGAAAATTTATTTCCTAGCTTGATTATAACCATGTATCTCTTATCGCCACCCTTTTATTTGCCTTCCTAGGCCTGGGTCATTCCTGAGAAAGGTCCTTGACCAGTGTATTTACCTGGTCAACAAACAAATAAATGAATATACCATATACAGTATACACAGCCATATTATTTGTTGTCTACTTTAATTTATTTTATTTATTTATTTATTTATTTACTTTTTTTTTAAAACATTTTACCAGGTAAAAACATGGATCCCTGGGCTCATTTCCAGCTGCAACCTGGGGGAGGGGAGGAACAGGATACTGAGGTTACAGCTTTCATACATTACATATATTATGTATTCCAAAAACAAATAATTCAAGTACATGGTAAGCAGCATGTTCTGATATAGTAAATTACAGCAATATGACAGGGTAGCCCCAGGAAAATAAAATAAAAGGTAGAACCATGGCTGCCCTGCAGAGGATCACAGCAGTTAGCACAATACGCATCACTTGGTTAATAAGATATGCATTAGCTAGATGAGTTAGTTAGGCTTGGTGGTGGTGGGGGGGCTTGGTACTAGGAACATAATGTCAGAGGTTTCTAGTGGGATTTGATAAGACCCTTGCTTGATATGGGAGAGGAAGCAGTGACATTGACTGGGAGATTGTTCCAGGTGTTAGGGAGATTGTAGCTGATAAAAGATTTGCGTAGGCTGTGCCTATACCATGAGACATGAAGGTGGTGACCTGCCTCAGATCTCAGTAGACAGGAAAGATTCACTGCAGGGGAGAAGAGGTTGGACAGATATTCAGGCAGCTCGCTGGACTAAATCTTGACACCTTAAAGGGCAGTATCCATCATCTATCTCATGAGGGGAGGGGACCACTCAAGCTTTTTGTACATACTGCATTGGTGGGAGTGGGGATCAGGGGAGCCCAGTGCATTGAACAAGGTGTTGAGATTACCAAGGGAGGTGGAGGTAGCACCTAAGTAGACTACATCCCTATAGTCTATAAGGTGAAGGACTGATTGTTCCACAGTCTGTTTTCTAATAATTTGATGGAGGCACCCCTTTACTCTATCTGGGGTACCTTGCTTGGCATATGACTAGGTTACTACCTGAGACATGTGCCCAGAGCAGTCAAGGTGCTGGTCTAGGAGGATACTGAGTCGAGGCAGGATGCATCTGGGATGCATAAAATCAAAATTGGAGTGGTGTAGCTAGGCCAATTCCTGGTGCTGAAAACATGGGCACCATTTTCTTTTGGTTTATAATGAAGTAGTTATCCAGGAACCATTTTTGTACTGCGGTGAAGTTCTGTTGGAGGTGGCCCTAAATGGAGGGAGTAGAGGTGCTGGATACATTGATAATGGTATCATCTGCATACATGTATATGTAATTGGCACTGAGGGAGTTGGGTAGGTCAGTACTGTAGGTAGTGAAGAGCAGGTACCCCAGGACTGAGCCTTGTGGGACCCTGAAAGTGACTGGTAGTGCAGGGAAGGAGCATGGGCTAAGCTTAACTGATAGGGTCTGGTTGGTCAGGTATGAATGCAGCCATGCTAGGGCTGAGGGGGAGACACCAGAGTCAAATAGTTTTAGTAGGTGTTAATGGCAATCCACGGTATCAAAGGCCTTTGCTAGGTCTATAAATATGGTCCCTCTGCCCAGGCCCTTGTCCATGATGGTGTGTTTGTGGTTGATAACTTTAGGAAGAGAGGAGGAGGTTGTGTGGTCTGAGTGAAAGCCAGATAGGTAGGGAGCTAGGAAGCCAGTTTGGGCACAGTAGTTTGATAGCTGCCTGCTAATAAACCTCTCAAGGGTTTTGGAGAGGATGAGAAGCAAAGAGTTTGACCACTAGTTGGATGGGGAGTCAACTGGGCCACCTTGGTGGATCAGAACAACCAGTGCATGCTTTCAGTCATGAGGAAAGGAGCTGGTTCATAGTGATCTATTAAGTATTTTGATAATAGGGACAGCTATTGCTGGAGCAACGATTATGAGAAATTTGGGTTAAATGTCATTGGTTCCACAGCTGCATGCTGCATTTAGTGTCGAAAGTTCTTTGCGAATATCATCAACTGAGACTACTTGCTGGCAGAAGTTGCCATTGGTGGGTGGATTGGGCAGCAGGGCATAGGGGAGGTTAGGGGTAAGAGCCCAGAGCCTTCTGTGAAGTACTGGTTGAGGACAGTGCTGGTTAAGGGGGAACCAGGTGGGGTCTGTGCTCCACCGGGTGAGGGGTTAAATAGACTGTTGACTGTTTTCCAGAATATAGAAGGGTCAGGGGCATTGCATGACAGTTTGCTATGGGAGTATTTGGCTTTGGTTAGGTGTATACTCCTGGTGTATTGATTCCAAACTGCAGTGTAAATTCAGGGCTTTGACCTTGGGGTGAAGGTTTCTGTGTGAGGGGAGATTAGTGCCAGCTGACCAATTAATGTTAAAGTCTCCTAGCACAATATGCTCAACGTTGGGAACTGGTTCCAGAACTTTGTGAAGTATATCTGTGCCTATGTCAGAGGATTTTTCTGGTGTGCTGAAAACACCTGTTACCTGCATTGGGATGGAGTGAGGGTGGGTAAGAACCCCTGAGATGAGTTCATGTGATTTTGGTATGGTGTGATCTTAGTGATGGAGAAGCTGTGAGGGCATGCTGCATAGATGAGGACACATCTGCTGTGAGACAGTCTTACCTGTGGGATATGTATCCAGGGATGTCAATGGCCAAGGATGAGATTCAGCTGGAGAGTTAGGTTTCAATTAATATCTGAAAGTCTGTTTGGTTTAGGATTACCCACGTTTTGACCAAGTCAGTTTTGGGGAGTAGGCTCCTGATATTAATGTGGCAGATTTTAAGGCCCTTGGCTAGGAGGAGAGGAGAGGTCCACCACTGGTGTTAGGGAGAGGGGTGGGTTGGCCTCCATGTCCCTGACAAGAAGGAGCAGCAGTATGAAGAGAAACTGCCTGCACTGTGTACTTTTAAGACACAATGTAAAACAATTCCTACTCAAATCCAGGTTTAAGTAGTACAATTAGAATTAGTACAGTGGTATTCATTTCACTGGGTTCCTTAGTGTTCCTAACCAATCATATGTTTCAGCTAGTCGATGTTAACCAATATAACTTGTTCAAACTGTAATCAGTGGCATACACTTGCTAACATAGATAAAGGAGCAGCATCAGCATTTTCCTAATAGTAGAGAAACTGTTCCACATGGAAAAGGTCACTGACATTATGCTAATCCATTGCAGAAAAAGCACTAAAACTGTTTACAGCTATGTAGTGAAATGCCACCAATTTTCAATTTAATTTTAAAGCAGCAGTGCATGATAGTGGTAAAATATTTGACCTATAGTTTTTTATTTTATTTTAGATTGCCACATATCTTTAAACTTATGTTAGACACGATAATTATATGCTATTATTTATGTAACATTCCTGCCTAATGAAATATCATGTATGTACTATTCTGTCCAAATGATTATTTCACCATGCTTATATCATTCCTGTCTAATGATGTATTACCTATGTATTACTCTGTCTAAATGATTGTTATTTTCACTATGCTTGTAATTTCCCCATTTTGTACCCTTCCCCTGGGTTGCACCTGGAAATGAGCCTCAGATCAGTGTGCCATTCCCGGTTACCAAATTTTAAGCAAATAAATAACATCAATAAACTTATATGATAGTCTTTTTCCCACATTATGAGTCTGTTTTATCAATTTGTTGAACAATTTTTCATCAGTATTTTCTGTTGTTTTTGAACACCCATTGTTTAAGATCACGTTTCTCGTGACTATAATAAACTAGCATGCAACAGACACTGCTCTCTGACCTTTTGGGACAAGTGTACAAAAACAGCAGAGAATACTGATGAAAACTTGGTTTGAGTCATATGTTTACAGGAGTGCTCCTTTTTTATTATGAATGTAAAAAAAAGTGCTAAAGCAGACTCAAAATGTGGAAAGAAGGGTATCATACAAGTGAGTACGTAAGGGACAATCTAAAATAGGATAAAAAGTATAGGTAAAAGTATAGGTCAAAACTGTCACCGCTGTCATGCACTGCTGCTTTAAAAATGGGCTCCTGTTAATAACAGGCCTTGAAAAATTTCAGACATATAAAGATAGAGATAAACTTAGCCAGTCTGTATTCATGCATATACAGAATTCATTAAACTCAGTAAAAATGATATATGATTAGCCAGACTTTTGTACTTGTTGGAGAGCAAGAATTTGATTGATTTACTGCATATTTATCTCTTATGCCTCACTGGGAAAACAACCTTTTTATTTCCTCTGTATGGGCCCTATGCATGAATGTGTGGGAAATATGACGCAAAATGGCGAAGGCACAGTGTGCAGCTACGTGGTGCGCAGGACCCCAATGCTACAAAGCATGCTCAAATGGCCATGCTCACTTTTCCTGCGTGATTCACTGGACGCCACCACTGGGAACACCCTGTTCCCAGTGGTGGTGAGCAGCGAACCATGCAGGCAAAGTGAGCAGAGCAGAAACATGTGGGAATGCCCCTTGACCCCAACATAAAAGGAAATAGCACACCCTCTGTGCAGTGTCACAGCTGTGAATGCCATGCAGCAGAACACAGAAGAAGCAATGGTGGACCAGAAAAGTGGTGTGGAGGGGGCATCACAGCGAGAAGTGGATGCTGAGTGTGGAGCCAGGGTGGGCATGGGCATGGACGTGGCAGCAGACGTGGCGGGGGTCACTTGAGAGCCACAAACTTCAGCAGCCGACAGGTGGCTACCATGGTAACTGACATACGGCAACACTACAGTCGCCTGTATGGTGCTCAGGCACTAACCACACCTGCCAAGGTAAAGTTAAGAATATGACTTGAAATCCAGGCCACTGTGAATGCTGCAGGGTCTGAGGCAAGAAAGCTGACCACAATCAAACATAAGTGGCAGGACATGCGGGCAGCAGTGAAGAAGAAGCTTGCCACAGGTAACAGGGCATGACGTGGTATGGGCAGCGGATCACCAGCCACTGACAGCCAGCTAACGCTGCTGGAGTGCCTCATTGCTGAGATGATGATGGATGTCACCATCCATGGTGAGGTGGAGGGGGTGGACACCATGGCAGGTAAGGGCGCTAGACATGCACAGTGCAATGCAATGCAGAACGCAATGTATGTGACCACACTAACCCTAGGCACTGTACCCACAGGTGGTGCATTCCAGTCCAGAGAAGCACGGCACCCAACAGGGACACACCAGCCATTACAGTGCCCCCCACCCAACCCACTGCAGTGACCCCCACCCAGAAGTGCTCAGGTAGGTATACATAGGGCTGAGGGGCCAGCAGCTGGGTATGCCTGTGTGGGGTACACATCATGATAATATAGCCATTGTGTTCCAATAGGTGTTGATCCAGAAACAGAGACATCGGCAGAGCTGGGCAGTGAGGAGGACAGCCCTGCAGTGCCAAGGGATGATGACAACATGACAGGAGTGATGCAGATGTGGGAACAGCTGGCCAGCATGCACAGGACGTGTGTGCTTGGGGACCGGCAATAGCAGCACCGTGCATGGTGTCCATGGCACACAGCAGCAGTGGGGATGGGACAGCCCCAGAAGGTCACACCTCCTGTGGGCCATCACACATGCGCAGTGCTGATAGCGGCAATGAGGGGCCATCTGACAGGTGTGGTACATGACGCCGTGCAGTCAGTGCACAGACATACTTAGAGGGGCAGTACTGCCAACTGCAGCAGCTGGAGAGTGATCGCCTGTCTAAGCAACACTGCAACACAGCCACACTGGCCCAGACCGAGGTGACACGCCACATGCACAGTGCCATACTACGCTGTGCAGCGACCCTGGAAGGCATACAGGAGCTAATGCAACACCCACCTGTGCACGAGGGACAGGTACCAGACCACCAATTGGCCAGTATGGATACTGGAACACAGTGGACACCACCTACACCACACCTGACCCAGTAAAAACACTCAGACACACACCCTGCACACACCATGCACGCACCGCAGGGACATGACACCGTGCCGTGTGCACACACTACATCGCCCCCTCCAACACACAAGGACAGTGCCGATGCTGTCACTACAGGTTGTGATAGGCACCCTGAGGCAGCAGCCAATGCCACACCCACCGCAGCTGGGTCTGACTGGTCCATGAGTGGACACAGGTGCAGGCATGTGCCCTGAACATGACCCCCTACATGGTGGCTGGGAAGCAGAACGTTGGCACGGCTAATGGGCAAGCGCAACACTATGGGACCAGCTAGTCATGTGCCACAATGCACACTCACATGTCCACATGCACAAGCACACACACAGGCCATGCACCATCCACACTGGTGCCATGACTGCATGGCACTTGTACATGCCCACCTGTCCAGCACACACTCTGATGATATGTTCTGCATCCCACCCACCCACCCTCACCATGCCGTACTCAGGGAATGTTTCACCATCGTGCACGCCCCTCCCCCCACACACGCACTGCACCCTCACACAGGCGGTAACCTAATGTGTTTGCCACCATGATCTGAGAGGTTCAGCTGCACCTGCATGGGACAGCTGTGGAGCATGACCATGCCAGACATGGCCTCTGACATGAGGTCTGCATAGACCTAGTGGCAGAATGTGCCACTGACAAGAGGCTGATGAGCCACATGCCTGCCAGTGGTGCCAGGAGCACGGGCAGGCAAGTCATCATTGTTCCCATCACCACAAAGGGGCATCGGGTGGTAACCATGGCATTAACATGCTGGAATGCTTTGCAATGTTGTGCAACATGGCACACACCATGAACACATGGCAGGCCTTGGCTGGGGACATCATGAAGCTGCCCTGGTGAGGTCCAGGCACCAGAACCACATCTTCAGCTGCCAGATGGTCATCTCCATGACAGCACTTGTCCATCTGTGTGCAGTTTTGTATGCCTCTTCTGCAGGGCTGGCCTGGGCATGGATTGGTGTCATCAGGTTAGTAAGAAGCAGATAGCATCTGCCACCTGCATGGGTAGGGAGACATGTTTCAGTGGTACCACAGATGTACATAAAGGGGCATGGGTGCCAATACAGTTGTTTGATTCTCACCAAGCAGCCACCCATCCAGTTATCTGGCATGCAGCAGCTCCCTGATGCCTGAGGCGTCAAGGATGTAGGAGTCATGTGAAGATACTGGGTACTTGGCGTACACATCTGTGATGATGCTAGTAGCATTACAGATGACCTGGCAATTGATACTGTGGTACCCCTTGTGGTTCTGATATGCCTCCTCATGTACAGCCATTGTGAGTATCGCAATGTGTGTACCATCGATGGCACCACACATGTTGGGCATCCCATGCATGGCATAGAATGCCTCCTTGGTTGCCTGGACCTCCGCTACCATGGTGGGGGAGGCAATGTGCTCCCTGGCATGGTCAAGGAGGGCATCTGTCACCTGTGCTATCACCGTGGACATGGATGACTGTAACACATACATGGTGTCACCTGTCACCCTCTGGAAGGATCCCGTGGCATAGTAGCCTACGGCGTACAGCATCTTTGTCTCCACGGACATGGCAAGTGACCATCATATCCGTAGTGCAATTGCACTGTGGATGCTGTCACACAGTTACATGATAGTGTGCCATGGTAGCTGGAACCTCTTCATGCAGTGCATGTCACGCCATGCCACAACATCAATCTGGGTGTGGAACAACCAGAGACATGGACCATGTTGTCTCCGCGGTTCCGCTAGCTCAGCAATCAAGTGGAAGTGAAGCAATACTCCAGGGCACATTCTGATGCACAGGCCATGCTTCTGGTGGGCCTGTGCACCATGCACAGTGGTCCCCTTTAAGTGGGTATGGCCATGTGGCACTGTGCCCCGCCTCACCCACATGCACTGTACAGGAGAGCATTAGCGCACTCATGGTAGGATGCATGCTGGAACAAAAGGCCATGTTCCCATGGCACCTGTTCCATGTGTTGGAAACAGACTACACCAACAACTGGGGGCATAAAGACCTCTGGGCCATCAGGTGCTTTAGCGTGGAGAGTTTGCACAGCACGGCCCACAGGGCTTCAGGCCATTGTGGGGGGCTTGGGCGGCCCATGGTGCTATGCTGGTTGCTGATGTTTGGTTATGTTCTACAGGACCAATGAGGGTTGCCATCTAGGATCGAACTCACCTTCAGGCCCAACCAGACAGGGCCAAGGTGTGTCTGTTGTCCAGGGCAGCACAGAAAATGTGATTCATTCAGAAACTGCCAGAGTATCTGTTCCTCAAGGGGGCAGTCCCAGACCTGTTCTATGATGACCTTGCCTACGGGGCATGGGAGAGCTATGTCCCAACTCCAGTGAGCAGCCTGTACCAGTGGGGGGGTGGCCATGGACTGGCCTTGTGTACTGATCACTATTCCCTTGTCTTGCAGCACTACAGAGGCCTGGTTTGGAGGCTCATGCTCTGTTTTACTCACTGTAATACGCTAGAGACAGGGCAGGCCAGGACTGATGAGGACAACAATGAGGCAGATGGCCATGCCTCAGGAACATGCACTGCGCCACAGCCACAGCCCGGGACAGGCCCATCAGCGGAGAATAGGATTTGCTCATGGATCTGCATGAACTGTAGGGACTGTGCCTGATGTGTTGGGGTATGTGGAGTTGGGGGGGTGTATGGGGAACCAATGTGTCTGCTGTGGGGTTGTCTGACAGTTTCCTTCAGTGATTGCTCTTGTGCATTTCTGTTAAACATTTATTTCTGACTTCACCTGTGTGTTCACTGTCTCTGGGGGTTTGGGTTCTGCATGTCACTGGTGTCGGAGAATAGGCCTGGCTGCAGCTAGGGGGAGCTCATATGAAGTCATTCGCTGGGCTGCTACACCGCATGGTGGCATGGCTGGATGGGCACATCCATTGCACTTGGCTGTGGCAGTGGTGAGCCATGTGATGCACTCACCTCTGGGCCATGGTGATGCCCATACACCAGCACATGTGCAGGTGGTGTGTGTGTGGTGCCATGGCATGTAGGGCTGCCACATGTGGCTGCTACTGCAGCACTGCAACTCCATGTACGCCATCATGGCACCACCTTGCAGGCCTGGGCGTTGCCTGCACACCTGCCACCAGTCTCCACTGCTCCAGCATGGCTGTATGGTGCATGGCTGTGTCCGGCATGCTGCTTGCTGGCACCACTATGCCACCATGTGTGTGGCCTGGGCTGCGTGCTCACTGCTATGCCACCTTGGACATGGTGTACTTTATGCAGAACAGCCTACATGGCATTCTGTCGTATGTTGTGTTCTGCATACGCGTAGCCATTGCTTACGCTGCATGTTACATGGCCACGCCCCTGCATACATGCAGTGTGGTGCGTCGGTGGTGCTTTCTGCACAACGGCTGTGTGCACACTGTGTGTCCTTCATGCATGCCATGTTTGCATGGCACACATGGCTGGGTGACATAGTGCCATACGCGCATACGATATGCTTGCCTGCGTGCACTGCATAGTGTCAGTGCATAGGGCCCTATGTTATTAAGACAGATGTTCAAAGGGAATGCACATATTGCTAAGCAGAACCCATACTGTTAAGTAATATTGACTTACTGGGCCCGATTCAGGAAGAGATGTGTCTGCTGCAAGTCCCCAGTGTGCTGAACAGATGCTGCAGGGGACTTGTAACAGACATTTGGTGCCAATCGCAATTTATAATTGGGTGCTCCAGATGCAGCAAGTTAGACCAGCTCCCCGCTGGTCTAACTTTGCATCCATGGGAGATCCAGTTTACAGGGCTTGTGCCAAACCTTTGGCGTAAGCTGCCGTGAACCATATAAAAGATTGCAAATGCACCAGCCCATCTTGAATCAGGCTGCGTTATGACAAAGTGCTATGGTGCAGCTGCACCAAACATTGCAGGTGATGCAGGGCATGGTGCAAGCCCTGCATCATCCTTCGTGAATCGGATCACTGCCTTTAGAGCATAGGAAGTACAAATCTTTGGAAAGAGTACCAAGTTGATTAACCCTTTATTACAATCTCATTTGATAGTAGTAAGTAGTCGGAAAGTCTGGGCACAGGCTGTACTAGGATGATGGGCATGATCCCAGCTGTAGAAACCTATGCAAGGGGGGGCAATGCCATTAGTACAGGTTCTATTTGGCATACCATACATATTCCCCTCCTATATACAGTAAGTGTCTTTGTAAATGCTGCAAATGGTGACCCTGCTCTGGCACACCCTGAAATTAGTCACTTGTATAGCTCCATGGGCAGTGTGGTAGTAGGGTACAGAGAATATTTGGCCAGAGAGGGGGAGCCTGTGAATGTCAAGGAGGCCTCTCTGGCCTCTGTTAGTTGGCATATTGATGTAAAGAACTTAAGTTCTGTGTAACTGCAACATGAAGACTTCATTAACAGAGTAGTTATGCATTCACAATGAGCACAAGGAAAGTAGCATTTTAACAGATGAAGCCCAATAATGTAACACATAATGGCATATGTGGTATATAGTAGAATGCAAATCACAGTTCAGGTGAATTTTGCAAGCCTTCAAGAAGACTAAATCATCTGAAGTGAGTCTGTACATTCAGTCCACCTGGTAGAGTTGAAATTAACAATCAGACAATTGTTTCTGGTTCTTTCGGGGGCTCTGTATGGCAAAACTAGAGAATAGCAGGCCCATAAGGTTTAGGTTCTCAATCTGTGTGCGATTGTTTAGGTTGTCTTTTTAAGAAGGATTTGATTTATGTTAGGGATTTCTGGGCCCCTTTCCCATATCTTAAATGGGATGTGTGGTTAGAAGAGCACTCAATTTGCCCGTATACCATTGACACAGTGATGGAAATACAGCAAAGACCATTACAGCAACAAAATCGTCAGTTTGTTGTAATGGTCTCTAGTATTTCTGACACTGCTTTCTCCGGTGATTTTGTCCCCCTCCCTGAAACAACTCTGACTTAGAGTTGATAATCTAAAAATGTGGGGGGCTAAGCCCCCCACAAGAAACACTGTCTTCTACTGATGGCACAATGGTGACTATCAGCATTGTGCCATCACAGTAATGCTGATCAACAAATTTCCTGTCAATGTGGCTTGGTGGAACCCAATTTGCCCTATACAGTAAAGTGTGGGGTCTCCTACGTACTGGGAATCTGTGGTGTATAAGCAACCCTATGACTTTGAGCCACATATTGGGGGTCCTGCAGCTCCCCAGTGGCATGCACAGAAGGGACACGCATCCCATCCGCACCAGCTCCCCTGGCCGATCACGCAGCTATGCGAGCAGCCAGTCCAAGAGGGTGTCTGGGGGTGTGTCTGCACTCCACTTGATTCATGAAGGTGCAGAATCCCAGGCAAGGGAGGCACAAGATACAACAGCAGAGGCCCTGCTGTATCTTTTATGTGCTCCCCAATGATCCCCGCCAGCAGCAGCGGGACAGGGAATCACTCCACTGTTCTGCTCCAGCCCACTAGACTGACAGGGATGGCTGGGGGCATCCATTCAGGCACTCATCCATTCTTTAAAATATATCCAGATTGCACCTTTCCAGAATCTCCTGCTCACACGGAGCAGGGGATCTACTTCAGGACCGAGGATGGGCATCCGATCAGATGCCTACCTATGTCCTCCAAACCACCCCTACAATCATGGATGTCCAGGGTCAGAACTGCAGACAGCACCCTGTGTGGGCACATGGTTGTGCATACTGTGCATCCTGCACCTGTCCTTGGGTGCCCGGCTACACAGGTTGCGTACATGTAAATTGCGCATACCTGGCCCACATTAGTGCATAGCCCCCATATGAAAACCAATCGAAGCCTGTTTAGAGAGAAAAAGCAAGTTATTACCCTAGGCTAAAGTACTGTATATATGCAAAGTAGACAGCAAAGCATCAGCCCAAGTAGTACACTTTTTATTTCCAAGATTGTGATTACCCAGTTATGCCTCATTATACTACAGTCACTGTCAAAGCCAGAAAAATGATAGGCCAGAAGAGACAGAGATGTTAAATAAATGCATAGTTATTACACAGGAAGTAATCTGTGATGAAGTCCAGAATCACATGGTAGCAGTATGCAAATCATTCAGGATTGGGAGGCTGAAAAGGATTCACTGGAACTATAGTCAGTCAGTCCACCACAGTGAGTACTTACGCACCTGTTTTTGACAAGCAAGTACCTAATAAAAAAGCATTGTGTGTATCAGTATGCACATCATTGTAAGAACAGCTCACAAGACTTCAACAGGATTAAAAAGTCACTTTTAAAAGGTTGTTATATTCAGGCTGCAGACGCTAAGTCACTTTTAGCAAACTATTATTACAGTCCTCTGATGAAACCCATAATATGATGTTAATAATCTCATGTCACATTAGCTCAAATGAGGGTATAATGCACTCCCCAAGGGAAATTGTATACTTAATTTACTAATAGCATGGAAAAAAGTACAGTTCTAATATTATACTGCTGAGCTAAACTTGCCCTGTACAATTGGAATTGCTTAAGGAGAAAAGTAGTTACCGAAGAACAAAATGTGCAACCTATTCAGCCACTCTAACTGCTCCTTCCTCCATTTTATTATTTGTATTTATTTATGTATTAAACATTTGGGCCAGGAAAGCATAATATGCCAAAGCTCATGTCCAGGTGCAAACTGGGGGATGCCAAGGTAAGCAGGGAAAGGTGATGTAAAAAAAGTGAGAAGTGTCTAAAATATAGAATAATTCATGGTGAAGTATGTATAATGAGGATCTTATTCACACCCTCAGTGTGTGATGCCCCATAAACTCCAAGGACAACGCCTGAGGGGTTTATGTGGGCATCACACACTGAGGGTGTGAATAAAATCCAAGTTGTCAGACTTCCCCATGTTTTATTTTTTATATTTACTGGTTTAAGGCAGGAAAACAGAAAAAAATGAGACATGGTGAACTCTGAAACTTTAACATTTATTGAGCAATAAGTAACTGCAGTATTTGTAGAACTTTTGAATGATTTGAATTAAAATTGATAAATACATGAATTTCATAACATTTTTAACATTTTAACATTAGTATACAGCCTCATCTCCTCTGCCCCCCCCCCGCTCTCCCGTCCCCACCTTGCTCTGCTTTGATTTGCTTAAGATGAACGATTGTTATAGCATGGAACTAAAGAGAAGTTTTTTGGGTTTTTTTGTGATAGAAAGTACTTAACGATCAAATGCACACCTATTTCTTAAAAACCTTGAATTCACTTGAATACATGTCCCGGTGTCATGATTAGTGTTTCCTAAAGATAGCATGCTGTTTGGTTTTGTGGTTTTCTTTACATCAGAATCTGTTAATGTGCTCTGCAGTAACTGAAACAGTCAAGAAACAGTGAAGATGTTTCTGGCCCTGTCAGAGAGCAATTACATCATACCTGTCCAGTCTGCTGCTTCACCAGTTAAATCCCTGATTGACTGAATAAGCTGTTGCAGTTCCTAGTTAGAGCAGTCCGTAGAGCTAATTGTTTTCACTTACAGTTTGTTACTAACCCATCAGAGATTAGCTAAAAATCATTCTGTTCTCATAAACAGTTGATCATTTGAGGTTCAGTGCTGAACCAAAGTGGTATGAATGAATGAATGTGAGAAATTACCTTGTCTGTATCACAGATGTCAATTCTGTGTCATCAAAACTCTGCATTCTATTCTGGCTATATATCACAGGGTTGTTTAATAGATATAAAATAAATCCACATTTCATTAATTCATAGAAGCAGTGTGTCTTTAATGTAGCCTCAATAAATATGTTCATGTAAGAACAATTTTCATTTGTTTCATGAGGTTCTGTAACTTGTTGAGCCCTATTTTCATATTGCGGAACTAAAGGGACTGCCCAGACACATAATTGGAATTAGGGGCAAGGTAAAATGGGGATTCAGGATGCAATATATCTTTTAGCCTGTTAGCTTTGTATTTTTCATAAGCAACCAGTGGGTTTCTGTCTGGGGTAACAGTGGTTTCATAAATTCTGGAGCTGACAGTATGGATATCTTGTGGATTTGCTCCTGAGCAAGTTTTAGTCTGCTGCTCATTATATTCAAGAACTCTATGCCTGGGGTCACGTGATGGCAGGCTAAGAAGCAGCAGCTGGCCTCCACTTGCTCCACTCCCTTTTGGCAAATATCCCCGTTAAATTGTTTCATTGGGTGACTGATCTCCCTGCGAAAGAGATATCCAGCAGCTGTAAGTGCTAATAACATTGATTGGAACATCATAATGGAGATTTATATGAGGAAGGCGCTGCTTCAGCACTCGACGCCCCACCCCCCACTCTGGAAAAAGGCAAGGCCGCTAAGGGGGTCAAACAACAGGCCTCCGCTTTGACTAAACCACCAGTCGCCCACATGGCCTCGTCTGAAGAATGATTTATCGAACTAATGCAGCCTATGCAACTTGCAATGACCACTATAATGGCAGATCTGCAGCTGATCAAAGATTCAGTGGAGTCCCTGCAAATATGGGTAGGGGATATAGAAGCCAGAGTCACCTCAGTTGAAAGAAAACAAGGGAAATCTGAGCTGGAGATGGTCAGTACTAGCAAGCACATTAAAAGACTAGAAGAAAAGTTTGAGGATCTTGAGGGGCACAGTAGGCACAATAACCTCCTAATACTAGGCATATCAGAAAAAGAGAAGGGTGGCTTGCCTATCCAATTTATGCAAAAAACTTTGTGAAAAGATAGCATGGCCATCGCCGAATGGAACAACATATATAATTGAAAGAGTTCATTGCACTCTGTGCCCCCTTCCATCGCTGGGCTCCCCACTAAGACCTATCATCTTTAAACAAATTAATTTTCTAGACAAACAGTACATCCTTGCCAAAATTCGAGATCTACAGGAGGCTCAATGGGAGGGCAAGAAGATTTGTATTATGCAAGATTTACCTCATTCTGTGTGAATTAAATGGCAAGAGCTCTGAGCTCCATCCTACTGTCACTAAATTGATTGCAGCTGGAAAACTATTTTGAGTGAAATATCCAGTGATTTTGCAAGTCAAGAGCAGTGATCAGTGGCTCTCCTTTGAGACCCCAGAATGTGCACCTCAGGAGTTGAAGTCTTTGCTCCCAGATTTATTAAGTGACTAGAATTTGGTAATTGTTCTGGTTTGTGCTGAAGATATGCTATTAGATGGGACTTTCTGTGACTTTTGTCCATTGTGAAATGGTGACACACCTTACTTGTTCAAGATTGACCATGCAGCTAAAATATAGATATACAGTGACACACAGTGGTGGTTCTTAGAAATGCGATTCTCTGAGAGCCAAGCAGAAAAATGTTTTTCCATTGTATGCAGGATGACATGTTTAACTGGCTTTGATCAAACTTATTTTTCCATGCGTTTTCCAAGAAATAAGTGTGCTACGACTTAGCCAAATGGTGGATTGTCTTTAACTATGATTTAAATATTAGCAGGGCAATCAGATGGTTTACTTTATCTTTTGGACAGAAGTTCACCCTTGCTGGAAACATAATTATATCCTAAAGGAGCTCTATTTGGATTCTAATTTTCTTTCTAATTGGTATAATATTCAGAGCTCAGTGATGAAGCCAATAAGCTGGTCTTAAAGCTTTTTTCTTTTTAGTTTTTGACTAGTGTTTCCTAACGATCTGAGCACATGATTTCTGTTTTTAAGTTGATGCCCTTAATGCCAGTCTTCATGGGTGACCTTCCATATATATTAGTCTTACAATTTTGAAGTTATCTTACTTTAGTATCTCCAGTTTGATCCCTAATGATGTCAGTTATCTTCAGGAAGATAAAGTCTTCGATTTATTTTTAGCTCAAATTCGATTCAGTGAAGGGGGAATCCACTAGTAATCTTTGTTTTTGCCTATTCAAGTTCTTTATTAGCTGCTTAGAGTTACGCCTATTACATTTGCTGGGGGGAGGGGGAGGATTGAGGGTAGCGGGTTAACTTCTTTTGCTCTGCATTGAAACATCACCTGGCAGTGTATAATAGTAGAGTGGCTGTTTAGAACTGGGCGTAGTTGGTTAGTTTAATAGAGGGTATATTTAAAGCGTTATCTTTTTGTGGTTGAGGGGAGAGGGGAGAGGGGAGAGGATTTTCAAGGGGTCAAAATTCACTTTTTCATACTGTTCTGTTCTACAAAGTGGGAGGAGGGAATTGCCAAGTGTTAGCATTTTTGTTTTAAGTTTCCTCAGAAGGGATTAGTGGGGATTGTTTCTGACCTAGCCAGATGCACATCCTTTTACCACCATATGTCACAATAGTATGGGAGGAAAATATAATTTCATAAGCTGGAATGTAAAAGGGGCCCAGGACAGGTGTAAGAGGCAAATGATATTGAAACATCTCTCCCATCTTAGAGTAGGAATAGCCTGTATACAAGAAACGCACCTCCGGAGAGAGGATGTCTCTCTCTTATGAAGAACCTGGGTGGGGCAAGCATTTGGTGCTGGGAATTCCACTAAGCATGGTGGGGTGGCGATTTTAGTTACAAGGGCCATCCCATTTAGGCTGGAAAAAGAAGTTTGGGATCCAGATGGCTGCTACATTTTATTACATGTATCTCTGGAATCTTTCCTGGTGTTACTACAGTAGGTGCAATCTATGGCCCAAATACAGATTCTCCTCAGTTTTTTACACAGTTGCTGGGCTTAGTATCTGCTAACCCCAGTAAATTGACAATTCTAGGGGGTGATTGGAATCTTTTTTTATCCTCAAGTGCATCTGGATAGATCAGGTGGTAGAAAATGTGGCCTTTCCCCGGCTCAAAGAGCGCTGAAAGATCTCATGCAGGGGGCAGGGCTTCTAGATATCTGGAGAATTTTGAACCCATAGGAATGGCAATATACCTTTTTTTTCCCATCCCCATCATTCATACTCAAGAATAGATTACTTTTTAGCCAGTTCCTCTATCCTCCCAGGAGTGATTGATGCAAACACACATGCTAGGGTCTTGTCCGACCACTCACCTATTAGTTTTACCTACTCGTTGGGGCCTGGTCTCAAACGGCATTCATTATGGCAGCTAAATACCCAGCTGATCCAAAAACCAGCAACTTTAGAGCACATTAAAGAGTTTATCTCCTCATTTCTAGAATTTAATAAAGGGTCAGTAGACAATATCGGGCTCGTCTGGGTAGCACTGAAATGTTCCCTAAGGGGCAAAAGTATTCATCTGGCAGCTGTTAGATCACATCAACATAAAGCACAAGTGGAGTCTTTACTCAGCTCCATTTCTGCTCTTGACAGGACCCTAACCCAGACCTTTGCTGGAAATGAATCGGCCAACTTGCACACACTTCAAGCCCAATATGCAGACCTGATGGATCAGAAGGCAGAGCTTTCCCTTCATCGTGCTAGACTCAACTATCTTGAAGCAAGAGAAAAATCAGGCAAGTTACTTGCAGTCAGGCTTAGACAAGCAGAAGTCTCATGATTTATTCCAGGTCTCTGTCCTGTAAAGGATGGACCTGTAATTACTTACTCTAAAGACATAGCTGAAACATTTGGAGCCTTTTTCCAGAAGCTTTATTCAATAGATTCCCATACACAACCATCAGAGGTAGGGATTACACAGTATCTCAGTTCAGTGGAGCTCCCTCAAATATCCCCCATGGAAATTTCCACCTAGGAGCCCGCATTAAAATCAGAGAGAGATACAGTCATCTATAAAGCAGCCATCTTTGGACAAATCACCCGGTCCTGATGGCTTATCTAACAATCTATATAACTCTTGCTGTACTATCCTTGCCCCAGTCTTGGAAGAGGTGTATAATTACTGGCATGAAAATGGTTTTACTGATTCCACCTTCCAAGAAGTACTTATTACCCTTCTCCCAAAACCTGGGAAAGACCCTCTATACCCTGAGAACTATCAGCCCATCTCATTGCTTAATTCAGATGTTAAAATCCTAGCAAAGATATTAGCTAATTGACTTGGCCCTATAATGGGTAATCTTTTTAGTAATAAGCAAGTGGGATTTATGGTTGGAAGATCCTTGGGAGATCACATGTAGAAATTGTTACATCTTATCTCGGCTTCCAGGGATTCAGATGATCCGGCTGTGCTTATTTCCCTGGATGCCATGAAGGCATTTGATCAAGTCTCCTGGGACTTTCTTCTCTTGACTCTGGAAAGTTTTGGACTACCTGATAATTTTCTTAATTGGATTAGTTTATTATACTCTGCCCCCACAGTGAGATTTTGGTGCAATGGGATGCTCTCCATCTCTTCCCCCCTCCAATGAGGCACCAGACAGGGATGTCCACTATCCCCCCTTCAGTTTAATTTCTATTTGAAACCCCTAATACATAAGTTACAGATTTCCCATGAAATTAAGGATATTAGAATAGGGGACAATAGATACACTGTTTCGGTGTATGTGGATGATTTGTTATTGCACATAGAGAATCCCCAAACTTCAATACCGGCCCTCTTGAAGGAAATTGACACCTTCTCTAAACTATCATATTACAAACTGAACCTTTCTAAAACTCAAATCTTCCCGTTAAATAATAAAATTACCAAGGTTGATCTGATGGCTTATAACCTATCCTGGGAGGGCAAATCCTTTACATATTTAAGTATTAAGGTGTCCAGGCACTTGGCAACTATGGTTAGGGAGAACTTAACAAAATTATTAAGGACTTTGGGAATGGACATGAATAGATGGGGTACCCTTCCTCTTTCCTTTTGGGGGAAGATTAACACCGTTAAAATGAATGTGTTCCCCCGAATTATGTGCCCTATGTGTATGTTAGGATGTTTCCTTCCCTGGGTCTGGTTCGCTAAGCTTCAGGCAATGCTTAATGCCTTTCTCTGGAAGGGGAAAGGAGTTAGGCAGGCCTATACCAAACTAACAGCTCCTAAGTCCCAGGGAGGCCTAGCAGCCCCTTCCTTTTTCTTATATTATGGAGCCCATCATTTAAGTGAGCTTGCTTTCTGGGTTAAAGACGCTCATGCCACCAGAATGTCGGGCTATCTTCCACTATGGTTGGAAACAGAGAAGAACATGGCCTTAGAATATCTATGTTCACTACCAGCTCTCTTGTATGTATCCCCCCCCAACGCATTCCCAAACCATTAAGGAGAAACCCGATTGGGTGGTCCCTTAAAGCACTACACCAGATTCAAAAGCACTTCTACTGGATTTGGCGACAATCTTTATCTCAGCCAATTACCGGTAACCCTAATTTTAAAATTGCAAATAAATCCATATTGCCATCCTTCTGGGACAAACTGAGCACTTGCAAGCTCTCTGATTTTTTAGAAGATGAGAAGTTGGTTTCCTGCTTACATTTCCAGGCACATTACAATTTACCAGATGAATGTAAATTTAAGTTTATCCAGACAAGGGAGGTTATCTCTTGTTTTATGAAAGAAGTTTTCACTCATACTCCCTCCAATCCTGAATTATCTGAAATTTTACAGATCACAGATCAGCCACATTCAATATCCATAGTATATAAATATTTGCAAGGGTCTGACCCTTCATTGCCCTCAGGTGTTTGTTATTATTGGACTCAAGAGTTGGCACTGCCTGAAACTATGGAGACTTGGAGGAAACTTTTGCAAAATAATTACATGTTTATTAAGCAAGACAGGCTCTGGTTGGTGCAGTTTAATATCATGCATAATTTATATCTTACTCTGGTTAAACTTTACAAATTTAATAGGAGCCCTACCCCCTAGTTGTTCCAGGTGTGGAGAAGCCTCAAGTACCTTGTACCATATGTTATGGACCTGTTCGAAAGTGCAGGTCTTCTGGAATTCTATCCAAAGAACACTGGACCTGCTATTATGGTTGAATACCCTAGTTACCCCAGAAACATGTTTGTTCAATCCTATTTCTCCTATGGTGCCCCTAGAATTAGAAAGACCCATCTGTCTCTGATTGCCTCAACAGCTAAGTTGATAATCATGAGACATTGGAAAGCAGAGGTGTCACTCCCAGTCTTGGAATGGCACAGAGAAATGTTGTTGGCTCTACAGTTAGAGAAACATATTACATCTCTGCGAAATAGGACTACATCCTTTCTGGGCATATGGAGTCCTCTTGAAGCATTGTTGTCCATATGGAAACCCTAATCCTTCCTACAGACTCGGGGTCTGATGGTTCTGGTTTCCCCTTTACAAGATATAACACTTGGCAAGGGATTGGTTGAGGGTGGGGCGTGGATGTGGGTGTAATAGTTTAAAATTGTAAATTCTGTGATATCTGTGTTGGTATCAGCTGATGCAATAAAGCAATCTATAATTTGCAGCTTGCATGATTTAGATCTAACTGTTACTTTGTATTACCTGACTCACTGGAACTCAATAGAGTATAGTAAATAAAAAAGAAAAAAAAAGAAATCTATCCCCATTAGTGTCAATTTTTAGTTGTATGTCACCCCATTGAATATCATACTGTTCCTGTGTTCTCAGTGCAAACTGTAACCCGATATGAAAGAACAGAGAATTTAACAAGCCTGCAGGGGTGATCAGTGAGAGGGTCCCCAAGGAGTACAACTTATTTATGTCCTCTTCTGTTAACAGTTGTGCTTTGAGTGAGCAATTTCCCATGCCTATTTTTTTGAGGTATTTCTGCTTCATGAGCAAATTTGTTGTTGTTTCTGGAAAATCACTGTCTTGTCCATGGAACATGGATGTGGGGTATTTGTGAATTGTGAGGTGTATGTCGATGTTAGTATACATACCTCTTATCATACAGGGCTCATAGTTTGAGCCATCTGACCATTTCAGAGTGAAAATAAAATTGGTCAGTAAATTGCCAAGCTCTTCCATTGGTACTGAAGTGAAATATGTTGACTCACCGACTTCTGTGAGGTATTTCTGGAACAGCTGTATGCCACTTTTTGTTTTCTTCAGGGTGTTGTTTTTTTCTTGCTCCTGAATGAATTTTTGTCTTTCCGTTTCGTTGGTTGCCCAAAATGTGAGACGGTTACCATTTTTGATTGTTTACTTATTTATTTAAAAGACTTCTTACAATGAACTGTGCCAGAGGAATTTTCCTGTTACCTGCCAAGGAGGCTGTGTGTCGTGCTGGTGGTTTCCATGATGGAGTGCGAGGGAATGGCCAACGCAAGACAGGTGGACAGCTCTGCAACTGTATTAACATCTATTTTTAGAAAGGTGGTTAACGTAACTCCATTATTCCCATGTGTGAATAACAGAGTTTTTGAAGTTCTGCCAGTGAATGATAACAAGTTGTAAGCAGTAAATATTATAAAATGAAGACACACTACTCTGAAATGTGGAGCATAATATGGAACAAACACAATGCAGTAGAGAACAATATACATATTTAGGTGATTGGTCCTAGAGAGAAATTGCATATTTGAAGTTCATGAATATGAAAGAAAATAATGTTGAAGTGGGTGCAAGAAAATATGATGACGAAAAGGGGACATGTGTAAGTACTGTTGTGGTGAAGTTGAGAGGGGCACAAGAAGATAAAGAGCTATGTGCAGGAGCAGGAACGGGTTGTGAGCTCAAAGATCTGAGCTTTCAGGATTTAGCAGGAGGGTGCAGAGCTGAGGGAGGTGAGATTATTCCAGAGAAGGACGTGTTTGTAGAAGGAAGCCTGCTCAGCAAAGGTCTTGCAGCAGTGGGTTTGGAAGGAGTGGGAGTCAGAATTTCTAAGGGATCATGTTGACCAGAGAGAGGTAGAGAAGAAATATGTGAGGCAATACAACTGCAGTAAACTAATAAGAAAGTGAGCAAGAATTTAGATATGAGAGAGTCAGAGAGAAGGAGGCACCTACCTAACAGGGAAGTTAAAGTATAAAGACCAGAGGTGGGTATGGAGGACAGTTTTTGGCAAAGAGGCAGAAAAAGGGATAGAGAGGCTCCAGTAGACTTTGAGGTGGCACTGCAAATCACATCCCTGTAGTCAAATGATGGGAGGATTGTTTTGAGGTCATTCTCCATAGGATGGTAGGAGTGGGGATACAAGACTTGTTTTGCTACATTGGCTTCAATTTGGGAAGATGTTTTGTATGGATGACATTTATGTGACATGATAAAATGAGGTGATAATACTAGTTGCAACAGTACTGAAAAGTAAGGACATCCTCCAGATTAAAGCCACCCAGAGTCTTAAATGGGGCAGAGTAAATCCAGGTCAGGCTCTGCTGGCTATAAACGGTCACAGAGACCTTTGATTTTTTTTTTTAATTCAGAGTGAGTTGGTTTGCAGCTATAACTGTAACCAGTTCTGGGCAGCATCCATATCATGCTTAAATTCCACTTTCAGCTCTGAAGTTAAGGGTCTGCTGAGAAAACATACTGGGTCATTCACATACATGTGAATGTGTGCAAATACACAGACTTTGGGGAGTTCATTGAGGAAAAGTAAGAACAAGATGTTGCCCAGAAAAGAGCCTTGAGGACCATATACAAGGGGTTAATAAGTCACCTACTACCACCAATCAGACTGGTAGGAGCAGAACCACTTGATTACAAAAATCAAAGAGACCTACCGTAGTAAGCTTGTCAAGTAGGAGGGATGTGCAACAGTGTTGAACAACTTGGCAAGATCAACAGAAATTGTGGAGGTCATCAAGCATTGATTTGTCCACTTCAGAAGTCGTTAGGGACTGAGGAGGGAGAAGTTGGTGAGTCTGTTTTGTGAAACCCAACTGGAAGGCTCTGGGGAAGGCAAGAGTCAAGGAAGGGGAAAACTTGAAAGAGAGAGCACTAGTTTCCTCTGCATGTTATTTAAGCATGCCGCGCCTGACAGGGTGGTGGCTGGGATAACGTCATGCCTCAGGTGGTTGGACACGAGGCCGCAGGCCGAGCGCATCCACAACTGAGGTGTGACGTTATCCTAAATGACACACACCCTGGAGGGCATTATTGCTATTATACAATGGCTCGTTGTTATACAGAATAAAAAAAATAATTTTAAAGATGTTTTTGTGTGGAAAAATATTTTTGTTTTTGTTTTTTAAGAGAAGATGAAACAATCAATGAAAAGCTCCATAAAATGCTCATCTACAGGTTCACAGTGAGGCTGAGACTAGGCCCGTGATGTTGTACTGGGACAACATCATGGGTCCAGCCCAAGACTGACCAATCAGAGTCCAGGACTTTTTCTTGCCATTGTATAATTTATTTTATTTTATATTATTTTATTTACTTGTTTACCAGGTAGACTCAATGGGACAAGGTCCCTTAGATAGGATCATCTGGGACACAGGGATACATACCATGAAGACATAATATGGGTTAAACTTGCATTCAGTACCAAATATGAATATACAGTTTATCAAAAACAGTCACTTCCTGAATGAACAGACAAGTACTCTTTGAGTAATGTTTAAGTTTGGCATTAAAAACAACATGGGATTTGATAGACCTAATAGACATGATTTACTGTATATGGGCAGGGAGTCCCATTTTCCAGTGGCTCTAGATCAAAATGTCTTTAGCTTTTAGCATGGTTCACTTTAAAAAGTGCCAGAGTGTGGGATTTGATGATGTGCTTATTCTGAGCATATTTATTCTAACACCCTTTGGATATCTATGTCCTGATGTGAGCTGCTGGTTTGATTGCTAGTCCTAAAATCAGTTTCAGTAACTACCAACTAATTTTGGTAGCCAGCTCTTATAAAGAGTTTGTCTTTTATTTTTACTATAATTGTCATGGATGTATTTATTGGTACACTTGGTAGTTACGCATATTGTTGTGCAATACTCATTCTTGGCACTGCACTTCATGATATGAGTGCAAAGTAATTTGCTGGAGATGTATCCTTTCAAATGGGGTGTATAAATATGTTTCACCATGTGGTGTCAGTATTCCCATGATTAAGAGCCCTGATTGGCATGAAACTTTGGGAGGCTAGACCTCAGCTTTTCGTACTGCCTGTCTGCTTTTAAAGATAAATGGGAACTTTGCAGTGAATTCTACATGGTCAGCATAAGATTTATTTATCCTTGTAAGGATGATGTCAGACCTTTTTTTTGTTTCTGATATCAGAGTATGCTAATTGTGGGCTCCAGTCACACTAGGAGCAGTCCCTTTTGTTTGTAAATGGTTTGTTCTTGGGACATACTATTTGGTTACCAGGTCTGGTCTCCTAAAGCCAAAGGATGACTAAAGTGGTAGGCACCACTTCCATACAGGCAGTAGTGACATCATTGGAGGCTGGGAGGATAAGTTTTTTGGAATTTCTTTTTTTAGGGAAGACAATCCCCTGTTGAAAGTCTTAAAAAGGGGTCAGCAGGCTATACAGACCACAGTAGCAACCTCTATGGAACAGCCAGCAGTAACTACACATGATGCCTTCAATCAATATGAGAGGGTGTTGTTGAAATCCAGGCATCTCCGTTGGCACAAGTTTACCTTAGAGGCCTACCTGGAGGAAGGCCTTGTACTGAGAGGCTAACACATAATCAAGCCACTTTTATTAACAAGTGGAAGGTGGTCCTGTTAGAAGCTTTAGATATTTTGATCAACTTGATTCTGGAGGGCTCTGTTGATGTTACCAGGGAGGTAAAGGAAGATTTTAATTAGAAGGAAGAGCAGCTAAATACCTTCTCCTCCTCCTCCTCTGGAGACTTTACACAGTATCAAACAGAATTAAAAGATACCACCCTGAAGTATGATCAAAGAAATAAGTTGGCAAAGCAAAGAAAACTTGACAGAGACACTGATGATTATTTAAATAATTGTATTGTTGGGGGCGCTGTTGAGCACACTCGCTAAGCAGACGTGCTTTGTCTGGCCTCTGCAGATATTGGACTTCAATATATAAAATACTCAAATTTCTCTTAACATCTTGGATTCCTGAGTTACAGCAGCTTATAGCTTACATTGAGAGGAATAGAACAAGGCCACTTTCAAGAATGGGTCATTCAAATAAAGGCAGCCCTGGTGGATCTAAAAATTAGGTACCAGCAGAGCAGCAGGCCCTTCCTGTGCTGCAGGAGGCCTCAGGGTTGGATGAGCCACCATGGCAATCCTTGACATTATCCATGCAGGCAGTTGACAGTAAAGTTGAAGAGATTCTATGGCGCCTGGGTGAGCAAGATATAAAAATTGAAGCAGCCACCAACACTGCTAATTCAGCAGAAGTTCAAACTGTTAAAGCCCTTACCACAACTAGTAAACTTGTTCAAGAAAACAACCAACAGATACCATATGGAAGCCCTTGAGAATACCCAGAGGGTGGTAGACCTTCATCTAGCTGGGCTTCTGGAGGGCAGTGAGGGATCTGATCTTACAGCTTTCATGCAAAATTGGTTACCTGGAGCTTTAGAAGTGGATGATAGCTCTGTGACAGCTCCTGTGTTTGTCCAGGCCTACAGGATTTCCCTATGTGTTGCCCCCATCCAAGCAGACCTGCCTGAAATTATTCTGATAGTCATTATGGCAGTGACTGTAGGGGATTCCCTTCTTCCAGCAGCAAGAGACTCCCAGATATTCAACTTTGAGGGAAAAACCTTACATCTGTTTCCAGAACTGTCTTTTGCTATGTGAGTCTGGAGAAAGATGTCTGATGCAGTCCGGATGTGTATGCGTAGTTGGGAATTGTAAATTCCCTTCTGATGCCAGTCCACCTCTGTATACATCATGGTGGGCATACTTTTCAATACACAGATCCTCAGGAGGCTAGAAAAAAGGTTGAAACACTCGAGAGGGAGTTTGCAGTGGCTCAGCTACCAGATGAAGAGGATTCAGAGGGAGAACCCTGAAAAAGGGAAGTAAAGCCTTTCCTCAGTTTCTTTTTATTTAGCTATTTGTCCTCTGGACTTGACCATGGGGTAGATCCCTGAGGTAGCTGGCTCATGTAATTCGGAGAATATCTGAGGTTCGAGTGGACTAAATGAGTGGACTAAATGAATGTGATATAATTACTAGACTAATGCATATGTATCATTTGTTTTACCTCTCATGTCTCCATTTTGCTGGGAATCAGTTAAAAAGTATGAGTAAGCTCAACAAATCTCTTACTTCATTTCCTAGCAATGAAGCTACTGCCTTGTTTTCTGGCAGTTTTTTGTTCTGAAATTGAGTATGTTAGCTTTGCATATTTATATAAAGCAGGAGTCTAAATGTCTTGCAGGGTGTGGTGTAGTGTTACCATTTATGGATATTCATATATGAGAAGGGATCACATCAGTTTTCAGGTTGATTATAAAATATTGTTTGTATACCTTATTGTTGCAAGATTGCCTCACTATTGTGAGGTACAGCTATTTTGGGACTATTATGATGCCTACACTTGAACGACCCCAACTCCTTACAACAGACTATAGAGGCTATTTTTATTCTGTTTTTCCATTGGATGGTTCCATGCGCTTAGTCTTGTATGCTTGGTTGGAGGTATAACTGTATACTGTTGTTTTATTTGAAAACAATAAAATATAAGTTTTAAATAACTGTATTTTTGATTGGAGCAGAAAAAAATAATAATAAACCAAGTTCCATCTTACACAATACAGGAGGTGATAAGATAGCAACACTGCCCTTTTAGGGTAGAGTTTCCCTTCCCCCTCCCCACACTGGACAGGATCATTGAGAAGGAAAAACAGAGCTAAGAGATTCCAGTTTCTAGGCACAGAATACAGAGGGTTAGAAGAATCATGAAGAGGAAAACAGAGACTGAAAAATCAGAGCAATAGCCAAAGTGGATGGAGATCGCAGTCAGGAGGCAGGAGCAACCAGCAACAATGGGGTGGAACAAGCAGCAGCAACAATATCCCAGGCAAAACCAATGGGGCAGGAGGTTCTGAACATTGTCAACATTTCAGATCACCTTTAACGTTGGTGCAACAAAAGATGCTACTGAAGGGATTGACCTTCCTTGCTGCAGTGCAGGTAAATCATTTTGACATTTACATTAACCTCCAGAAGTTTGTAAGAGTATTGAATCTTAGGGAGTTCAGACATCGAGAACTATTTGATGTTACTAGCAACCATTATGCCAGTGGCATGGAAAATAACTCCCCGATGCTATCTTACAACAGTTTAAAAGGAAATCAACCTTTCCCACTCCACCCCCCAATCTTGCAGTGCAGGTCTTTGAAAAGTTATGCACACAGCAGTTAGAAGAACCTTTCACTGTATCAAAGAGGCCAAACTACATTAAATGCACCAAAGATAAACCTGAAGTAATAGAACAACCTATAAATATTTAAAAAATATGATCAAAGTGGCTGGTGGGGGAGGTTCAATTGTGGTGATGAACACTGATTATTTTAACAGGGAGGTATTGTGGCAATTAGAAAATCTGGACTTTTACTCACCACTGCCAGCGGATCCAACTGCAGACTTCAAAGCTAGAGTGGATTAAGTCCTTAGTGAGGCATTATTCTCAGGAATCATAAAACAAACAATAAGTACCTCAAGGTGGAGTTCCCTATAAGGGCAGTTATTTACATCTTGCCTAAAATACATAAATGTTTGGACCGACCTTTGGGGAGGCCAATTGTTTCCAGAGTGGGTAACTTGAACGAGCCGCTCTCTAAATTTGTGGATGAACATATTAAGGGATTGGTGTTTTGTCTGCTGTCTTTTGCAAAGCACTGCAGACATTCTGAATCTGCTGAAGGAGACAGTGTTGCCTAAACTTAAGTATCTTTATTAGTGACTATGTATGTGGAATCCCTTCATGCTACCATACTCCACAGGAAGGGACTCCACACCCTAAAATTAGCACTACAGGAGAGTAATTTGTATTCCTCAGAACTTTGCTTGTTGTTGCTTAAATGTAAGCTTAAAGGAAAATATTATTTGCAGAGAAAGGGAATGGCTATGGAGGCAGTGCTGGCAACACATTTTGCAAGTATATATTTAGGTATGTGGAATTGCATTGTTCAAGACCTTGAAGCCAACCCATTCTTTGCAAAAAAAAATTCTCATGTTCCATGCGTATATAGACAACCTGATTTCTTTTGTGGCAGGGAACAGCTGATGAATTGTTAGAATTTAAGGCCTACTTAGAAAGCAATAATGAAAACTTCAATACAAATTAGCCAGATTTGTATTGGGTCTTAAGGGCCCCTACATATCCTATTACCACTGTGATTTACTCTATCGATTAAACTGGGTTCCTCTGGGCATTAGAAGGGATCAAATTATGAATAATTTTCTTTTCAAATGTTTCAATGGATCTGTTCCTATCTTAAAGACAAATTAATTCCAAATGTATCATGTTACTCATTACAGGATGTTAGTGGGATAGGTTTGAAAGTACCATTTATAAAAACTAAATATGGTAAAATAAGATTTGACTACATGGCTTATATAGCTACCCCCTAATGCATGCTGTATGCCTACTTATCAAACTTTTAAATCTGCTTTATCAAACTCTTATTTGTATAAATGCACATTATTGTTGAATTTTACACACATTTTATTTGTTGTGTGTGCTTTATTGTTTGTATTATTGAACACTTACCTGTTTTTCAATTGTTAAATGTTGTAACCATGTAAACAGGATGGCCCTGAAAATAGGCCTTGCCTAGTGCCCCATCCTGATGAAACAGAAGAAAAATAAACAAACTTAAAAAGTTATTTGACATATAGTCCCACTCAAATTGAATATATGGACCTGTTTATTATGGTAAGGGATGATGGTACCATGAAAACAGACCTGTATAGGAAAAATACAGTCCAGAATTATATCTTGTACAATTTAGTTGCCACCTGAGGCACATGATTAACAATACTCCCCTGAGCCAACTTTATAGGGTAAAACACAATTTCTTGGAAGAAATGGATTATCAATGAAGGGCACATGAAACGAAAGACCATTTCCTACAGTGGTAGCCATTGCAACTTTAAATTATTTGTGCCATGGCACTGGGTATCAGACTCACATTGTCATATTTTTTGGTTTTGTTACGTCATCAGAATTTTTTGGACACTGAAGTTCCTGTGGCAACCTGCAGATGTCACTATTTGGTATTTACACTGCACATGCTTCACCCTTGAGCATGGTCTGGGGACAGCAGTGCAGAAGCACACCAGGTAGTAGGTGATCTAAGTCAGTAAACACTCTAATAAAAACACTTTGTAACCGTGCATTAATGCCGAGTGCTTTAACAGTACAGTACTAATGTTTATCTGCAGGATATACAGCAGGTTCACTCTCATTTTCCTGCCTTATTTGCTTAGTCCATTAGCTCTTTCATGGGCAAGTTTGTACTGTGCTTTGACCTGAAAGCTGTCATAACCCCCCCCCCCGAAAATCAGCTTTTGATTGGAGTATAGACTTGTGCTTCCAGGGGTAGTTAGTTAGGGAACCTTAGAAACACTATGTGCCATTCCCAACTGAATGAGTGGGGGAAGGGGGCCATTTGAAACACTCTGTGCCAATCCTAGCAGAATAAGCTGGGGGAAGGCCCTTTGAAATACTTTGTGCCATTCCCAATGGAATACTTAATGATTCAACAGGCCAGGGGCTACAGATCTGACTTGAGGAGAGGGGCCTTTTGACTCACTTTATGCCATTCCCAACTGAATGAGTGGGGAAGGGGGCCCTTTTAAACACTCTGCCATTATCAACTGAATAAGTGGGTGGAGGGGCCTTTTGAAACCCACTGTGCCAATCCCAACTGAATACTTAACGATTCGGCAGGTCAGGGGATGCAGCTTTGACTGAAGAGAGGGGGTCATTTGAAGCACTCTACACCATTCCCAACTGAATAAGGGGGAGGGAGCCCTTTGAAGCATTCTGTGCCATTCCCAACTGAATAAGCTGGGAGGGGGGCCTTTGAAGCACTCTGTGCCCTTCCCAACTGAATACTTAATGATTCAGCAGGCCAGGTGATGCAGCTTTGGCTGAGGAGAGAGGGCCCTCTGAAACACTCTGTGCCATTTTCAACTGATTGCTTAATGATTCAGCAGGCCAAGGATATAGCTTTGACTGAGGAGAGGAGGTTCTTTGAAACATGCAAGGATATCCAAAATATGCAGTAATTATTATTTGGTAAAAAGCAGTAGAATTCCAGTAACACGTAGCACTGAAATATGCTGCATTGTATAAAAAAAGAGATACCACAAACTTAACAAAATAAACAAAATCTCCCCCCCCCAACACAAAGAGAAGGTACTCAAAACTCAGGTACAGTACTAAAAACTTAACAATAAGTCCAGTCCTTCACTGCAGCTGTCACACCTCCTGGTGCAGTGTCCGTACAATATGTCAATCATTGCCTGTCTGCCAAAAAATACTGTATACAAAAAGTGTTACTGTAAATATGACAGAAACAACTCACCCCCCAAAAGACACACATAAATGCACCAAAAATTAACTAAGCCTGAATTAAGTCCCGTCCTTCACTGCTGCTGCCACCCCTATAGGTGCAGAGTCCAGACATGGTGTGTATCATTGATCATCTGCAGAAAAAGAAAAGCACAACTTTAAGTCTTTGAACTCTACTACTACTGTACATGGCATGCTTACAGCACGCTGCAACCCAGTGAGGCAACACTTACAAAAAAGCCATCAACTGACATCATCCTGCCTATGTTGTCCTGACAAGACTCCCCATCTGGACCAAGTTCCAGCACCACTGGTAGTGGTATCCTATCACACAGGATCCGTGCTGGTGGTACTCGCAGGGTTTATAAAAGTACCCAACTGAATGGCCTGCTTCATCGCTATCTTCAGACCAATATTTTCACCCTTTAATGACACAAAAATTTAGGGAACATTAAAACATGCACTCTTGTACAGTACCTATAGTACAGTAATGGTGAAAAGTCATTGCAACATGCACTGCAGTGATGAAACTTTTTGTACTGATGGTGTAGGGAACTGCTACCCATCCCGTATATCCATTAGATGCATACACAAAAGCCTCTGCCTCATAGGTGTAGTTTAGTATAATAAAACTATTGGGAGGCATTGGCTATCTGGGTGGTCTTCTGGCTGCTACCATACTTTGCTTCTACAGTAAGTTTGTCAATGCAATTCATCAAAGAATTAAAAAGTGAGGAAACCACCACAGGAACACTGCATGACAAAGGTCACAAAGGTTCAATGTTCTCTGAGAGTCCTATTGTGAGATTGTCATTTCTGGGAACAAAGGGCTAAATCTAGTCTAACCAGTGAAAAGTTTGTTACAGAATCTCACTAATTACAGTATGTGATATTAATATACTGTAAATGGTCCACTGCTATATCAGTATGTCTTATAATGTGATCAAGCAAACACACCTATCCAAGCATCTCCTCTCCTCAAAACAGGTGGAACTGGAGTCAGTATCAGCATCCAACAGGCACTGTATTGCTGGGTGTGGTGGTGCATGAGTGCATAGTGTGAAAATGTGGCAGACTGCTTCTACATCACAACTAGAGTTCCATTGCCCCTGTGGCTTTAAACTTAACCTGACTTCTAGCCATTGTTTCTTTCCCATATACTCCCATCCCCCATTCAATAGTTTCACAGATTTCTGTGGATCTGTTATTAAACTGGGACCTGTGCACAAAGGAAAATGCAGGCAACCATGAAGACCAACCCCCTGGAAAATAGTAGATCAATGTTGGCCAGAATAAAGACATGGACACAAGACTTATAGACAAAATATTTACTAAATCACCATGGTGTATATAGTATGTCAGACACACCAGTCCCTTCAATGGACAGGCAGCCACAACACTACAATGGCAGCAGAGAGTCACATCCATGCCTCTGCTCAATATCCTCCTCTATGTAGTTCTCTGATGATCACCTCAGTGTGGTTGGGGTATACTCCCACTTGGCCAGCACTAGGTGTCTCAGTGGTCCATGAAACCCCTGCAATGAGAGTAACACAGAGAACAGGCAAAAGTGACATGCACAGTACAAACACACAGGTACCCACCCACCCTACATACGTACCTGTGAGGGCTCCAACAGGGCCCACTGCTCCCCTATATCATTCTTGTGATGGGCATCAGTACTTCCCACCCTCCAGGAGAGGAATTCTGACACCATCAAAGGTCAGCATGCCCACTGGTCCACCACAATGGCTATCACCCCATTGACTGCTCTTTCCTCTCCAGCATAAACTGACCTGCGTGGCCCTTGAAGTCCTGTGAAGCCATAAAAAGTGTACAAACCATCACCATGATAGTAACAATAACATGTGCTTTGCATGCCCATCCCCACATCCTGCCAATTGCACATATACCTCTACTGGCTCCATGACCTCCTATGTGGTGCCACCCTCCTTGGCATCCTGGTAAATTCTCTCTGACTTTCTGCAAAGCTTCCAGGGGTACTCCCCCACCCTTCCAACAGTAAGCATGAACACAGACATTGCCATAGCCATTTCCTTTACTGCAGAATATGGTTGCGACCAGGGGATGCATGTTCATGCCATGTCACCCTATCAATGTGCTGGGTACAATCTCCCTTCTGCATGGGATGTCTGTCCATCATCCCTGTAACTGTCATGGATGTTGGGAAGCAGACAGGTATGCACCAAACAGACCATCACCCCTTCTAGTTCAATCCTACAGGTGTGAACAGTATGGGCCCTGGCCTATTACTCTAAATCTAAACTGTCTCCAAGCAGCCAATGCATTTCCTTCACTAGCAACACCCAGAAGAAATTATAACATTTGCATTTCTTGCTGTACAAACTTGAAATTCCGAATACACACTTTCCAAGGGGTTTCCTGAAGCTCCCCCAAAGCCCATGTTTCTAAAACAATGGTAAAGTGGTTCTTGAGGGTAATTTCTGTGTTACATCTGACAAGCAGAGGGAAGTTTGACAGCTTGATGTGTGCATAGGACAAATACGTTAAGGAAAGAACTATCCAAGGCAGTAGTCACCACAGCCATGCCATAGGCAGCAGGCAATGCTGCCTGCACTCCTTTAGCAAGAGGAACTCTTGGGGTGGTAATCCACATGTTTTTTCTCCACTCCCTGAGAATTAAAAAACATGTATTTTAAAAACAACTATAAAATCATCTGTCATCTGTATTTAACTTTCAGACTGATGGTATGCTGAACTGGTATGAAACCAGATTTTTCCAGGAAGAAAAGCATCCCAAGATAACCTACAAACACTTCTTAATCACCTTTCATGACTGCAATTCATGACAGGGTTTTGCAACTTTGGATTTCTATGACACCCCACCCCACTGCCAGGATTAGTAAACCTGAAATCATACCTCAGGATGCTGCCCAGCTAGGTGTTGGAACCTGACACCGCAATGATGTAGGATATAATACAAACTGTGGTACTATACAGTTGTTCTTCAGAGTTTGAAACCAGTCTTGGAGGTCTTTGGCACCCATCCCCCACAGCTGCAATTAGCAAACTTGAGATGACGCCTCAGGATGCTGCCAGGCTAGGTGTTAGATCCTGACACAGTAAAGATATGGAATACAAAAGAAAAACTCTTACTGAAAGAATTATAGAGTTTCATTTTATTAACTGGTCGAACTGAAAAAGTTTGTCTTTGGGAGTCATTATTTTTTTTCATTGCAGTTGTGTTACCACTGGCACAAACAACAACTGGCATTACTTTATCTATGTGATCAATATATTTATTGTAGTCTCCAACTGTCAGTACTCTCCTTCAAAAGTGTCTTATGCCCCATGTTAGCTGAGTACAGTTCTTTGGTTTAACATGCCTCTGAATGTAGTGCTTCATCTAATGCCTCACTATCTCTATTGGGTTCAGGTCTGGCAATTCAGATGCTGTCCTGTCACAGTTCACTCCCTTCACCTTCCTGTACACCCCAGATGCTGCATGTGTTGGGTCATTATCTGTACAGGAGAAAGAACACACATTTACTTAAACACATGGAATACTTTACTATAAAATATTGTACTGGTAGCATGAGATATTAGCGCTGGTGATTGGGTGCCTACAATAATGGTGACCCAATCCCCAGTGCATGTCTCTGCAGGGCTACTGTAGGGTAGGGTGGCCAGATGGGGTGGTGGTGAATATAGCGACAGGATGTCACTATACATACGAGCACAGGGGGAAGTGAGCATGCACAGCAAGGGGCGGAAGGGAATGTGAAGGGTGGTGCCACGGTGGGTTGCTGAGCTGACCCCATATACCATGGTGGGTGGGTTGGTGGCACTAGTGGGCAGAAGACTGGGTTAGGGTCAGGGCGCTGCTGCATTTTTGTTGCACTTGGCCCAAACCTTTTTTTTATGTTTTCACCCCCCCCAACATGCACCCCTCCCAGAGTTGAGAGTCCTTAAGTAGGGTGGTGTGGGGGGCACAGCCCCCACCTAAAACATTAAAAAACGAAGTCCCCGGTGCCATTTTGCTGTGCACTGGGTTGTCAGAGTGCCAAAATAAATTTTCGGCACTCTGACTTTGCGATAACGGCGATTGCCTTTAGGCTTTCACCATTATCACATAAACCCATTGTACTACATATCCCCACCATGAACACAGAGAAGCTGTCAGCTGGAATACTATATGAGTGCGGCATGAGATGCCATCTAATGCAAATTGCTTTACCAGTATTACACCTTGGAAAAGCAGCACCCCAGATGTGTATTTTCAGAGAATATTTGGGCTGCAATTTCAGTACAAGAAATCCTTTTTTTTCCAGAAAGACATGGGCAAAAGTAACCTCTGAAAATGTTTCATTTTCTTCCATCCATGCCTTAGCCTGTTCCAATTCTTATGTGTGTTGATTTCACAGATGAGAGGTCATATACTGTTGTGACAAAAAAAAGGGCATCAGCATCTGGATTTTTTCAAGTACATTACCTGCAGTACATCCGCCACCTATATTCTTCTGTGTTATATACAATAAGCAATGCACAGCATGATAGACTAAATAAAACAGATACAGATGGTTCAGTGGGCGCAGTATTTATGATGATTTGCCATAACTCCATCTGTTTTGGCATTACAACCATCTGATTGATGTTTCAGATACTGAGTACCCCCATTCTGTGAGTTTCCGATGGACCTCTCCTGCACTCCTCTCATCATCCTTCATTGTTAGCTGATCCACAATTTGGGAAACAAAACAGCAAAAGACATTAATACACATAAGTTAATGGTGATCATGACCTTCTCACTGTCTTATAATGTGGCTTGCTCAAGGTCACAGAGGAAGCACCAGACCACCTTACTGCACTGCTTATGATGACAAAGATGCCCACCTAGTGTTGCCTTGTGTGGATGTTCTTTGTATGGTCAAAGGTGCTTGTAGAGGGCAGGGAGAGAAATCAGTATTCTTGCTGCTGTAAGGTAGTTCTGTATCTCCACCTTTGGAGTCCCTTTTTGCTCATTTCATAAACAGCATTGCTATGTCTCGCATCCAGGTTCTTGGTCATAGTGCTAGTGTAAAGGTAATGATTTCTTGATCTTCAAATCTCCTCCAAAAGATGTTGTTAAATGCCACACAATGCACAGTGTTTATACAGAAGAAGGACATGTACAGTAGGCATGCCTATGAACTGTGACAAATCAAAATCTGGGGATTAAGACAAAGACAAATCAGATGTTGGGCAGCAGGGAGGCATGACATGACTGCGATATGCAATAAGGTGTGATCCAGTTAAAACTTGTGTGCTGGCTATCTTAATATGGGGAGTAATATATAAGGGGGGGGGCTTTGTAGAGCTTGAAAAATGCATTGCAGACATCAGATTGAAAGACAATATACTGTACCACTGCATACTAGATTGAAGATGACTACCAGACTTGGAACTACAGACTTTTATGGAATTCCAAATGTAACCAGATCAGCCAGGAAGAGAAGAGCAATAATGCAACTGAAGAGCAGCACACCTGTAAGCAGAAAGAAAGGGAGAAAGGAAAATGACCACAGCACCAGTGAAATGCTGAATTTTCAGAAAGGAACCCAAGAAATATTGATAAGAATATTCTTTTTGTATTATCATTTTGAATAATAGCTATTCCTATAGCTCTCAACTGCTATGAATTTTGCATAGCACAATTACTTTTGCACACAAATCTACCCTTGCTCTGCAGTGATTTACTGATGTTCCTCATAATGTTAATGCTATTTATGGACATACAAACTACTAAAAACTTCTACTAACTTGATAGAAAGTGTCCTTAACACCAAATACATAGTGCCCACTATTTTAAATATTTTATTCTTTAAAATACAAATGTGATATGACTTCTGACCATTTTCTCATTTCAAAGGCCAGTACTACACAGTTTAATACCCAGCATTTGAGACATATGGCTATTCCAACCTCTGTTTCAATACTACACGATCAACTGTAACTGCAGTTCGCAGGCAATATTCTGCTTTAATTATTTCAATTCGAACTGCATTTCTATCTTCCAAACAGTGTGATATCTTCACCAGGGACCAGGAACACTGTTTTTGTAAAGAGTGGGAAGAAAGCCTCATGTCAGCGTCGCAGGCACAAGAGGAAGCACCTGCAGAAGATAGGGAAGCTCCCAAACAGCTGGTACATCCTGTAAAGAGGTAAGCACTGGAGCTGCCAGCACAGCATACCTGTTTCAAAGACGGGGATGCAACTGAGCAGCAAGCCCATCCACAGGACAAGGAAGCACCCAATCAGCAGGCGGAGGTCATATGAGGGAAAAGAACTGCTACAGAGCACCAAAGCACAGGGGCTGATCTTAAAACAGCTATAAGACCAAATGTAGTAGGAGAGATAGCCAAATTAGAGCATTTGATGTGGAAGAGCATAACATACTGGAAGCAGGAATGCAGGGCAACTCCATCTGCAGGTAATGATTCAAGACCAGGGGAATGAGGGAGATGCAGCAACAAACATCAATGCCACAGACATCAACACCACTCGAGAGGCACAATACAGCTAGTCTTTTTGAATATAACAATATACAGTAGAGGAGGAGGAGGAGGCAATGGGAGACTCAGTTCAAGACTGACACAGTACCAGAAGCAATGGCAGATGAAAGGGTACATGTGTCAGTTCAGAAGCAAATACCTACAGTAGGGATGCATGCTGTGCATGGACCACTGAGAGGAGGCCATGGACACACCACAGCTATCATGAATATTCTGTTGGATATGGACATTGTGCCTCTCACAAGTGAAAAACAGCAATCTGAGGTGCTGGAGCTCAAACAAACCAGAACACTTTGCAGTCCTGATATTTCATGCCCTTGTGCTGTACAACATATATGTGCAATGGGCAAACAGAGTAAACTGTGATATCACAAGGGCAAAACAGGGCTGTCCAGGAACATGATAAATATTATCCTAATCCGTGTCAGTGGTACTTTGATTTAACACCACCAATTCTAGTGAAAATAAGGGACAGAATAAATGAACAGCTAAGAATGGTGGGGAAAGGGGAACTACAACCACTGATGTAGTACTGTACCTTTTGGCTCTGAAATGAATGTTTTCATATTACTGCATTCCAAATATGTGTTTTTACATTTGCAGACTGTGCAGTCCTATATATATACCAAAAGGCAGGGTATTTGTGTTTCTATTTTCAATTGTGTTTCCTGAAGTATGTGTTTGCATATTACTGCCTTCAAAATATTAATATTTACATTGCAAATTTGTCAATGTAAAAAGTGCTGTGCTATTCTGTATAATACCTTGCAGTTTCCCCAAGACATTTGTGAGTTTTAATTTTTGATTTTTTTCCATTCTGTATACTGAAATATTGTGGCTGCACATCAGTATGCAATACCACCAAATACAGTAAATTGTATAATAGTATTTGGATGTTGGAAAATAAAAGTCTTTAAAGGAATCTGACTTCTCAGTTTTTCTGTGAACATAAAGTGGTTCTGAAAATGATAGTAATGGCTTAACACACCACAATTTAAAGAGGGAGGAAGCAGAAATACAGCAATATCAACAACAAGGATGAGATCATGTGAGATTAATGTTACTTAATGTAGCCATTGTTTTATCGTTTGGCATGCCAGCTAGACATGGGGGGGGACTGGGGAAGGAGGATGATTGCAAGTGTGACTTTACACAAAGTACAAAATTGAATGCTATCAGACACAAATGTGTACTGGTTATTATATGTTACATCTTAAACACGTACTCCACATTGCTGATGGCTACGCAACCAAGCCAAACTGAGCAACAGATCACAAGACACCTAGCGGCAGACTAGAGATGTAAAAAATTAAGCATTTGCTCCTCTGACATCAGATGCCATGTTCACAGCCTGATAGCACACTGAGGTGTGCTATAATGTCCGATATTGAAAGTGGTGATGGCTACCACTGTAGCTAGGGGCTATTCAGAGACAGTCATGGATATGGCCATGCAAAGATAGGGACAGTTTGTTTGGACCTAGCCTGAGACATGCCACACAACAAAATGAAACAATTTTGTGATGACTTACTGTGCCTAGTCGCACCAGGTTACTGAGATTATTAAATAAAATTGGTTCATGTCACAGATTGACCCTACTCTCTGCAAGCATACCAGTGACCCATGTGGATTTGTTAAAGGCGAGATAGAAGTTTGGGGGACAAATTAGTCAACAGTGTCCAACCAGTGTTGAGAGGAAACCTAGCTACCTGCACCCCCACTGAGAACACATAGATGTGGAACCTGTTCTCATTGTCCCTTTATCTGTAACACTAACATTTTTAGTGTTCCAGGGATCCCCCGAACCATTAGCATTAGACATATCATCACTTGTTCAACCCAGAGTGTAATATATCTAGCACAGTTTAACTGCCATGTGTATTATGTGGGAAAAACTGCAAGGAAATTTAAAATAAGAGTTGTGGAACATAGGAGAACATGGAAAATGCTCTGGCAAGGCACATTATGGAAAAAGGTAGAAGGCATACATTTTCCTTTGTGGGAATAGAAATGGTGATATTGGGTCAGAGGAGAGGTGACCTTAAAAACCTCCTTTTGAGACGTGAGTCCATGTAGATTAACAAACTCAAGGCCTGGAGGGAACTGGGCCTTAAAGAAAGGGTTGAATTGATAACATTTTTACATTGAGCCTATGAGTATAGGGACTTGTGCAATGAATTATAAATTCTGTGTGCATTGTTTGAAAACTGCTGTATAATGTAATGAAAACTATGACATGTTTACTCTGCTCATATTATTATGTCTTAATTTTTACAGCACCTGGTTGACTTTATCTTGTATGCTGCTGTGGCCATTTTAAAACTCGGATATTAATTTTGGATCCCATCTATAACAGCATAATAATGCGAGGGTTGTTTTTGACTGAAGGCAATTTATGTCATGTCATTTTTTGTAATGATATCATTAATCCAACAAAATAATTATCATGGCTGCTAGTAATTTACATGGTCAACAATATCCTTTATGCTCTTAAATAATGACTATGAATTTTATTGTGTCATGTGGCAATTGATCTGTGTTTTTATCTGAAATGCATTCTTAATATCCATTTCATGATGTGTTTATTATGAGCATATTTATTCTAACACCCTTTGAGTATCCTTGTCCTGATATGAGCCATTGGGTTGATTGCTGGCACTGATATCAATGTTGTTAGTCACCAATTAATTTTGGTAGTGAGCTCATGTAGTTTGTATTTTCTTTTTAATAAAATTGATTGCTATATTTGCATTTATTGGTCCACTTGGAAGTTACACATTTTGTTGTACAATACTCATTCTTGGCACTGCTCTTTATGGTATGAATGCAAAGTACTTTACTTGAGATGTATCACTTTAATTGGGGTCTATAAATGTGTTTATGTGTTTCAACATATGGTGTCAGTATTCCCATGATTAAGCACCCAGATTGGTGTGAAACACTGGAGGCTAATCCTTAGCTTTTTGTGCTGTCTATCTGCCTTTCAATATTAAATGTGAACTTCTGCACGAATTCTACATGGTCAGGATAAGATTTATTTATTGTAGTAAGGCTGATGTCAGCCCATTTTTATGTTGGTGTGCTTACGCTGCCAACAGCTTGAGGTAGTGGAGATTTGGAAGCGTGGTCGCTGTTGGATGAATGCAGGGCATGCACCAGTATGTCCCTCATTCCCCAATCAGCCTGCATGCAGGCGCCACACCACCTGGGTGAGTACATCTAAGGAAAGGTCCGCTGCAATGCGAGCAAAGCTCATCAAATGCAGTGGACCTTCCTACATGCATCATCAGCATCAAACATGGTGGCACAGTGGCCGCTAAACAGCCAACCTCGGGGGTGCCAATCCCCTAGTTGGCTTACCCTGCCCCTCGTAGTATGTGCCGAAGGGAGCCCACTCCCCGCTGGCACAATGTGCTCCCCCCTCCTTTTTGTTTGCTGAGGGTGCCCAATCCCACTTGGCTCATGCACCCCCGCTTTCATTGTTTGCCAATGGGGTGCCCAATCCCGTTGGCATCCGTCTCCCTCTTCCACTTTAATGTGCCGATGGAGGCCACTCCCGTTGACATGATGTCCCCTTTCTGTGTGCTGAGGGGTGCCAAATCCCTCAGCTAGTGTCCCCAATCCCTATAGCTGACGGGGTGCCTAATCCTCATCGGCTACTGTACCCCCCCCAAAAAAAACCTGTAAAAAAAGAAAACCGTCCACTATGTTTTTTTAACACCTGTAAACAGAAAACGGTCCCTCATACTCTCCCTACCACCTGCACCCACCCACTGCACACCCTGCCTCCTCACACACTCCCTCACCCCATACTTACCTCTGGAGTCCAGTGTGACGATCTTCGGTGGACCGGGAACATGTCTGCACTCTTCAAAGCTGACCGCAAACTGAGGAAATGCCAGTAAGCTGTATAATGGAATAAATAGGTTTTTTTCAACTTTGATGCATATCTCGGGCATGTTTTGGAATTATGCACCAAATTTTCAACATGGGGGTTTTGGGACCCCTCCTCATGAATTCTGTCACTGTTATGACGTTAATTGGTCCTGAAAGGTGATTTCGCAGTCACTGCATGGAATCACCTTTTAGGACTGATTAGTGCAAGGACAGTGACAGTGTTCATGAGGCAGGCTCTCAAAAAGCCTATGTTGCAAATTTGGTGGAAAAAATCAAAAAAATGGCTGTTTTACGAGAGTGCATTGCGCAGTTGCTACACACGCCAGAATTTCTTGTGAATTCACAATATTTTCATGCCAGATTTTCAACATTGTCATTTTCTACACCTCCTTGTAACCAGTACAGCTGTCATTTTCACATCCTGCCGAAATGTGTTCCGCACTTCCGGGCATACAGCGTCGCTGTGGGAAATCAGTGTTCAGGGCAGATTACAAAATAACAGTGACACTGTTCATGAGCAGATGTCCTAAAATGCCTATGTTGAAAATTTGGTGACGATACTCCATAAAATGACTGTAATATCTGAGTATCGTTCGCAGATTAGTACGCCACGCTTCGTAACTTCATGAATTTACAACATTTTCACACCACATTTTCAACATTGTCATGTTTCTACACCTCCTTGTGAACAGTACAGCTGTCATTTTTCACATCCTGGCCAAAATGTGTTTCCGCACTTCCAGCGCACAATAGTGCGGTCGCTGTTGAAAATCAGTGTTTGGGCCAAATTACAAAAATGACAGTGACACTGTTCATGAGCAGAGGCCCTAAAATGCATATGTTGTAAATTTGGTGATGATACTCTATAAAATGACTGTGTTACGAGCATGCATTGCACAGTTTGCACGCACACTCATAACGTGCATTTGTAATATTTTCACCACTGGCATTTTTCCACACCTCTTCATGAACAGTACAGCTGTCATTTTACATATCTTGCCCAAAATGTGTTTTCGCATGTCCAGCGCAGAATTGCGCAGTCGCTGTGCGAAATCGCTTTTTGAGACAGTTTGAGGACATGACAGTGACACTGTACATGAGCAGAGGTGCTAAAATGCCTATGTTGAAAATTTGGTGATAAAGTCCATAAAATGACTGTGTTACAATCATGTGTTGGGCATTTCCCACGCACGCTTGTAACTTTGCAAATTTGCAATATTTACATGCCACATTTTCAACACTGCCATTTTTTTACACCTCCTTATGAACAGTACAGTTGTCCTTTTTCACATCCTGCCCAAAATGTGTTTCCACACTGCACTACCATAGCCAATGCCAGCGCGACAACATTTGGCATTGACAAATGCTTGTTTTGTTTGTTTTTTTTATATCTGAGTGTGTTAACTGTGGGCTCCACTTGCACTAGGAGTTATTCTTTTTGTTTGTAATCACTTTAGAAAGAGCCAGGGTGTGGAAAGGATCACTGTCTTTGAGAAGTGGGAGAACTTCAGCACTGTTCCAGACACCAGGGATCTTACCAATTATAAAGAAGACAGGGTTGTTGCCAGCTGGGATTCATTAGGTTCGAATGAACCCTCCCTTCCTTAAATCCCCTGTATTTCTTTCTTTTTTTTTTGTGATTTACACTTGTGTCCTGTCCCTTTAAATCTCTCTTACCCCACTGGCTGCCAGCAGACTTAGCAGTGCACGCATGTTATAGTAGGGTTGTCCTGTGCCTTCCCCCATCACACATCCTGGCTGCCCCAGTCACGATGAGCAAATCAGCATGAGGCTTACATCCTCAAGTCAAACTAATTGGCTACAGTGAACCAATGCAGCCGTGCCCTCAGAGCGTGCTGCAATGTTGAGTGAGAGACTCCTGACCACAAAGCAGACTGGCAGCTGAGGAGACGAGGAGCAGAGAGGTAAGAAAAGCCACCATGGTCTGGATGTCAGCTTATATTAGCTGTTTTCAGGGACCATCTCTGGTAAGCTTGAAACGGCCTCTCTCAGAACTTTTTCAGAGTGTGATACAACTTCTTTAGAACAGTAAGGGCCCCATATTTGAATGTCTGGGCCAGGTGGAAAGTGGATCAGGTTGTTTGTGCTTGGGTTTGGCAGGGCTGTATTGGAAGCCTTGAGTTACAGAGCTGGGCAGCCTTCCCCAACACATACAATGAGCTGTGCAAGAGCTTGGTACATCCTGCAGACCTGCGTAGAATTCCCACAACCTCCACTTGTATACTATGTGACCCAGAGCAAGTCATTTAACCTCCCTGTGCTCCCAGTGCACACCTTGAAATGAGCTTCAGCCCAGTATGCCTTTATTGGCCAATCAGCTCAGTGTGCCTTTCGCAACCAAAATAAAAAAAAATAAAAAAACTCAGGGGATACCAGGCTTTATGCAAATGAGTTAACATAAACAGACACCTGGGGCTGTGCAACTAGGCTGGAATAACAGATCCCCAGAGAATCATGGAAATGGTCCTTCTGCTAGCCAACCCCCACTGCAGACTCTAAGTACCTGCAGCCAGACATAGAATTATATATTTTTTTTCCTTTTGGAGTCAAGGGCGGGGGAAAACCTAACAGAGCTTTGTTTTATCTTCAATGTAAGCCTTAAAATGTACCATAGAGCACCAACAATCCCAGAGCTTCTGAGGGCCTAGAGGCCATACCCCTGGCTTTTTACAAAATTTTTCGTATGCTAAATGTGCAAAACATCTCTCCCACTCAGTAAAAGTACTCCCTACCCGTGCAAAAATCCTGGCAATGGCCTTTGTTGAGGCTGAGGATGGCTCAGATAGGAGCACCAATGACAGGTGCAGACAGATAGAGGACCTTGGAGTTGAGCCCATCTGGACTCTCCTCTTAACATATTAATCAAAGTTCCTCCTTAGGAGAGGGGCTTTCTGATACTTCTGAACAATTATCAAAATCCTTATCAGCACTAATGGATTTAGTTATTCCCTGCCTTTGCTACACTGTTTGATATGGTTTGCAAAATGGATTCAATTTCTTAAATTGGTACTGTCTGTGTCGGTGCAGATTGCTTCAGTCTGCATTTACTGAGCATATGAACTGCTGCATGCATTTAGTAAATCAATTTAATTTATTCTAAGTATTTATACAGGATTGGATAACTAGGAGACACTCCCAGTTCATTCTGTTATGACAGTCTTTACAGGATAACAACAGTAACAAATGTATGTTACACAGATTGAAGCATGTAATAAATTGTTAGTAATTCATATTACATAGCTAGGCTAAAAACAGTAAATCAGCATGCACAATTCAATGGTAAGTACCCATCAAGATAATTTATAACAAGCATTTGCCAATGCTGAGTGTTTGCTTGCTGGTATTGGCATTGGTAGTGCAGGAGTTAGAGAGATGCATAATAGGAATGGCAGTGAAGTATTGAAGTAATGTCAATCCCCACCCCCCACCCTGCAAAGACTGACAAGCATTGGGGATGTGCCTTTGGGTCACTGGCCATAACACTCATGCCATTCCACCTCACCCCACCCTGCAGACAAATACAGGTGTTGCAGTCTGCCTTGAGGTCTTTGGCCCTTACGCTCACCCTGTTCCATAAAGAAATAAGCTGAGAAGGGTGCAGTATAGGAGAATGGGTTGAACGTTAGGGCTGAAGACCCCAAGGCACACCTTGATGCCTGTCAGTGACTGCAGGGAGAGGATGGGAGTGGGGATGGAATGGTGTGAGCATTACTGCCGATGACCCCAAGTCATGCCCCTGATGCCTCTCAGTCTGTACAGGGTGGGCATTATGGTTGGAAACCCTAATGCCCCAGGTGTTTGTTGGTATTTTTGCTCCAAATATTCAACATGGGCTTTTTGGGATCCCACCTCATGAACTGTGGCAGTATTATTTAGTTACTCTATCCCAAAAGGGGATTTCGCACAACAAGTATGCCATTCGGCACCACAGATTTGAAAACACATTTTGGGCAGGATGGGAAAAATGACAGCTATACTGTTCATGAGGAAGTGTGAAGAAATGGCAAACTTGAAAATCTGGAGTGAAAATATGAAAAAGTGGTGAAGTTATGAGTGTGCATAGAAACTGTGTAATGCATGCTCGTAATGCAGTCATGTTTTGGAATGTTTCCACCACATTTTCAACATGGTCTTTTTGAGGCCTTCCCTCATTAACAGTGGTACTGCAATTTTGTTACTCTGTCCCAAAAGTTGATTTCACACAGTGACCATGCCATTCTGCACCACAGATGCAAAAACACATTATGGGATGGATACGAAAAATGACAGCTGTACTGTTCATAAGGGAGTGTGGAAAAATGGCAATGTTGGAAATCTGAAGTGAAAATATTAAAAATTTATGAAGTTGCGAACGTGCATAGATACTATGCAATGGGCACTCATAACGCAATCATTTTTTGGATTTTTTTCACCAAATTTGCAACAAAGGCTTTTTGGGACGTCACCTCATGAACAGTGGCACTTTCATTTTTTAAATTGTTCTTGAAAGGTGATTCTGCGCAATGACCAAAAAATCACCATTTGGGACTGAGAAATTAAATGACAGTGCCAGTGTTCATGAGGTGGAGTCACAAGAATCCCATGTTGACAATTTGAGACTAAAACTCCAAAAATTGGCAGAGATATCAACCTAAGTTGAAAATGCCCCATTGACTGCCATTATAGGGCTTACCATCATTTCTTCAGTTCCCAGTTGGTCTTTGAAGAGTGCAGACATTTTCCCTGTCCACAGAAGATTGCTGCTCCCAACCTCCGGAGGTAAATATGGGTGAGGGGGTGGAGGGAGGTGGGGTGTGCAGAGGAAGGGTGCAGATTGGGGGATGGGGCAGGCGGGAACCATGAGGGACCGTTTTCTTTTTTTTTCAGGTTTAAAAAAAAAGACATTGTGTGACTGTTTTCTTTTTTACAGGTGAAATATTAACAAAATGGATTTTTACACACTGAGGTGGGCTCCCAGTGTGCCACAGTACTGGGGGGGATCAATGCCGACCCAGGGATTGGGCACCCCAAGGTTGGCTGAGAACATTGGGGCATAGGGGGACAGTGCATCCGACACTGGGAGTGGGCATCCTGGTGTTGCAAACATCAAAGAAGTATTTTTTGGCACACTGGTGTGGGCTCACAATGTGCCACATTAATGGGGGGGAGGGGGATACATGCTGACGTGAGGATTGAGCACCCTGATCTCAGCAGCAGATGGAGAATGAAGGGTGTGGAGTGGGCAGCAGCAGTGGGAGGGAGCAAACATTTAAATTTGTTGTTCTATTGTACGCCTGGTTGGGAGGGGGGACTGCCGCTGCAATGACGAAACTGCCCTAATTACAGCAGCAGATTTCTTTCAAGTATGGTGCTAACTCTGAAACTGCTGTCATTGGCAGCTTCAGCATTAATTGGTGGCCGAGGAACTTGCCCATTAAAGTGTCTGCTGCATTGGCCACAACACTGCCACACCTCTGCAATGCTCTGCTCTCTCAATATGTTTCTTGTGCACTGTGCATGCAAGCAAACATAAAAACTGTGAAAGATCCAGAGTTCCTAATACATGGAAGAACCTTACTTCAAGAATAAGCTGCAGAGAAGGCAAGTGCTATGGTACCATAGTTAGAAGTGTCTGTAAGGGTAATTAACCCACATTGGGTAACACTCCTAAGACTGCAGAAAGATTCACAGCTGATTAGGAGTCCAAATTTTACTTTTATACATTTCATCAAACCATACCCATACTCTAAAGCCTTAATCTTAGTGCAAGACAACATGTGTATGCAAATCCTTGTGCAAGGAAGACAGCCCAGGCTTCATCAGAACAGACGTCAGCTTTTCAATGGGCTTGAACATCTGATACAGTACAGCCTGAGAATTACAAATTACAGATAGGTGCCTCATCCTGTTGGGGCTCCTCAGTGTAGTGTAGTCACTGTCTAAGCCAAGTGCATATCAGACTGTTTAGTACACTCAGAAAGCAAGGGGACCCTGCACAGAGTTAGCAGGTTAAAAATACAATTTTATTAAATGTTTCAAAAGTACTTACAAACAGTACCATAGGTGCAAATCTGATAACAGAGAGTGTAGAGCACGTACAACCAGACTGATTTTGCTCAAAGGGTCCTCTTGACTTCTTGTTCACTGTTTTCTGACTCAAGCATGAGTATCTGAGTGGAGCCATGGCTTTTGCTCCTTCTTAGTACACTCAGAGTTAGCAAACAAAAAAGGCAGTTATTTGGAAGAGCAATGTATAGAATCTGTAAATGAATTCTAGCAGAGAAGAAATATCCAAATTGTTTTTTTTTTGTACATCTCTCTAAATCACATACATTGTCCACAGACTCAATCCAACAACAAGGCATCTTGGGTATGCACATCCTTGCACAAGGCAATCTGACAAGGCATCACCTGATTTAAAGTCCAGTTAAATATATAGGGGCTTTCTTAACAAACTATATATAACAAATAATCCATTGCTTCTTTTATGTCACTGAGACTAGCAGCCACCTCAAATTTGTTAAACCATCATAATGATGTAATTCATTAAGAGCACCTCTATAGTCAAGGGCAAATTGTGAAGGGTGCATCACGGGAGGAATCACCTCCAGGAAGGGGGGGAAGTCATTTTGCTATTGTACAGGTCCTTGGTGAGACTGCACTTGGAATACTGTGTACAATTCTTTTGCCCATATCTGAAAAAAATATCAAATTACTGGAGGGGTGCAGCATAGGACAACCAAGGTGATCCAGGGCCTGCTGGACAAAGTCTATGAGAAGAAGCTGCAGGAGCTTGATATGTATTTCCTGGAGGACAGACGAGAGGTGGGAAGATGGGGGGATGAGAGGGGGAGGGAGGAAGACTCTATATGGAAAAGGAAGGAAAGTAGTTCCAGTAAATTTGTCTGAGAGCGGCATAGTCGAGAAGACTAGATAAACCGAATGGCATGATTCTGACAGCATTTTTGTATGTTTGTATGTAATTGTACCTTCTTATTATTGATTTTCGATGCCTACATACCTGTACATTCCCGTTCCTATCTCCTACAAGCCTGTAGAGTAGGGTACAAAATCTTAACAAAGGTAATATCAATTGGCCTAAAGTTACCAACTTCTTTCTGAAATTGAAACTCACACAGTGCCTATGCCTCCTAAGGGCATCCAGTTTGGAAGTAGTATTGTTAATGGTGTAATTAATATGGTCAGTAAATATATAGAGAAATACTTGATGGATAACTGTGCACAACTGGTGTGTTCTGCTACAGAGGGGTTTTAATTCCCTCTGACCTCGAGAGTGAAACTCGAGAGGTCTGTGAGAATCAGAACCACAAGCTGGCAGAACACACTGGTTATGCATAAAGTTGCTCATCTTGTATTTTTTATAGTGTATAGTATTATGTGAAATGTGTACATTGTGTTTTTTTCTCTTTCACAATGAAACTGACTTGTGCAGTCTCTAGACATTCTAGAATGCTGTTCTACCACAGAAGGGTACAATCACATTCCATGACCTTTGAACTGTGGTACAACAGCATTTTGAAAAGGATGGATTTATCTATAGAACAATGCTCTACTATACACTACAAAAGACTGGTCAACAAAAAAGGCCAAATACTTCTATTTATGGATCTGATCTAATAAAATCAGCCTTACCAATGGACTTAATACATAAATTGCTTCAAACACGTTTTGCCAGCTTAGATGGCGTTTCAAACAACACTGAATTTGTTTTATTTGTGTTCATAATAATGTTCATAATATTTTTTTTCTCCAACCACACCTGAAAAATCAGTCAGTCAATCAATCAGTCAGTCAGTCAATCAAGCACTCCATCTTTACTGAAACTGCAATAAAGGTAACATGTGAGGAACAACTTTACAATGACCTGCTGTGCTGTATGCAAAAGCAAGTGTAGTTTTAGATGTATTTAGTAACATTTTTACATTAGTTTGCCTTAAAGAAAAGATTCTCTACAGTTTATTTTATCCTTGCTTTGGTCCAAACAATTGTGTAATGTGTAAGATGTTCTTTGTTAAAAAAGGGAGGACTCTAATGGAGAATGTATACATTGCACTTTATATGAGCAAAAATGAGATAAAATGTAACTACTTGTGTAGCTGGCCTTAGGCCTCCTCAGTCCCAGTGGCTACCTAATGCCTCCCTACTGATTGGCTGCCACAGACTGAGCAAATGCATGTCATTTGTCTTTAAATATATTTCTTTCACTTACTATGTCCTGGTGAAACAATCCACAAGGGGCATCACTGGGTGGGGCTGAAATTTACAAAACAACTTCAGTGTCATACATACAGTACAGTACACATGCCAAGCTCCAGCCCAAATGATCAGTGACAGAGGGGCACAATAGTAGTGGCTACCTCTAGGAATAACTATGCTGGGAGTTCCCCAAATTATAGGGCTGCCACTGGTTTCTTGAGGATATAGATTATTTGAATCGAGACAAAATAATGTAGAAAAACATTCTATCCGATACAATAGGATTAAAACTGAAGTCAAGGACACCACCACAGTAGACAAAGTTGCAAAGTGTACTGTTAGGAATGAATTTACTGCATCAATTTATTTGCTTTTGTTTACCAGGTAAGTGCACTATGCATAAAGACATCTCTGACATGGTCATGAATGGTTGTAGCTGCAATAACCCGCTCACTATCGCCGATGCTCTTAACTCCAGATTCACTGACCTATCTGCCTATTCAGCACCTCCAAGGCCTTTACCTGACTCTCCACAAGGTGACTTTAAACCTTCCAACTCACCCTTTAACCTTCGCCCAGTATCCGGGACTGAAATCCTATGCTTACTTAAATCCATCCCTCCTGCTGGCTCAGCAGGAGTGGATGGACTCCTACCAGAATTCCTTAAAACCATTGCCCATTCTATAATCTCTCCAGTGACTTGACTCTTCAATCTGTCCCTACTTACAGGACATGTCCCTTCCCTATGGAAGACTGCTTGGGTAGTCCCCGTCCACAAAAAAGGAGACACCACCAACTTGGATAACTACCGTAATATAGTCATACTCTTCATCCTATCTAAAATTCTTGAGAAAATTGTAGCCACCCAGGTCTCAGATCACCTCTATTCATTCAACCTTCTCACCGTGGATCAACATGATTTTCAGCAAGGGCACAGTATATCCACTACACTCATACAGTTTACAAATGATGTCAGACTAGTGATGGACAATGGCTCTTTCAAGGGAGCTACTTTTGTTGATCTTACGAAAGTGTTCAATTTAGTTGACCACCCACTGCTCCTGTCAAAGTTGTCATTTCTTGGCTTCTGCTCCTCCTCTGCTGCTGCCTGGTTCCAAAATTATATTTTGGAGCATCAGCAATTTGTCCAGGTCAGAGGTGCTAAGTTTTCCCTCACCTCCACCTACATCGGAGTGCCCCAAGGTTCAATTCTTGGCCCTCTCCTTTTTATGATCTTCGTAAATGATCTCCCTCCACTTACTAGTCCTTATTCAGCCCTGCTATATGCAGATGATTTTGTTCTCTACTCTTCCTCTCAAAACCTACTGGACATCAACCAGAATCTCAATCTTAATTTCAACACCTTTCAGCTCTGGCTACTACAGAACACCATTGTCCTCAATAAAAATAAAACTATAACAATGCTTTTCGGCTCGGGTTCAAAGATTTTGTCCAGCACCCAATCACTATGCATCAGAACACTAGATGGCACTTCCCTCAACACAGTTACCTCCTTTGAATACTTAAGTCACCCTTGATCCCACCTTGGACTTTGACCTGCACATAACTAGTCATCAAATATGTTAATATTCAAATGAGACTGGCATATAAGGTCAGACATAGCCTTACATCTGCAGCTAGGTTGGCCACTGCACAGGGGATCCTTAGACCCAAATTGGCATATGGGTTAATAGCCTTCCCGGCATCTACGAGAGGGATCCTCCAAAAGTGGGATGTCTACTACAACAACATTTGCCACTTTGCTCTGTCACTATCTAAGCTTACTCACTGATGCTTACTATATTCCAGCCTGGGATGGCTCACCCCCAGCTTTCCGTCAGTTTACTTCCTTCTGTTTTATAAAGAATATAATCTCCTCCCAGATACCTGACAAATTGACTTCTCTGCTCAAACCTGTGACCTTTGCCTACCCCCTGAGATCAGTTGACAAATTACTGCTTGTCCAACCAAGATTTAAAACCAATATGGGTGAAAATGCCTTCTTGGTCTGTGTCCCCAAACTATGGAATACCCTTCCACTGCATCTCAGAAACTCCCCTTCTTCTTGCAGCTTCAAATAGGACCTTCATAAGGCTCCTTTAAGCTCTGAACCCTGCTCCTGTAGTGTGCTCATCCACTCCTTTGCTGGCTTCTTTTAGTTGCCTACTGGCACCTACCTCTACTGCTCTCAGATCTACCTGGGAAATCTCAGTACCCCTTAGCACTTACCCACTAGATGTTGATATAAAGTCTGTGGTTATTTTGAACTTGTATCTTGAATCTGTTGTTACATACTGTTCTTGCAACTGTACTGTCATTTGTTGAATATTTTGTATAGTACTGTGACTGCTCAAGCCTATTTTTGTACAGATTCTTGTTCACTTGATTTTCCTTTTTGTATACTGTTGTCTACTTGCCCTCTGTTGTAACCTTCTGGGTCGCACCTGAAAATAGGCAGCCATGCTGTCTAGTGTACCTATCCGATCAACAAAAATAAATAAATAAATAAAAAATATTTTCAGACATAACCAGAATGAGTACAGTATGATGAAAACAATGTCAACATGATAATACAAATTGATGGTAATATGACAATATAAGAACAGGTAGTGCATTCACAGCTGATAAAATTGACAATTATAACAAAAAGTAGGGAACAATAAGCATAGCAGCAATTGTAGTGTATCCGGGACTGCTTTAGATATAATAGCAAATGTGATGACAACCATAAACACAAGAGGTATGGGATAGCAACAGCACATAAAGTGCATGGTGTGATAGTAGTTCACTGCATAAATGGTAGCAGTAATTCAAGAAAATCACAACAAAACACTGAGAATGAAAACCACATTTCGGATTCTGTAAACGAAAAGAGGTAAATTAAGTATTAAACAATGAATAGCATTAACGAAGTGACACTAAAAATACAAAACATGCTTACTATTCTAAAAATAAAGATAATTATAAAAGGACATGCTGTATGATAATGTATAAGATCACATGATTAAACATAGAGGCCCGGATATTCAGACTGCGCCAGGCTGTGGCGCAAGCCTGGACGCAGTGCAACTGGGTTGCGCAGAGGCGTTGACAGGGTGATATTCAATGGAGCTGTGCCATGGCACAACATTGTTGAATATCACACCCTGGCCACCCGCAGTGTGCATGGTGCAGTGACACTGCACCAGCGCAAGTGGCCAGAGTGGAGCAGGGGGATGTGCTAGCACAAGTTCCATTGCACTAGGTGCAACAACCACAATATTCAAAAGTGCACATACAAATGGGGCCATAATGCATGCAAGGTGCAAATGGGGCCATTTGCATGTCATTATGGCCCCATTTGCATGCAGGTGCGCCGATCCCCAGTGACTTGCACCTGGCGCCCTGCCAGGCTGCAGCAGTCGGGGACCGACGCCCCCTGCACAAGCGGCAACATGAACCGACGCCCGATCGCGGGCATATGAACACCATATAAACGTCCAATATCCCTGGTGGTCCAGTTGACCGCTTGCAGCCCGATCGCAGGCATATGTTTTAATTTAAAAGTCCAATATCCCTGGTGGTCCAGTGGACCGCTTGCAGCCCAATCGCGGGCATATGTTTTAATTTAAAAGTCCAATATCCCTGGTGGTCCAGTGGACCACTCACAGCCCGATCGCAGGCATCAGTAAACATTAATGCCACAGCAACCCATCCCTGGTGGTCTAGCGGTACCCCCCCACCTGCCAACTGAGCCCCACTGCCCCACTACCCCCCATCAGCGGCGAGCGGCAGCTCCCCACCTACTTGCCGACCCACCGCCCACTGACTGACACCATACGGTAGGGCTGTACGCCCATTGGTCCACAGCATGGGCCAATGGATGTGCAGCCCAGTACCAGTACCGTACTACACAGTCCAGGTCGCATCAGTGGGTTGCGCATGGCACAATAGTGTTACGCCATGTACAACCCTTCTGAATATCCGGGTCAGAGTATTTAAAAAAAATTATTTCTTGTAACAATTTTTGTTTTAAATTGCTTTGCCATGGTTAATATCCTACAAATCCTTAACATCTAAATTGTTTTCAGGTGAAAGAATTGCAGTTTAGGACAGAAAGTGACTGGAAGAAGATAAAGCAAACATTAGAGCTGTGCAACATTTTTAATAACACCAGTGAAGCTGGCGCAAAGTAACTCATTTTGCTTTATTTAGTGTGTGTAATATTTTGTTCTGCAATGCAAAATGTGCAAAGTGTACAAAGTGTACTTGACTTCATCTGCAAAGTGCACTTCACAAAGCTATACTGTTTCTAGGAATGGATGAAGAGTAGTACTAATGCCCTGATCCCTTCAGTAGAAAAAAGTAATCACCCTCCAACATTTCTACCGATGGCCCCTGTCACCTACAACCAAAAGCTCTAAAGCTAAACAGTGCAGTCACCAACCCTCGTTTCTCCCACTGACTTTGCCATCCTGGAACGTTACTCTCCCGCATCCCTATCACTGGTCCCTGCATCTCCACCCAAAGTTCTGTCCCTCAAAAGTACAATTACCCAGGACCACCCATATAGCAAAGCACTGCTGTGCAGACAACCGGAGTTCACAAGTGGATTATGGTCACTGCATTGGGTGGCAAAGTTTCTGGCAGTTGCCCAAGACTAGTGCACACAAATGACGAAGGCACAAGGGTGAAAACCCAGGTGAAAAACTCCCTGCCATCCAAATGAGGGTGAAATGCCTGAACAGGGCATGTCCCTGATCAAAAGGTTATATCCCTGTGTGACGGCAGGGGCAGGGAAACAAAAACAGTATGGGGAGGAAAAAAGTAAAAGTTATCCTCCTTTGTCTTTCCAACTGTCCCTCACTACCCTACCCTAAAGCTGTGACCCCCCATGGCTCATTCACAGTTACTGATCATTATCACCACTATCACTGGCTTAGATCCTATTGTCTCCCTTTCCCAAAGTTCAAATCCCAATCTACAGTAATAATAATAATAGTTTTATTTATTTAGCGCCTTTCAATTGTCAAGGTGCTTTACAAAAAATAAAATACAGGGTAAACTAATACAGCAATATAAAAACAGATAGTCAGTAAAATCTGAAGATCAGTGTGTGTTCAAACACAGTAGGCCTGATGCCACAAAAAGGTGTTTAATGCCTGTTTAAAGCCCCCCAAGGTCGTGCACTCACAAAGCTAATGGGGTAGAGAATTCCAAAGAGCTGGGGCATACATGTGGTCTGCAGGCTCAGGAACATTTTAGAGATATCCTTGGAATCTCTAGCAACCCCTCATCAGCAGAGCGGAGCAATCACATAGAAACATAGTAACATAGAATTTGACGGCAGATAAGGACCGCTTGGCCCACTTAGTCTGTCCATTTCCCTACCTAACGGATAAGCTGCAGATCCTAGTTAACCAACAGCCTACTTCCTCCTACCCCCCCACTAGAATTGCCTTATGTCTGTCCCATGCATTCTTGAATTCCCCCACTGTTTTTGACTCTACAACCTCCTCAGGAAGGCTGTTCCATGCATCCACAACCCTCTCTGTGAAGAAATACTTCCTCACATTACCTCTGAGCCGTCCTCCCTCTATCTTCAAATTGTGCCCCCTTGTTTTTGCACATCTCTTTTTCTGAAATATGCCACCCTCTTGGACTTTTTTGATTCCCTTGAGGTATTTGAAAGTTTCTATCATGTCCCCCCCCTCCCTCCTTTCCTCGAGGCTATACATCTTTAGTTCCTTTAGTCTTTCTTCATATGTCTTCTTTTTTTTTTTTTATTTAGTATGCTTTATTAATTTTTTTTTCCAGAACCCACAATACACTGTAGGTTGTCTGGCATAGACACTGTTACACAAAGACCAAAAACATGTTGTCTTAGCCTTATGGTTACATCAGCTAAACTAATCACAATTCTACTATTATATCTACCAATTTATCCAATTCCAACTACCCCATTCCCTTCCTCCTACTAAACCCTCCCCCCTCCCCCTTTATCACTCCCCCCTCCCCTCCAGCAAGTGTGTACATGCTACTTTCAGTATAACTGCAATGTTAGACTACACCTACAAGGCAAACGGTCCAGCTGACTATAGGCCATTATGGGTTACATATAGCAAGTAAAGCCTCTAAGGACCCCCATCTGGGCTGGTATAAGTGGGGCCAGTTATTCATATGCAGAATATGTTTTTCTAATTGCAAAGCCGTGAACATCTCCTCATACCACTCCCTAACCGATAACCGTGTTCCTTCTTTCCAGTGTCTCATAATAATGAGTTTAGCTACTGCCAAAACTAAGACAATATGTGCTTTCCTGACTCTTCATATGTCTTCTGATGCAGAGCCTGCATCATTGTGGTTGCCCTTCTCTGGACATCCTCCACTCTGTCTTTGTCTTTGCAGAGATGGCGTCTCCAGAACTTTACACAGTACTCCAGATGTGGTTTTACCAACTGTCTGTACAGAGGGCCAACGACTTCCTGTTTTCTCCTGGTGATGCCTCTCCCTATGCATCCCAGTATCCCCCTAGCCCTCCTTACTGCCTTCTTACATTGCTGGCCCACCTTTAGGTCATCTGATATGACTACCCCCAGGTCCCTTTCCATTTCTGTTGTTGTCAGTATCTCACCCCCCAATGTGTACTCTTCCCCTGGGTTTTTGTTTCCCAGGAGCATTACTTTGCACTTCTTTGCATTGAATCTAAGCTGCCATACATTTGACCATTCCTCCAACCTTGCCAAGTCCTTTTCATCCTTTCCACCCCACCTTGTGTATCCACCCTGTTGCAGATCTTTGTGTCATCTGCAAAGAGACATACTTTCCTTCCAGTCCCCTCTCTAGTGTCTATTATAAAAAGACATTAAAGGACTCGCCACAGTACTGAACCCTGCGGTAACCCACTAGTAAGCCTCCTTTCTTCACTGTGGGCTCCATTTACTATTACCCGCTGTGTCCTGTTGTCCTACCAGTGCTTTACCCAGGCTACCACCCTGACACCCATTCCCAGGCTGGATAATTTGTTTATTAATCTTTTGTGTGGGACTGTGTCAAATGCCTTGCTAAAGTCCAGGTAGGCCATGTCTACAGCCCCTCCCTGGTCTACTGCTTTGGTCACCCAGTCAAAGAAATCAATTAGATTTGTCTGAAATGACCTTCCCACTGTGAATCCATGCTGCCTTGGGTCCTGTGTCCCACTGTCCTCTAGGTACTCAACAATTCTTTCCTTCAGAAGTGATTCCATCATTTTCCCTACCACTGAGGTCAAACTGACAGGTCTGTAGTTTTCTGCCTCTGTCTTGCTCCCACTTTTGTGAAGGGGAATCACATCCACCCTCCTCCAGTCCTCAGGTATCACCTCATCCACCCATGATTAAAAAGGGTAGTCAGTGGTGTTACTAGTTCTTCCCTTAGTTCTTTTAAAATTCTTGGGTGAATACCATCAGGCCCCATTGCTTTATCCACCTTCAGTTTTAAGAGTTCAGAACCCTTTCTTCTGTGAAAGGACTAATATCAACCCCCCTATCCAGAGTGCTTCTATTGAGCAGATTAGGTATTTCACCCTGCTTTTCCATTGTGAATACTGAGCAGAAGTATTCATTCAGTATCCCTGCTTTTTCACTGTCGCTCTCTGCCCAACCACCTTCCTCTTTGTTCAGCCTCAGTATCCATGCCTTAGTCTTGCTTTGCTCCCTAATGTACCTACAAAAGGTATTATCCCCCTTCTTAACTGAGTTGGCTATCTTTTCCACGGTTTGGGCCTTTGCTATTCTGAGTGCCTTACCCAAATGGGGCAGTAGGGGGACAGAAGCTCTTTCAGGTAGTCCACAACAAAACAAAATAACAGAGCAGTCTCCAGCTGAGCCCATACTGATTTGCACTATAACCAGGAAGTGCATGCTTCCTTCCTCCTCAGCTGCTACTCATGGCCAGCTGAAGCTTTCCCTTTTACCTGCCTGGCTCTGTAGCTGCTAGGCTGTGACAACTGAATAATTTCCTTTTCATGGAGGAAATGTGGCATTAGGGTTTCCAAATCTAACATCCCACCCCAACCCTCCAAGCAGCAACAGGAAAAAAACATTACGTTTGCACCTCTCCTGCATCTTCGCAAATCAGGTGTGAGGTGTGCCTTGTGGTTGTCAACCCTAACCTTTATCCCATTCAATCATTAAAGAAGCTGAGATGTGTAGAGTATATGAGAATGGGGTGAGTATTAGGGGTTGACATCCCCAAGGCACACCCACACCTGATTTGTGAAGATGCAGGAGAGATGAAACTGTGATAGTTTTTCCTGTTGCTGCCCAGGGGGTGGGGTGTTAGGCTTGAAAACCCTAATGCCACATTTCCCATGAGGCTCTAGAGCCACGATCTGAGGATCATTGCTGTAACGTAACTGGCACTGCAGCTAGCTACATGAATTAGGACTAGCACACATACTGCGTTTTACAGTACTACAAAAAAGTGACCAGATAGCTCAGCCTGTAGAGAGCACTGGAACAATATTCCAGGGGGTCTAGGTCCTATTCCCTGTCAGATCTTGTTATTTGTTTCCCATTACAGTTTGCATTTCAAAGCACTTAGCAGTGGTTAGTGTGGCTAATAATGTACCTATAATTACTTCATATTTAAGGAGATAAACAGAAAGGTATTGTAATGTGGCAGTTACTCATCTGGGGACAAATTATGCCAACTGAAAGAGCGAAACTAAGATAGGAGAGGGCTTTAATAAACCTCTGAGTAAACCTAAACAGAGACAGGTTAAAGTGATTTTCTAACAAATAGAAGGAAAAGAATATAATTTAAAATAAAATGCTTGGTTTAGCATATGGTGTTAAACTAATTCACACTTATTTATTTATTTAGTTTTTGTTGACTAGGAAGGAGGACTAGAGAATTTCTTGCCTATTTTCAGCCTCATCCCAGGGAGAGGGGGATATAGATGCTAACTGTAACTGAATCAGATTTTTAAGCTGTTGGTGGTATTTTGTTTAGTGAATGGGGACAAATTTGGCCAGGACACTGGGGAAATTCCCCTACTCACCTGTAGGGGGACCCTCTGGTCGTCTGTTCCAGGATGGCCAGTGTGTTGGAGTCTCAGGAGGAGATGGACGCCTAATGTGCTGGGGAGCAGGCCTCTTCCCCTAGCACAGTAACTCAAGAGGCCGTAGATGCAGTGTCGGATGCATCTCTGTTGTTAGGTGTGGGATTGATGGTAATGCCAGATGGGAATCTGGCTGAGGCACCCAGTGTTTTGAATGGAGAGTTGACATGTGTAGCACTATCACCAGAATGGGAGGAAATGCTGAAACAAAAACAAAAGCTTTTGTGGGAGCTGCAACAGCTCGATGCTTCACTGCACTCTCCAAATGTAGCCTGTCAATTGCAGCGAGGATCCTGTTATCCTAGCGTGAGTCAGCGTTATGCTGACATGGCAGCTCCTGTACAGCACAATACTTTGGAACACTGGGAAGTCTACATGAAGCCTCAATGTTGTATTGAAGAGGCTGGCAAAATAAAACATCCTAAAGTAAAGGGAAACAGAAGGAATAAATCAACATCACAGGCTGGCAGTCCAAACATCATTGGAGCTGTGTGCCAAAAGCCTGCAGTCTAAGAGGCTTGGAATATGGAGTGGTCAGGGGCTGGCATCTCTACAAAAAAACCCAAAATGCTCCACAATTAGTGTAAGATGAACAAGTCTTTTCTTTTTCAAAGGACAGGACAAAACCAGGATGGGGCAAATCAGCCGACACCCATCCGGCAGTGCAAGGAACAAAGGAAACTTTACCAGAGGCAAAGGATCAATCTGACATTAGTTGGTTCCCTGTCCTAGCATTAGAAAATGTGGGCTGGGAGCAAGACTCAAATGGACAGTGGGTTCCAGACACTGCAGACCCTACCTATGTTACTATGTTATACAACTCAGTTACAACTGCGGCCACCAACGATCCAGAGGGCATGAGCTCCAATGAACCCTGGGGTAAGGTGCTACTAGAGACTATTGTTACTAATGTTCCTGAAAATGTTGTTACTAATGCACATATAGAAACTGGTGCCACTGAAGTTAGAGAAATACAAGGGCCTTTAGAAGAGGCAGAAGAACCTCTTAGATTAGGCATCTCAGGGCAGTCCTTAGATGACGAAGAGAGAGAGAGGGGAGACCCCATCCTAAAGTTATCTGAATTGTTCCAAAATAAAGGGGAGCCGGCCCCCCCACCAGAATGCGGTCAGATTATTGTATGAAAGAGTCCTAGTAGAGGCCCCTGATAGGATTTTTGTAGCTAAACAGCTTTTGAAAGGTTCACTCAAATTTTTCTCCTCTGAGATTTTTGCATTGATCCATTTGGGGAACAATAATTTCGATATAAGTTTTAAAAATGTGTCAGGACTTGACAGGTTTTGGGCCCAGTATGAAAAACTAAAGAACTCTCCCCTATGGTCCCCTTTTCATGCTGTACCATTGTCCAAACCAGCTGTTAAGAACATAACAATTATGTTCAAAAATGAAGGGGTAAATATAGAAGACATCTTGTATTAGTTGAGGCAGAGATGTAAGATACTCAATAGACCAGCTCCCACACTCTACAGTGAACAAATTTGGGATGGGGGATGGAGGGTGAGGGTGAAAGTGATTATTACAAATACAGGGTCTGTCCATCTACCTAGCATGTTTTACTTAGGGAAGGATAGAGGCTCAATTTTTTTATGCTGTGCAGCCGAAATCATGTTTTAAATGTGGGGCAAGAACACATTTAAGCTCGGCTTGTAATACTACAAAATGCAGTCACTGTCTAGAGTTTGGACATGCATCAGGTAAATGTTTAAACTTGTTTTGGTGTAATTTATGCAAACAGACTGGACATTCTTATTGGCGGTGCCCATGGGCCTCCCACAGTTGGAAAGACTGCCTATCACATGAGGGGCTAATTAACATTGCGCAGCAGTTACAAGCTAAGCGGGTAGCACAACAAGCTGAGGTACACAAACAGAAACATATTGGGGAACAGGTACAAAATGATGCTGCTTTGAGTCAGGACATAGGAATGCAGAGTATGGCTACTACAGATGTAGAAGTCCCAGAGCAAGGCCCAACTCAGGCCCTTAAGGAAAAGGTCCCAGCAAGTCAGGCCACGCAGGTCCCTGGTCATCAAAAAGTTCCTGAAGAAGGTGGAGGTTTGACAGTTAAAATGCCCCTTCCCCTCTCCAGAGAAAAATAATTTTAAAACAGTTACCCAAATGAAGAGATCCAGGTTAGGGAAAGTAGTCTCTAGAAAGGTTGGAGGGAGTAGCAATGGAATTAAACCTGGTTCTTGGAAAGAAGGGAACAAATTTGCAGTCCTACTATCTGAAGATGGGACTCTGAGGGAGAAAGAACAGACTCTTACTCTATTGTTTCCTACTCAGACACCAAGGATGTGGGAGGGGGGCAGATTTTATTGCTAAGAGAACTAGGCAGAGACACAAGGCCCAAACACCATAAATATTTTAAATCATGAGGCATACCTCAGCCCCTTCAGACTGCCTATCTATCACTTCAGTTAATGTTAGCAGCATTAAAGGAGATAGGAAATTGGTGAGCGCCATGTTATCTTTACAGGAGTTGGGGTGTGATATTACCTGTATAGTGGATACCAGATTAAAAACTACTGGGGAACATATGAGGGCATCTAGAGCCTGGACATCAGGCCCCTCCTTTTGGTCCAAAGGGACAGAGTTATGTGATGGGTTGGGGGTCCTTATCACTAATCATGAAATTCAGGTGACTCATTTAGTGGATATTTGTCCAGGTAGGGCATTATTATTAGATTTTTCATTTTCTTTGGAACGCTTTAGAATTGTAGCTATCTATGCACCACAAACTAAAGCACTTTGGGCTTCAATGTTTAGAGACATTCAGCCATACCTGCACACCTCTCATCTTATGATTTGGGTGGGAGGAGATTTTAATTGTAGTCTGTCTCAGCAGGATAGAGGTTTATGAACTGATAAGCTGTTTTGTGATTCTGTGCCATTACAGCAGATTTTGTCTAATGCTGCTCTAAAAGATTCATATAGAGACTTATATGCTACAGGGGGATACACCTTTCACAAAGGGCTTTTAAAAACAAGAATAGATTTTATTTTTGTATCTAAAATCCTTAAAGTATTAGCTAGTAGGGTAGGTGCTGTGGAATTTTCGGACCATATGGCTGTCATTTCTAAAATCTCCTGGTAGGATATGCCTAGATGCAAAAAACTGAAATGGAGACTGAATGAGTCCTTATTGTCTGATAAATGGATGCAGAAATTATGGTTCCAAAATTGGACAGCAAGGCTCTCTGTGGTAGATTGCTATGAAGATCCAGCAGCTTGGTGGGAAGACATGAAACAATGTTGGAGAGAATTATTTCAAAATAAAGTAAATTATGAGAACAGCAAAAATTAGTTAGAGTACTTGCAGCTGAGACAACACCTGCAATATTTAATTTCTTTAACAGAGACTTCAAAAAGAGGTTATGGGTAGCAGAATCAATCTGTAAAACAGCGCCTGCAAAAAAATGCAATATAATAGGGTTCAGTCTTTGAGTCAGGCCGCAAAATGTGGTGTAAGAGGGGAGGCACAATGCATAGACCCCTTCAAAGATAGTAAGGAAAGGGTGGAGTCTAGAGTCATAAAAGAATTACTGAACACAAATGGAGATGTTGTCTCTTCCCTATTAGGCTTGTTAGATGTGGTGAAAAAGCAGGTGTATGCCTTATTTGGAACCTCCCCTTCAACTGAGAAGGCTGATACGGTTTTGAAGGGTTTAGACTTATCACAAGTGTCTGATAAAGATATCAAGCCCCTTATTTCAGAAGTCACTGAACTTGAGATTTTATCAGCCATAGGAGGATTAAAGGCTGATTCAGCTCCTGGGTCAGATGGTATAGGAGCTGGGTTGTATAAATAGTTTAAAGATACATTAGCACCTGCATTAGCAATAGTATTTAATCATATGCTAACTAGTAAAGAATTAGTCCCCTCAATGAGAGAAGCAATCTTGGTGTTGATCCATAAAAAAGGAGACAAGGTGGATATAAATAACTGAAGGCCATTCAGCCTCCTAAATACCGATGTTAAAATTCTGGCTAAAATCATGCTAAGGAGAATGTCTAACATTGCCCCATACCTAATTAGTGACTCCCAAATGTGTGCAGTCCAAGGTAGGACACAGTATGACAACCTGATTATGTTGAGAGAAATGTTTTATAAAGGGGAATTAGGGGACCTTGAGGGGTGGGCACTACTGTATCTATTGATTAAGAGAAAGCCTTTGACCAGGTTTCACACCAATTCCTTTTTGAAGTTTTAAAGGCTTTTGGAATACCAGAAACCTTATTGGGATGGATTAAAGTATTGTACAGGGATGTGTCCATCATCCCCAATGTAAATGGGTGGTATGGGGATAGAATGGGGATAAAAAGGGGAGTGAGACAGGAGTGCCCATTGAGCCCTCTTCTCTACATATTTTGCATATATATTTTTATTAGGTTATGTAATTCTGAACCAAGACTAGTAGGGTTAAAAAATGTGGCCTCTGAGGGTGAGATTACAATTTTAACTTATGCAGATGACATGGTGTTAACCTTGAATGTAACAACTGAAGAATCAGGTCTAGAACACGTAATGAGAACATATTCTTCAATCTCTGGTTCTAAAATTAACGTTACTAAAAGCAGGGGCATTCCCCTGGGCAAAACTCCAATACCAGCTTCTGGAATGATAGGTGGGGGAAAATTAACAAATGATCCCATAATTATTTTAAGGATAATCTTTGGGCCTCGGGACTCTAGTGTAAGGAATTGGGAGCAAAGTTTGGGTAGAACAGAATGGGTGGTTGCAGGATGGACGAATAAAGTGACTGGTAAACTGAAAAGGGTCTGACTTATTAAGAACTTACTGATCCCAATATTTTTGTATGCAAGTTATGTGATCCCCCCCCAAAAAAATGTGTACACTAAGTTATTTAGTGTTTTCTTTCAAGGTTTTTGGGGTTCCAGATTAAACCCGATCAAAATGAGCATAACCTATAAGGTTAAAAAAGAGGGTGGGGTAGGTATGGTGAACCCCTCAGTGTTTTTCTGGAGTGTGTTCTTAAGCTATAATCTGGGGAGATACTTCCATGCTGACACATTAGGTTGGAAGATGTGGTTAGAGGAATGGATTGGTACAAATACAGTGGCATGGCAACAGCAGAAGCCCAGGTTGCTCGGGAAACAGGACCCATTACCCAGTTATGGAATGGAAAGTATTAAATGGGCAGTAAAATGGAAACTGACTCCAATGTGTGTAGCTTCATGGTAGAGGAAAAAAAAATATAGATATATCCTAGACATTGAAGGGATGGATACAATAGAATTTCCTTTATGCCCTGAGATTAAAAAAGCACAAGTTTTAAGACAATTGGTGAACCCTAGAATCCCTCCATATATGTGGGATTGCACATGGTTAGGGAATTATGGCAGACTTAGTGTCAAAGGAAGCAACAAGCATAAAATGCTGGCAGAAAGGTATTGTCTGAGGGAATCTTGACCCCAAGTTATTGAAACTCAGGCACATTTATTTTTAGAATGCCAGTTTGCTCAAAGGTTGTGGGGAATGGTGAGTAAAGAATGGAAGGACCCTCAGTTCTCCAATCTAAATTATGCTGATGTTATGTATGGAACTAATCTGAACCTAAGAGGGAAGTATCATGCAGATACTATATATATATATATATAATTCTAGAAATTATTAGATACCATTTATGGCAAGCAAGATGCTTATGGGTGCTACAGCAAAAATGGATGCATCCGGATGTGGTGTTTTCTAATATACAATATGCACTGAAACAGTTGATGAAATATGACTTATTGAAATTTACAGTGTCAAGAGTGGCTCATTTGTAGATTAACTGTGAAACATGGCGTTAGAAAAAAATTTCTTTTAAGGTTGTCAAGATTTTATTTGTTTATGGATACACGGACAAGTTATGAATGTAGAATAACTAAGGATGTATTTACTGTATATATTTGTGTTATATTGTCATTTGATTGTAATGAAGTCCATTATTTCCAATACAAATTCCCCTACTCTTTTTGAGAAGTGCCATGGGATCTTTAACATCCACCTGAACTACCACCAGAACAGGCAGATGGGACCTCGGTTTAACATCTCAACTGAAAGACGGCACCTCAGGAGTGCAGCACCCCCCTCATGCTGCACTACAGTGTCAGTATTAGGATTTAACCCATGTGCCTGGAGTGGGGATAGAACCGACAGCCTTCTGATCTTCCAGCATCAGAGGTGAGTGTGCAGCCTGCTGAGCCACTGACACTGCTCCCACTTAACAGGAGGTAGTACCTAAACATAGATGTGATGCTCTTGTCATGATTCTTTTTTTATTTTATAATTTTTGGCCAGGAAAGACATACTAAGTTGAAGTTTTTTTCCAGATACTTCCTGGGAGCACAGGGAAGTTAAGTGACTTGCTTATGGCCACACAGTATGCAAGTGGTGGCTGTGGGATTCAATCCCAGTTCTCCAGGTCTGCAGCTCAGTGCTCTTAACCACTACGCTATACCGCATCCATGATAGAAACATAGGAATGGAATGAATTTGCTTGAAATCATAAATAAAATAATAGATAGCACTCTTAAGCTAGAAATGTACAATTTAACAGTAGAAAAAAACCACTTGCTGGCCCAGTGGTGCAGTGGTAGCACTGCCACCTGCTACACTGGTGACTAGGGATTGGAAGTGATCTCAGGTTGCTGGGGCTTGGCAGAGGGGAGAGGATACAGCTTCTACTGGACTGTTCTCCTCTCCTCTCCCAGGAATGGAGGAAGAGTTGCTGACTCTTTTATGTGACTGTCATCAGGTGGAGACCTGGTGGTAGGATGGGTCTGGGAGCAGCATGAGGGGCGATAGCTGCAGGACTCTACAGTGCATGCATGCATGTCTCCACATGCTCACACCAACCTGCATGCCCAGCTATAGGAAGAGAATGAGGGAAACAAAGGAAAAATTGAGGACAGGATAAGTGAAGCCTTACCCGTCATTGTGTGGTATACTGTGCCGATCTGGTCCAAGGGGGACAATCTGGATATGTTGTCCTTGGGCAGAGAGTATGGTCTTCCACTCCCTAGCCCTGCCATGGGGGAAAAATAAAGGACGTGAGACCAGAGGGAGGTAGAGGATGGCTGTGGAACATGGGGACAGGGCTAAACAGCTGCCCATTGTACCATGGGAGGCTAAAAATGTCTATAGGAAAAAAGAAAAGGACCACTGGGTCCACCCAGTCTGACTAGATGTTCCCTGCCTAATCTGTCTGTGCAGATCCTAACTGGTTATTGGCAAACTTCCCCCCAGTCCCTATTTACTAATATTCCTCTATGTCTATTCTATGTATGCTTGAATTCCTCCTCTGTTTATGCTTTCAGCAGTTCTGCAGGCAGTCGGTTCCAGGCATCCACCACCCTTTCAGTAAAGTAATACTTCCTCATATCCCTCTTAAACTCCCCCTCCCAGCTTCATTACATGCCCCCTGGTCCTGGTGCTGTTTCTCTTTTGAAAGAGGCTCCGCTCCTGCAACCTGTTTATCTCTGTGAAATATTTGTAAGTCTCTATCATGTCACCTTTTGCACTCCTCTCTTCCAGGATGTAAATGTAAATCTTATTTTTAATCTCTCCTGGTAAGTCTTCTCGTGCAGCCCTTTATTTTGGTTGCCTTCCTCTGGACTGCCTCCACCCTATCTATATCCTTTCTGATGTGTTACCTCCAAAACCGGACAGAGTACTCCAGGTGGGGTCTCACTAGTGAGCAATACAATGGTAACACAACGTCCCTTCTCCTGATGGAGATACTCTTTAATATATAGCCTAACATCCCACCAGCCCTATCGCTGCTTTGTCACACTGCTCTGGCAATCTGAGGTTATTAGTTTTCATAACCCCATTGTCCCTTTCTTGCTTATTGACTGTCAGTACCCCCATCCTATACTCTGCTCCTGGGTTCCTATGCCCTAGGTACATGATTTTGTATTTTTTGGTATTGAACCCCAACTACCATGCTGTTGATTACACCTCGAGTTTCACAAGACCCCTGTGCATTCTCTCTACCTCCTCCTCCTGAATGTTCTGCCTTTTACAGATTTTGATATCATGTGAAAAATGGCATACCTTCCCTTAAAGTTCTACTGTAGTGTTACTTATGAAGATATTGAAGAGGACAAGTTCCAGTACTGAGCCTTGCGGCACCCTGTTGGTCACTCTCCCATCATTACAGTGAATGCTGTCAATTACCACCCTTTGTCACCTATCCATTAACCAGTTTCTAACCCAGTTCACCACTTTGGATCCCATCCCTAGGCTGCTCAATTTATTTATCAGTCTCCTGCATGACACAGTGTCGAAGGCCTTGCGCTAAAGTTCAGATCGGCCACATCCACTGCCCTCCCCTGAACTATTTCTCTACTCACCAAGTCAAATAAATCAATCCAATTAATTTGGCATAACCCCCCCCCATGAATCTATGCTGCCTGTGGTCTTGCAGCACTTTGGATTCAAGATAATCTACCAACCTTTCCTTAAGCAGGGATTTTATTAATTTCCCCACCATTAAAGTAAGACTGACTGGCCTATAGTTGTTAGCCTCCTTCCTGCTGCCACTCTTATGGAGAGAGATCATGTCTGCTCTTCTTCAGTCCTTCAGAACCATGCCTGTATCCAGTGAACTGTTGAATAAAGCCATCAATGGGAGCTGGCCCAGTGGCGCTAAGGGTTGAGGTGCTGAACACCACACCTCGCACCACACCGGTGACCTGGGTTCGGGAGTGAGCTCGGGCCGCCGGGGGTTGGCCAGGGGGAGATAGGCTGGAGAGTCCGATGATGGCTTGCCTTATCCAGGGGAGGGAGGGAGGTTCTTCCAGCCCAGCAAGAGATGAATCCTGGCAGAGGCTGGGGTGCGACAGCAAGCTGGAGTTACTGGGGTATGATTGGTCGCAGGCATAGGCCGGTGGCCAATCAGCCTCAGGGGCTACTCCTTTGAGGAAGGAGGGGGAGGGACACTGCTGATGTTGGCATATGCACCAGGACATATGGGCCCACAACATCCCACTGGAACACAGGAAAAACACCCCATCAAAGCTGGGAAGATGGAGTGCCAAGCAGAGTCCCAATGTGCTGGTGCCTGCCTGCAGCCTTGGACCCTGACAATGAATGCAAGAGTCGGGGATCTGCCCCCCTGACCCCACCCTGGGGGGGGGGGAGTTCTGCGGCAGGATGGAGGGACCGGAGACTGTCAGGTAAGGAACTGGTAGGGGAAGGCTTAATAGGTGGCTACCGATGGTGCAGCTCTGATGGGGAGGTAGAAGGGATATAGAGAAATATCAAAAACCAAAAAAACATCAGTAGGGCAGCTAGCACCTTGCTTGGTTCCTTTACTACCCTTTGGTGTACTCTGTCTGGTCCAATAGCTTTGTCTACCTTAAGAGTTACAAGTCTCTTCAGGACTCTTTCCTCTGAAAAAAGGACTTCTGTCCGCCTCGCCCCCACCTCCCACTTTTTCATACTTTTCTCAATAATTCCCACCCTTATTTCTTTATCACTAAATGCATTTCCATAAATACAGGATCTCTGCCCTATCTGTTCAGGCAGCTTGTCTACACCTGACATCACAATTCTGTTTATGACATTACACAATCTGTTGTTGTGGCAGTAATTAATATTATGATAACACAAACAGGGGATTATGATATCTGGTGTAGACAACCAGCTAGAGCAGATAAAATCTAAGTGCAGTAATCTCGTTTTCATACAACTGTCATCTGTAATAATGAAATGGGGGAAATAATTACAGTAAATATACTGTATAAAGCATAAACATGAAACATAAACTGAATTCTGTCTAGATATAGATGGGATATGCCATGGGTTGCATGAAAATGAAATGATTTATTTTGAACAGATGGTTGTGACCTTTATTGACCTCATGAATGGTGGTGCCATGAGCCAGATCTATAGAGGTCATACCCAGCCATTTAAAATAATTCATTTATTGTCATGCAACCCATGGCATGTGCCTTTCATACAATGTCAGGGGCTAGTAAGTTTGAGTGTGCTGTGCCATTTTTTACCAGCAGGCCTGGACCAAATTTTAGGAATAAGAAAGATTCTGTTCAGAACATTATGAAGCTGGAGTGAAAATATCCATTGTTCTCTTTGTTGGAGTGCAAAGAAAATCTTTATTTTCACTCCAGCAACCACCACTGACCATAAAATACATTTCTTTAGGATTCATTATACCTACTGGCAGTGTGTGTGTGTGTGTGTCTGTGTGTAGATATATCTCTATCTATCTATCCATCTATCTATCTATCTATCTATCTATCTATCTATCTATCTATCTATCTCTCTATCTGTCTCTATATACTTTGCAAAAAACGTTGTTATTACGCTAGTTAGGGTTAAACCAACAAAAGTAAGGAAATGTGGCATTAGGGTTTCCAAATCTAACACCCCACCCTGACCTTCCAGGCAGCAACAGGAAAAAAACATTACGGTTGCACCTCTCCTGCATCTTCGAAATCAGGTGTGGGGTGTTCCTTGTGGTTGTCAACCCTAACGTTTATCCCATTCAATCATTAAAGAAGCTGAGATGTGTAGAGTATATGAGAATGGGGTGAGTATTAGGGTTGACATCCCCAAGACACACCCACACCTGATTTGTGAAGATGCAGGAGAGTTGAAACTGTGATAGTTTTTCCTGTTGCTGCCCAGGGGGTGGGGTGTTAGGCTTGAAAACCCTAATGCCACATTTTCCTACTTTTGTTGGTTTAACCCTAATTAGTGCACTAACAAAGTGTTTTGCAAAGAATTTCATTTCTTTTTGAGATAGTGGAATCATAACCTCATCAATGCAGGTCCCTTCCAGATCTGATGCCCTGCGCCTAGGGAACACTTTGTCTGCCTACAGAAGTGAAGAATTCATGGTGCTGTCTAGTGGGATGTGGAAGGGTAGGGCCCTGTGGGTCTTGCGCTTCCATGTGACCACAGATACAGATACACAGGGCAAAGAGTGCATCTGTCAGCCAATGCACAGGGCTTTCTGCCACTCAGGGGTGTAGAGGTCCAGGGCCCTATGCCAAGAGAACAGTTGCCTTTACTGTATGGTACCCAGGCCCAAGGAGACAATCCTGCACATTTTATTCCCTAGTTGGGGGGGAGGCATTGCATAACAGCACTATCCTTCCACCCTCACCCCATCCAGCTGGGTCACTGAGCTCACCCTCGAACTGAGCTCACCAGCACAGAATCACAAAGCATCCTTACTGGGGTCAAGAGTGGAACTACACACAAAATTTGTTAAAAATTATATATATATATATATATATTTTTTTTTTTGACCCCAAATTTTCAAGATATTCATTTTATGATTCGCCTTAACAACACAACATGTACCATTTATAGTTTACTGGCCAAAATGTCATTTCACACCAGCAGTGTAATAACACATCTCATCCAGGATTTAAAAAATTTACACATCACATTTATGAGGTGGTGTGGAAAATGGCTATGTTGAAAGTTCAGAGTCAAAACAGTGAAAATTAGATAAGTTTTGAGTACATGTTAAAATACTGCAACGTTCATGCATACCCTGAGCATTTTACCATATTTGTACACCAGACTGTCAGCATTGCCTTCTTATTACCCCACCTCATGATCCCAGTACTGAAAATATTCCAATACTTGCCGAAACATCACTCCATGGCATTGAAAAATCTTGCCACGCCACAGGTGTGAAAACACATTTTGGGCAGCATTTGAAAAATGACAGCTGTCATATTCATGAGGTGGTGTAAAAATGGCTATATTGAAACTTTGGGGTCAGAATACTTAAAATTACCAAAATTACAAGCAAGTGTAGTAAAATTTCAACATATGTGTACAGTATAACTTTGCCATTTGGACTTTTTACATATTTTGACCCCAAATTTTCAGCACAGTCTTCTTATGACCCCACCTCAAGAACAAGGGTGGTGAAAATGTTCAAATCCTGCCTGAAAGGTGATTTCACCAAGCAACCCCAAAATCACCTTTCTATCTTGATTTGCATATAGTAATTCCACCACAGTTGGTCACAAGCTGGGGTCCCAAAAAGGTTATGTTGAAAATAGGATCAAAATATGCAAATATGACCAAGTTATGCATCAAAGTTAAAAATCCCATTGAAATACCTTTATTTCTCATATTGCAGTTGGCAGTTACAGTAGGAAGACGTGTCTTCGATCAGAGGGTGGATCTTCACCCTGTGACCTGTTCCATTGAGTGAGGATGTGTGAGGGTGTACTGGGGTGTGTGAGGTGGTGAGTGCAGAGTGAGAGGTGGCAGTGGGGAGGGGTCTGGTCAGTGATGGACGGTTTTCTTTTTTTGAGGTCTAAAAAAAAAATTGACATTTTTCTTTGTTTCAGACCAGGACGGTGTTCGGAGAGTAGGGGGTGTCACTAGACACTGGGGAAAGACAAAAACATTATGAGAATGGTGATCAGAGGATGAGGGGTGCCACTAGACACCAGGATATGACAAACTTTGTCGTGACAGCAATCGGAGGGTGGGTGGGATTCCACTAGACACAGGGAAAGACAAAAACATTATGGGTATAGTGATCGGTGGGTTGGAGGATGCCACTAGAAACCAAGAAAAGACAAAATCATTATGGGGACAGATATTGGAGAGTGGTGGGTGCCACTAGATACCAGGGAAAGACAAAAATATTACAGGGACAGTGATCAGAGGGTGGGGGCACCACTAGACACCAGGGAAACATTATAAAACTAATGGAATGGTGATTAGAGGGTGGGGTACCACTAGACACCAGGGCAACACTTTACATACATAAAGGGATGGCAACAGGCAACAAGGGGACACCACTAGGCACCAGGGAAACAGTGGCTCACTGCTGTCACTGCTGTCTACAACACAAGTTCCAGCTGCTGCTGCAAAGGTCAAGAAAGTCCCGCTGTTCTCATACAGAGAATGAGGGTGAATGCCTCCTCTCACTAAGCTGGGTACCTTGGATTTTCAGTGTCCAGAAAACATATTTATGCAAACTTAAAAAAAAAAAATCACCAAAGGATCCTATTTAGGTAGTTTCAGGTGTTTTTTAAATCATTATTTTTATGCACTTTAAATGCTTATAAGTTTAAACAGTAAAAAGAAAAAGGTGGCCATACGAAAAAGGATTTTTTCCTCAGAAAAAGGATTGGCCCTATATGAAAAAGGATCCTTTTTTGTATTGCCACATTCTTTTTTCATTTCAAACATCTATCCTAAAGTGCCTACTGAGAATGCTCAGAACCAAAATTTCAAATACTTATAACTCTGGAAAGGATTATAATTTTTTCACCAAACCAGTGAAAGGCACTACTGTGGGCCAAACCCTTTCTACTCAGAAAATCTCACCACAAATCCAAACCATCTGGATGCTAGTGGCTGACAAAAAACAGCAAAAAAATCACAATTTTTACATATTTTGCACTTTCCAGATTTCATAGAAACATAGAAACATAGAATGTGATGGCAGATAAGGACCGCTTGGCACACCTAGTCTGCTCATTTCCCTACCTAATGGATAAGCAGCAGATCCTAGTTAACCAACAGCCTACTTCCTCCTACACTTCACTAGAATTGCCATATGTCTGTCCCATGCATTCTTGAATTCCCCAACTGTTTTTGACTCCACGACCTCCTCAGGAAGGCTGTTCCATGCATCCACAACCCACTACATAAAAAAATACTTCCTCACATTACCTCTGAGCTGTCCCCCCTCTATCTTCAAATTGTGCCCCCTTGTTCTTGCACATCTCTTTTCTGAAAGATGCTACCCTCTTGGACTTTGTTGATTCCCTTGAGTATACATATTAAGCTCCTTTAGTCTCTCTTTGTATGTCTTCTGGTGCAGAGCCTGCACCATTTTGGTTGCCCTCCTCTAGACAGCTTTCACCCTGTCTATGTCTATGCGGAGACGGGGTCTCCAGAACTGCACACAGTACTCCAGATAGGGTCTCACCAACTGTCTGTATGGAGGGATAACAACTTCCTGTTTTCTACTGGTGATGCCTCTCCCTTTGCATCCCAGTATCCCCCCAGCCATCCTTACTGCCTTCTCACATTGCTTGCCCATCTTTAGGTCATCTGATATAACTACCCTCAGGTCCCTTTCCATTTTTGTTGTTGTCAGTATTTCACCTCTCATTGTGTACTCTTCCTCTGAGTTTTGGTTTCCCAGGTGCATTACTTTGCATTTCTTTGCGTGGAATCTAAGCTGCCATACATTTGACCATTCCTCCTACCTTGCCAAGTCCCTTCTTATCCTTTCCACTCCACCTTGTGTATCAACCCTGCTGCAAATCTTTGTGTCATCTGCAGAGACATATTTTTCCTTCCAGTCCCTCTGCAATGTCATTTATAAAGACATTAAAAAGGACCGGACCCAGTAGTGAATCCTGTGGTACCCCACTAGTAAACCCCCTTTCTTCACTGTGGACTCTGTTTACTATTATCCTCTGCGTCCTGTTGTCTAACCAATGTTTTACCCAGGCTACCACCCTGGGACCCATTCCCAGGCTGGATAATTTGTTTATTAATCTTTTGTGTGGGACTGTGTCAAATGCCTTGCTAAAGTCCAGGTAGGCCATGTCCACAGCCCCTCCCTGGTCTACTGCTTTGGTCACCCAGTCAAAGAAATCAATTAGATTCATCTGACATGAACTTCCCGCTGTGAATCCATGCTGCCTTGGGTCCTGTGCCCCACTGGCCTCTAGGTACTCAACAATTCTTTTCTTCAGAAGTGATTCCATCGTTTTCCCTGCCAGTGAGGTCAAACTGACAGATCTGTGCTTTCCTGCCTCTGTCTTCCTCCCACTTTTATGAAGGGGAATCATATCTGCCCTCCTCCAGTCCTCAGGTACCACATCATCCTCCAATGATTTGTTAAAAAGGGTAGTCAATAGTGTTACGAGTTCTTCACTTAGTTCTTTTAGAATTCTGGGGTGAATCCAGTCAGGCCCCATTGCTTTGTCCACTTCAATTTTAGGAGTTCTTTCAGAACCCTTTCTTCTGTGAAAGGACTGATATTGACACCCCTATCCAGAGTGCTTCTACTGACTGCATTAGGTACCTGTCCCTCCTCTTCCTTCATGAATACTGAGCAGAAGTATTCATTCTGTATCCCTGCTTTTTGACTGTCCCTCTCTGCCCACCCACCCTCCTTTTTATTTAGCCTCAGTAGCCCTCCTTTTGTCTTTTTTCACCCCCTAATGTACCTATAAAAGGTTTTGTCCCCCTTCTTAACTGAGTTGGCTACCCTTTCCTTGGTTTGAGCCTTTGCTATTCTGACTGCCTTCCCCACTTCCTTCTGCTTTAACTGGTATAGTTCTGTGTCCTGCTCCTTCTGTGTTTCCTTATACTTCCTGAATGCTATCTATTTCTCCCTAACCTTCCCTGCCACCTCTTTTGAGAACCATAGTGTTTTTTTCTGTCATTTTGATTTGTTTATTTGCTTCACACAAAGGCTTGTTGCCACTGTAATGGCAGTTATGATGTTTCCCCATTGTTGCTCCACCCCTCCTTCTTGCCTGTTTGCTAGTGCTTTTTTGAAGCACTCTCCAATTTTGATAAAATCAGCCCTCCTGAAGTGCAGTACCTTCACTTTTGTGTGGCTTGACTCTACAGCTAAGTTTATCATGAACCACACTGTTTGGTGGTCACTTGTTCCCAAATGGCTACCCATTTCTAGATATGAGATCCTCTCTCCGACCCCATTTGAGAGTACCAGGTCTAAGATTTCTCCCTCCCGAGTGGGTTCCAACACTAACTGTCTGAAGCATGCCCCCCTGTAGGGCATCATGAATGGCCCTGCTCTTGGATGTGGCTGCAGTAAAGGTGCTCCAGTTAACATCTGGCATATTCAGGTCTCCCATCAGCAATATATCCTCTTTCTCTGCCATCCTAAGGATGCCTTCTATCATTTCCTTGTCCATTTCCTCCCCCTGAGATGGGGGTCTGTATACAACCCCTGTGCAGATTGTAGTGCCATTTCCAATCTCCAGGGTGACCCACAGTGCCTCCTCTCCTCCCTGTTTACCCTTTAGTTCCATTGCTTTGATCCCTTCCCTTACATAGAGAACTCCTCCTCCTCTTCTACTCTCCCTGTCCCTCCTATAGATTGTGTACCCTGGTATGTTGACATCCCAGTCATGGTTCTCTGTGTACCATGTTTCTGTGATTGCCACCATATCCAGGGATCCCTCTTCTATCAAAGCCACCAGTTCAGGGAGCTTGTTACCTAGACTATGGGCATTAGTACTCATTACTCTCCATTTTTTGATGGCCTTACCCCTTTTTGCTCCATCCCTGTCCTTACTGCCTTTGTCATTTTCTCCATTTATCCCTGCCCTTCTACCTATAGACTTCTCTGTCTTGGTGTTTACCTTAGTAACTACCCTGATTTTTTGGCAGGGACTAGGATTTCCCTTCTCCTTTTCAGTGCCTTCCTCTTGGCTAGTTTAAATGCTTGCCAATGAAGCATTTAAATCTATCATCTAGGATCCTGGTTCCCCTCCTGGAGAGATGCAGACCACCAAGCCAGTATAGGCCTGCATCCTTCCAGGTGGACCCCTAGTCCCCAATGAAGTCAAAACTCTGAGCTCTGCACCAGTTTTTCAACCACTGATTGAATCCATGGTGCGGAGCACCCTAGCCTCACCCATACCTTAGACAGGCAGCACCTCCAAGAGAGTTACCATGCGTGCTACTTGTCTAAGACCCCTCCCCAGCTCCACAAATTCCTCCTGCACTGCTCTGATCCCTTTCTCAGCCTGGCCATTTGTCCCTAGGTGGACAATGACATCCCGCTCCCTCCCCCATGCAGCTGCTCCCACAGTCCTAAGGATCTGCTCCCTGTTCCTCCAAGCCAAGGCACCAGACAGGCACCTTACCTCCCTCTTCCCTCCCTCCCCCAGTTCTACCCTCCTAACAATGGAGTCCCCCACACATGTTAATGGATCTGTCCCTATATACCTCTGATTTCCCACCACAGGTCTCTCACCCTCAGTCCTGTGGGTTACACAAGACACCTTGCTCCTCTACATCCTCCCAAATATCTCCTTTCTACTTTAAGGATATAACTGTGCAAGATGACTTTAAGCTCCTTATATCTATATCTGACAACTCTCCTGTAGGGTCGGACTGCCTTGAACCTCACCTTCTCTGACTTGCGGCTGCCTTTATAGCCTCTCCATTGGCAAAAATATATACATTATCCCTGTCTTGTGGCACTGTTCCTGTCCTTTGGAAAACAGCTCGAATAACTCCGGTCTTCAAAAAAGGGGACAAAAAATATATCAATAATTACCGACCTATTGTTATTCTCTCGGTCTTGTTCAAATTACTTGAGAAAGTTGTCGCCACCCAAATACTGGACTTACTTTCAAAATATGGTATTCTCACCAATGCTCAGCATGGCTTCAGGAAAAATCATAGCACATCCACTGCACTGCTAAAACTTACCTCTGATATTGTCTCAAACATGGATTCTGGTAGACTTACTGGTGCTGACTTCATTGACCTTACTAATGCCTTTGACCTTGTGGACCACCCCTACTTCTATCTGGCCTTCACAGCCTGGATTTCTCTTCTCCAGTTGTACACTGGTTTAGCAGCTATTTATCCAACAGGTCACACGTGGTGAAATTCAACTCAGCTATGGTCTGGTGGAGAAACTGATGGGGTTAGGAGTAGGCCCTTTGATGGTCAGTTGGATTGAAAACTGGCTAGCTGGATGCACCCAGAGAGTAGTGGTCTGTGGGGAGCTCTCGAACCCTAGAGAGGTTGGTAGTGGGTACCAGAAGGCTTCGGTCCTGGGTCCGATCCGTTTAATGCATACATATCAGACATCAGGGAGGTATAAGGTGTGAAATGAGTCTCTTCATGGATGACTCCAAAATGGGAGCAGTAGTTGAGGGAGAAGAGGGAGGTTGGCCCTGCAAGGGACCTGGACATCCTGGAAGCTGGGCTCACACATGGAAATTAAATTTCAATATCACCAAGTGCAAGGTGTTGCATCTTGGTCGGGAAACCCTAAACACAGGTACACCCTGGGAGGGGAGGCGCTGGAGGCCTCAATAGGGGAAAAAGACCTAGGGGTCATGGTGGATGCATGTATGAATAACTCTGAGCAGTGCAGGAGAGCAGCTAGCAAGGCAAACAGGATGTTGGGATGCATCATAAGGGGGATCACCTCTAGGAGCAAGGAAGTGATTCTGCCGCTGTACAATGGACTGGTTAGACCACACCTTGAGTACTGTGTACAGTACTGGAGACCACACTTGAAAAGGGACATACAGCTCCTGGAGAGGGTACAGAGGAGGGCAACTAAGATGATACGAGGGCTAGGGGATTTGACGTATGAGGACAGACTTGAGGAGCTCTGCCTGTTCTCATTGGAGGAGAGGAGAGACAGGGGGGACATGATTGAGGTCTTCAAGTACCTCAAGGGAATAAATAGGGTAAACATGGAGGGGATCTTTAGACTAAAGCAGGGAGGTATCACCAGAGGGCATGGTTTGAAGTTGGAAGGTGGAAGGGTGAGGGGGGAAAAGAGGAGGAGGTTTTTCACTGAGAGGGTGGTGGACCCTTGGAATGCACTGCCTGGCGAGCTGGTTCAGAGATCCATAGTGGAGGGCTTCAAGAGAGGGTGGGACAGACACAGAAAGTGGATGTATCAGATGATGGCCTGTCCCGGGGGGGGTGGGGATGGATGATAGTGGTTTCTGGAGCACAAGGGATGGGAGGGCCTCGGCACCCAACTAAGGATCTAAGGTTCGAGCAGACTCGATAGACCGTAAGGCCTAATCTGCTGGCAAATAGTATGTTAGTATGTTAGTATATCCGAGGTCACATCAATAAATGTGGGTGTGCCACAAGGCTCCATCCTGGGGCCACTCCTCTTCTCTCTCTTTGTAAATAATGTCCCTGGTGCACTGCAAAACTGCTCATCTCTCTTATATGCAGATGATCTTGTTATTTATACCAGAGATAACAAAGTTGAGAATTTAAACTCTGCCCTCTCAACCGATTTCAAAAATATCCAGAACTGGCTCTATGAGTGTAAACTGGTTCTAAATGCTAAGAAAATGAAGGTCATGCTCCTAGGCTCGGCCCCTAAACTCTGAAACTGTCCCTCGTCCCTTACGGTACATGACCTATTTTACCATTTGTGTGGTCAGGAAGTAAAGTATGATTCATGAAGATATTTTTACTATATCGCTCTCACTTATGTGATATCCTATAGCTATATTTATATCTTTGCAAAAAACTTTGTTAATGCACCAGTTAGGGTAACTTAATGCCACAAAAGTAAGGAAATGTGATGTTTGGGTTTCCAACACTAACTGCCCACCCCCCTAGTAGCAAAAGGAAAAACACACATATTACATGGTTGGGACCTTTTAACATTATAAAAACCATTATATATTTCCCCATATATGATGGTAATTAACTCTACTTATGAAACTACATGGCTTATTACAAACTAATGAATAACATATTCATTAACTATTACAAGTATGAACACAATGTATACACATTATTACAACACTGCTAACATGTGTAACAACCACCTGAATAACACATGTAACAACAACCTACTGCCCACTTATACTGCAGCTCTAAAAGCCTGTACAGCTACAGCCCTGCAAAAAAAAAACAGCACCACCCTGAATCACTGCCAACTATTTTACTGCTACCTCCAGATCACTTGCCAAATAAACAGCCACATATGGAAATCGAAAGTTAACCTGTGTAAAAAAAAAATTCCGTTAACAACAAAGTCAGCCCACTGAATAACTACCAATCACTTTTGCTGCTGCATCCTTATTACTTGCCAAACAGCCACACATGGACATCAGTGATAACCTGTGCAAAACAAGTGTCCCTGAGTAACAGTCAGCCCCCCAAATCACTAACAATTACTTTTACTGCTGACTGTGTATCACTTGCGAAGCAAACAACCACACACAGAAATCAAAGTTAACCGATGTAAAAAAGAAGTGCACCTGAGCAACAGAGTCAGCCCCCCCCCCCACTGAATCACTTACCAATTACTTTAGCTGCTGTCTTCCATGCTGCTAGCCTGGAAAAAACTAAACGGGGAAATACTGAAACCACACCACTTTTTTATGGAAATGACCAGACTTTGGAAACCTGAAAGGGCCAAAGCTATGCAGCCCAAAGCAGCACATGTTTTTTTAAAGAAAAACAGAACACGTTTTTCTCAAAGCAAAACCTGCACACTTTTTCTTGAAGCAAAATAGACCAACCTAATGTAATATATAAAACAACGGATAGGTAAGTCCCAGGTATTCATTAAATATCACCATCTCAGGGTCAAACAATCTCATAAAGGTCACTCGCCCTTTGGGCTTATTGATCTATAGCTTGTTTGACCCCCCTATGATACTATTTCCTCATATCCAATACCTACCTATCAGGAGTGCATCCAAGTAATAAAATATATATATATATATATATATATATATATATATATATAGATATATACAAATATTCTCTATATATTATACTGGCATGGAAGTGGCAGTATATTATGGTTGAATGGGGGGTTCATTAAAAATTACCATTTTCAGAGGCATATATCTTGCCATTTTAGACCCTAGGACTGTAAAATTTGATATGTACCTTCTCAGTCCTAGGGTCTATAGTTTACCTTTAGCGATGCGACAGCCGCCTCACCAATATACCCAACAGCGACAGCTGCAATACCGAGTGTTGGCATTGCACTGTTGGGGATGTCACAGTGTTTTTATTGGGGGGCTGTGCCCCAAACCCCCATGTGGGGGGTCTCTGCCCCCATACCCCCTAGTCTCTAGGGATACAATTCTGAGTTGGAGTTGTCTCAGGGGAGAGGGCGACACACTGAGTGAGGCAGTTCCGCTGCCAGCAGAGACCATCACAGCGACCCGAGGTATTTGCTCGACTCCTGTCGCTGTAATGGTCTTCATGCTAGTGGTTTCAATCTACCATCAGTATATGGGGTCTATTAACCTCTCCTCATATATTTCATGAGGATAACTTTTGTACTTTTGGAGTTATTAAGGGCTGAAACTACGTATTTTTTCCTGATTTGGTATCTAAATTTTAACACTTATCTAGCTAAAAAAACTGCTAAGGGTTGGGATCTGAAACATATAGGTTTTATAGGTGTGATGTAGGAATATGTCCTTTTGTTATTTTTTTCATAAAAAAGTAAATGCTTTTTAATTTAAATGCAATTAATTAGTCACTTGTGTGTTTTAAAAATTTCACCACAGTGAACAGCTAAAACTACACAGACATTGTTTCATGTTAAGCTTGACATGTACATAATAGTTTAATCTTAAATAACTTTTTTAATTTAATAACACTTTGATTTGTTGCTGTTTGTGAGGGGTGGTTAGTACTAGTGATATAATATAGTTTATTTAATTATAATGTATTAGTAATTAGTTATTGTGTAATTAAAAATCAGAATTAGCATATAGGTTGATTTATGAATTTTTGGGGGGGATTTATGTGCAACAAGAATATTATTAAAGGTGTTAACAAAATATGTTTGCATCATGCTGTGATCAAAGTTTTAGGATGAATTTATCATTATTAGTAATTAGTTATTGTGTAATTAAAAATCAGAATGAGCATTTAGGATAATTTATGACTTTTTGGGGAGGAAGATTTATGTGCAGCAAGAATAGTATTAAAGATGTGTTATAAAAATATTTCTGTTTCGTGATGTGTTCATACTTTTAGAATGAATCTACAGGTGTTCATGTCAATATAAATAATATTTATTAATATACTGTATATTTACTAGGTCTACTAGATTTAATAAGGAAAAAAGAAGGCAGTGGCCATCAGGATTTTTCCCCCACACAGTGTGGGCTAGTAAGAGTTTGTATTGATCATAGTTAGCCAAATGTCAAGTTGTTTCTTGAAAATATTGCAGTTTCTAATGTTAGCTAATTCTTGTGGCAGTGAGTTCCAAAGTCTTGGTGCCGTACTGTCAAGGAATTGCTTCTTTTATTTAAGTTTCTCTTTTTAAGTATAATCTGCTCGTTATGAGACCTAAGTATTCTTTTATTGTTAAAGAAGAAGAGACCACACTGAGGTGACAGCTCTGGGGATTGTAGGACCTTATAAAGGAACAAAATGTCCCCCTACAGCACCTTGTTTGGAGGGTTTGGAGGCCTCTTGCCTTTAACCTCTCAGGGTATGTTTTATTGGTCAAACCTGAGACCATTTCTGTTGCCCTTCTCTGGACTCTCTCCAATTGGGCTATGTTACCTGCAAGACAGGGTTTCCAAAAGGGAGGTCCATAATCCAAATGGGGTCTTACGTGAGATCTATATAGAGGGATAAGGCATTGTTTGGTTCTGGTGACAAATGTGCATTTAATTTAGAAGCATAGAAACATAGAAGTTGATGGCAGATAAGGACTGCAAGGCCCTTCCAGTCTGCTCTTTTCTTTTTCTATCTTATAAATGTGCCATCAGCCTTTGCACTGTCAATGGCCTATCTATTCATACTCATCTGTATTACTCCCTTATGCCTATCCCATGCCTGTTTGAAGCCCTGTACTGTATTCATATTTACCACTTCCTGAGGTAGGCCATTCCATGCATCCACGACCCTTTCTGTGAAAAAGAACTTCCTCACATTACCCCTTAATTGGCCTCCCTCTAATCTCATGCTGTGTCCTCTTATCCTGCTATTTTTCTTATATTGAAACATGTTAGACTCTTTTACCTTCATAATGTCCTTAAAGTGTTTGAATGTTACGATCATATCACCCTCTCTCCCTCCTTTGCTCTAGGGTATACATATTGAGCTCCGTTACTCTGTCCTCCTATGTTTTCTGATGCAGACCCTGCACCATTTTGGTTGCCCTTCTCTGGACTGCTTCAATTTGGTTAATATCCTTGTGAAGGTATGGCCTCCAGTACTGCACGCAGTACTCCAAATGGGGCCTAACCAGTGTCTTGTAAAGAGGGATTATTACCTCCCTCTTCCGACTTGTGATACCCCTACTAATATACCCAAACATCCCCCCTAGCCTTACCTACTGCTTTAGTGGTCTGCTTGGATGATTTCAGAGCATCGGTGATGATAATGCCCAAGTCTCTTTCTTCCCTTGTGACTGCCAGCAACTGCCCTCCCAGCCTATAGGTGGCTTCAGGGTTTCTCTTCCCTATGTGCATGATCTTGCACTTCTTTGCATTAAACCCCAGTTGCCACTCTTCTGACCATTTTCCTAGTTTATCCAGATCTCTTCTCATTCTGCCCAAACCATCTGGATCATCTACTCTGTTGCAGATCTTGGTGTCATCTGCAAATAGACAAACCTTACCCTCCAGTCCATCTGCAATGTCACTGATGAAGATATTGAAGAGGACTGGCCCCAGGACTGATCCCTGAGGCACCCCACTTGTGACTTGCATCTCTTCTGACTGTATACCATTTACCACCACTCTCTGTTTTCTGCCCATAAACCCGTTTGCCAACCAGTTGACCAACTTCTGACCCACCCTGAGCCTACCCAGCTTATTAATCAATCTTCTATGTGGAACAGTATCGAAAGCTTTGCTGAACTCATGGTATGTGACATCAACTGATCCCCCTTGGTCCACCACTCTGGTTACCCAGTCAAAGAAATCTATGAGATTAGTTTGACAGGACCTTCCTGTTGTAAACCCATGCTGTCTTGGATCCTGTGCTCCTATGGATTCCAGGTGTTGCACTATCCTTTCCTTAAGGAGTGCCTCCATAATCTTGCCCACTACTGAGGTAAGACTGGCTGGTCTGTAGCTCCCTGCCTCCTCCCTGCTACCAATCTTGTGAAGCGGGATCACATGAGCCCTCCTCCAGTCTTCTGGAACCTCTCCTGTGCTCAGAGACTCACTAAACAGCTCTGAAAATGGCTCTGCTAGTTCCACCCTTAGCTCCTTTAGTACTCTGGGATGTATGCCATCAGGTCCCATTGCCTTGTCCACCCTGAGCTTATCAAACTCTTGTAGGACCCTTTCCTTTGTGATGGGACTAGTGCATACCTCCCTCCACCCTGTGTCCATGGTGCTGAGCTGTGGGCCCTGCCCTACCTTCTCTTCAGTAAATACTGAGCAGAAGTATCTATTTAGGATAGATGCTTTTACATGGTCCTCCTCCTCACACACACCCTTATCTCCTTTGATCTTAGCAATACCCCCTCTGGACTTTCTCCTTTCACTACTGTATCTATAGAAAGTCTTGTCACCTTCTTTTACTGTTTGTACTAGTGTTTTCTTTGCTTGGGCCTTTGTCTGCCTTACTGCCTTTACTGCTTCCCTTAGGGAAGTTTGGTATGCCTCCCTATCTTCATCTCGCTGTGTTCCCTTATATTTCCTGAAGGCCAGCCTTTTGGCTCTGAACTTTTCTGCTACTGTTTTTGAGAACCAAAGCGGTTTCCTTCTTCTTTTGCACTTCCTTTTCTCTCTAATGTTGTGGGATGTTGCTTCAAGTATTGCATCCTTATTGCTTGCCCACTTTACCTGTACCCCCTCACCTGCATTTCTTTTTTCCAGGGCTAGCTTAACTCTGTTGGCCATCTTATCAAAGTCAGCTCCTCTGAAGTCCCATAGTTTTGCCTTGGAATGGGATGATTTAGTTCTAGTGGCCAAATTAAACCATACCATGTGATGGTCACTGGCCCTACCTGGAGATCTGTGATCCTTTCCCTGTTAGTCAGTACTAGCTCTAGGATAGTCCTGTCTCTTGTGGGTTGTTGTACCAGTTGTTTGAGGCCCTTCCCCTGCAGTGACTCCATCATGTGTCTAGTTCTGGTAGATGTTCCTGTTGGTATTGACCAATCTGTATCTGGCATGTTGAAGTATCCCATTATCAGACCCTCTCCATTAGCTGTCATGTTTTGTGTATTTTGTAACAGTAAAGTGTCTATGTCCTCCCCCTGGTCTGGGGGCCTGTACACAACCCTAGTTCATATGGCTATCCCATTTCCTGTTTCCAGGGTGACCCACAGTTCTTCTGGCTCCTTATGTGTATTCTGAATTTCTGCAGCTTTGATATTTTCATTGACATACAGGGCCACTCCACCCACCCCTCCTTTTTGCACCTCGGTCTCTTCTGAACAGTACATAGCCAGGTACTGAAGTCTCCCAAGTGTGGTTACTGGTAAACCACGTCTCACTAATTGCTACTATGTCCAGTTTAGCCTCTGTCATTATTGCCTGCAGGTCTGGGATCTTGTTTCCCAGACTGTGAGCATTTGTGCACATGATTTTCCATTGGCCAGATTTCATTGTGTTACTGTAGTTGTTGGGTGAGGTCTGGCATTTCCCCTGTGCATTGTATGGGGATCCAGACCTTTTTCCTTACCTGGTGATGCAAATGAACTGCAAACATGCTGGACTCCTGTTTGACCACTAGCTGGGGGGAGGGGTGTTCTTCCCATTCGAAGTATGGGGTGCTGCACCCCTCTCCCCATTTGCTAGTTTAAATATTCTGCAAAACATCAAACTTCTGCCCCAATGCACTGACTTCCTCCTTAGTTAGATGCAGTCCATCAAATTTAAAGAACTTTCGCTCCCAAAACTGTTGCCAGTTCCCTACAAATTTGTGTCCTTTTTCCTGGCACCAACCCTTAAGCCACATGTTTAGCTCCCCTATCTCCCCTTCTCTGACCTTCTGTCCAGCTGCCCCCTTCCCCCAGACTGTCAGGATCTCAGAGAAGGAGATGCCAGATGAAATGGATGATAGTTTGTCACCCGGCCTGGTCAGGTGTTCCTTGGTCTCCACAACTGACTGGCTGGTGAGATCATTAGTCCCTCTGTGTACCAGGATGTCAATGTTTTCTCCTGCTTCCTGAACAATTTTAGCAATGTGGTCAGTGTCTCTCAACGCTGATGTACCTGGGAGACATCTGACCATTACCCATGGCTGAAGATAGGTATCAACTCCCCGAATCATGGAGTTTCCTATGATCAGAAGATTTTTGGATTTTCTTTTTGCTTTTTTTGGTTTGGTTCCTGTTTTGGGTGAGTTTTGATGTGCTAGCTCCTGTGCTGCAGTGTCCTCTGCCCCTTTGTTTGATTTCAGAGATAGAGACAGATACCTGTTTGTAGTTTTTATATGGTTTGTGGAGGTAATATGTTGGAGAGTACCAAGTGATGGGGGACCCGATTTGTCCCTCCTAACCACCTGCCAACCTCCTGGACCAACTACCGTCTGCGGTCGAGGTGCTTCTGTTGAATGTTGGGGAAATGGTGGGTGGTTCTTATAATTTATTTCCTCTTCAATATGCAATTTGAGGCATGCAATCTCTGCCCTTGCAGCCTGGAGCTGAGCCCTTAGATCTCCAGTGGCACAGCATGTAGGACAGTGTCCTAAATCCTGTAAAACTGCCCTTCGGAAAAGTGTTCTGCAGTAATTGCAGTTAATGATATCCATTCCAGATATGTTGCTGGGTTTACAGCCTGTTCAGAGTAATTAGAAGAAAGAAAATGAAAGCAAACATTTGATTTCATGTTTTGTTTGTTTTCGTATTACTTGTTTTAACAAGTTAAATTACTAGTGCCCCTGTAAATGAGGTCGCCATGTGGATAACCCACTGATCCGCCCCTTCCTGCTTTGCCACAGAAAATGTCACGACGGTGCTACCCTATAAAAGGAGTGTAGTGTGGGGTGGTTGGGGATGGGGGTAGGTGGCTGGGCCCTTCCCCCGCTGAAAAAGAAGAATCACAGACAAAAGAAACAAGGAGGTAAGAGCAGAAACAATCAGCAAGCAACAAATGCAGTAGCCCTGAAAGCTTATCCTAATGATAGATAAAACTGTAAAACCTGTAAAGCACCACCTCTGATAATTTCACAGAAAATATACCCTGTAAGAAACACTTTGCTACAGATAAAAATAAAGCTGTAACAGAAGATATAGCTTGCAAAAGACAATCTGAATCAGAAGAAAGCAGTAATCTGTTAGCACACACCTGTAGGCACACCCTGTAATGCAGCAGAAGGTATACCCAGCAACAACAATTTGAATTAGAGAAAAATAAAGTAATAAAATGTTAGCAACAAACAGTAACAAATCCCTGTGAGTACAAAATAAAAATAACAACACATCAGTAAATCTGCCTAGCCAAAATAACCCGTATTCCTTTCCCTTGGTCTGGTAAGGTTCTTTGCTCTGTCCTTTCAAGCAACCTAGAAGGAAAGAGCTCAGATTAAGCTAAGTGCCTTGGCCAGAAAACCTAGTCTTCCACCTCCAAGATAGCAACTAACCTGACCTTTTAACCCTTCTTTCTGTTGGAGGTTACTGACAGTTTGTCAGCTCCACCTCCCCCCCCCCAGATACACACCTAATCTCCTGGAAGAGCTGTGGGAGGAAAGTAATTAGCTCCTTCAATGTGAGAAGGAGACTGCAACACCTCTGAGACAAAAACAAGTTCAGCAAAACATAAAATAAAATAGTGGCAAACAATAATTTTGCTTAGCCTAATGATAAAAAGTCACAGCCTAATGATAAAAGGTCACAAAAATGTAAGCACCACCTGTAATAATTTCACAGAAGATATACCCTATAAGAAACACTTTGCTACAGATAAGAATAAAGCAGTAACAGAAGATATACCTTACAAAAGACAATTTAAATCATAAAATGACAGCAGTAATCTGTTAGCACACACCTGTAGGCACACCCTGTAATGCATCAGACGGTATACCCAGCAACAACAATTTGAATCAGAGAAAAATAAAGTAATAAAATGTTAGCAACAAACAGTAACAATCCCTGTGAGTACAAAATAAAAATAACAACACACCAGTAAATCTGCCTAGCCAAAAGAAGCCTTAATCCTTTCTCTTTCTCTGGTAAAGTTCTTTGCTCTGTCCTTTCAATCAACCTAGAAGCAAAGAGCTCAGGTGAAGCTAGGTGCCTTGGCCAGCAAACCTAATCTTCCACCTCAAATTTGACTCAGAAGGGAATGTGCTACCCTTGTAACTTTAGAACAATGATCATAAGATGAAAGTTTATTGTTAAAGAGTATTCCCAGGTCTCTTTCTGTACTTGATGATTTTAGTGGAATGTTATTTAGGTTGTATGTTTTTTGGATTTTTGATACCAAAATGGAGGACAATGTATTTGTCAATATTAAATTCCATATGATTTTTTTGTTCAATGTTATGTAAGTCGGAAACAACCTTTTTTAGATTGTCAGCTGAATCTACATAACCCCCAAGTTTTGAGTCATCAACAAACTTGGAAAACCAAGTTTGAGACAAACTTTTCACATCACTAATATATAGATTGAACAATGTAGGGTCCCAAGATGGAGCCCTGGGGGACTCCACTGCTCACTAGACAGTGATCTGACAGAAAGCTGTTGATATTCACCCTCTGTGTTCTGTTTGAAAGCCAGTTTTTTATCCAGTTTGTAAGACAGAATGAAAAACCAAAAGACTCAAGTTTAGAGACCAATTTATTGCATGGTACTTTATTGAATGCTTTACTGAAATCCAAAAGAATAACGTCGGATGAAATGTTGTTGTCTAAGCCTAAATTTATGTTATTGTAAAAGGTAACTAAATTAGTAGTACATGAATACCCTGTTTTGAAGCCATGTCATGATTTGTCATCCAGATTAAGCACATCTATTTCCCTTTCAATAAATGATTTAATTATCTTCTCCACAGTTTTGCAGACAACAGATATGAGACTTACGGGTTGGTAATTCTGGGCGTTAGCTTTACTACCCTTTTTGTGAATGGGAGTTACCATGGCTGTCAACCAGTCCAGTAAGATATGTCCAGTTTCAAGTGATTTGCTAAAGATTATTTTTAAGGGGACCACCATTGTCTTGGCTGTTTCCAGTAGGACCTAACCGTAAGAAGGATTGGAACTTCCACCCACCCACATTAGAAGTTCCCCTCAGGGACCCTTATTAATGATTGGAAAATATTACTTAAAGGTAATATAGTTAATATCACAAAAAAAATCCTTATTCCAATCAAATCAATTGAATCATCATTTTCTTCCATTGTTACATTTTTGTCTGCACCAAACCTTGACAAAAAGTCTGCATTCTTATGCTGTGTTCCTCCCCAAATACCACCTCATGATTTTCATATTTTTATCCTTCATAAGGTTTACCCAGCACAGGGGGTTGTGCTCAGTAACTACGGTGAACTCATTACCCCAAAGATAATATTTTAAGGCTTCAATGGCCCATTTCATGGCCAGACATTCTTTCTCTACCATAGAATACCTCCTTTCCCTCTAGTGTAGCTTTGTACTACACTATTATTACTATTAAATAAAGGCTGGGATGTTATCCTTTCTTGTCATGTTGGGTTAGGACTGCACCAATGCCTGTGTCAGAGGCATCTGTTTGAACCTTGAATGGTTTAGAAAAATCTGGGCTGTGTAAAACTGGAGCAGAACACAAGATAGCTTTTATTTTTCTAAAGGCAGTTTCACAAGCAGGTGTCCATTTACCCTTCACTGGATAACAATTTTTAGTAAGGTCTGTCAGGGGTGTAGCAATAGTGGAAAAATCTGAAACAAACCAGTGGTAATAACTGGCCAGGCATAAGAAAGATCGGACATGTTTCTTTGTACTGGGGACTGGACAATTAGCCACAGCTTCAACCTTGCTAACTTCTGGTTTTACAGCACCATTAACAATAATAAAACCTAAGTAACATGTTTCAGTTTTTGCTAGGGCATACTTAGCTGGATTAATAGTCAAACCAGCATCTTTAAGGCTCTGGGTGATCGCACTTAAAAGGACCAAATGGGTATCCCAATCTGGACAATAGATCACCAGGAAGGCTGCACTGTAGGATTTATGAGGTCTTATTACATGATCCATATGTCTTTGAAAAGTAGCAGGAGACCCATGTAACCCAAATGGCATTGTTGTCAAATGGTACAATCCAAGTGGTGTACAAAAAGCTGTTAACTCCTGGGCCTGGGTTGCCAATGGGATCTGCCAGTACCCTTTTGTTAAATCCAGGGTACTGATATACTGAGCAGATACGATATGGTCCAACAGATCGATCTGGAGCATAGGGTAACCATCAAATTCAGAAATGGCATTTATACATCTAAAATCCAGGCATAACCTTACACCACCTTCCTTTTTATTCACCACCACTAATGGTGAAGGCCATGGACTGCATGATGGTACAATAACCTTAGCTTGTTCCATTCTTTTTACTTCCTCTATTACCTCCTGTCTAACCTTTTCAGGAAGCCTATATGGTTTCTGATGTATGGGTCTGGTCTGGGCAGTCTTAATTTCATGCACCACCCCCTTCGCTCGACGTGGTACTTTTGTAAATGTATGCTGATAGTATGTTAGGAGATGGTCAATCTCTTGACGCTGGACCGGTGTCAAATCAGGGTTTATGCATATGGGTATCTCTTCACTAAGTGGATCCAGATACTCATAGGCTATGTCTAGTTCTGATTGATCTTGTTCTGGTTGAATGTAACAAGCCAACTAAGGCTTAGGTTTTTCTACCCATTTTCTTAACAAATTGGCTTGGTAAATATGCTTCAAGGGTCTATGTCCAGGCATCTCCAATTCATAATTCACTACACCAGTTTGGTGAACAACATTAAAAGGCCCTTGCCACCTCATCAATAATTTGTTCTCTGTAGTGGGTAACAACAACACTTTGTCTCCAGACTCACACTGTTTGTTTTTAAGCCTCACATCACACGTTTCTTTTTGGTTTTGCTGCTTGTTTTCCACATTTTCATGGGCTACTGTTACATATTTTATCAACCTTTCCCTTAGTGACTTCATATAAGTGGCAATGTTTGTACACCCAACACTTTTCCCAACTTCCCAGTGCTCTCTGATCACATCCAATGGTCCTCTTGGATTATGCCCAAATAAAAAAGTTAATGGTGAAAACCCAGTGGTAGCTTGGGATACCTCCCTGTAGGTGAACAATAGGTAGGGGAGAAATTTGTCCCAGTCTCTACTCTCCTCATGAACGTACTTTTGGAGCATTTTCTTTAGTGTCTTATTAAAGTGCTCCACTAATCCATCTGTTTGTGAATGGTAAGGTGAAGTTCTGAGTGCTGTTACCCCCAATAATCTGTACAGTTCTTGTAACATCTCTGAAGTAAAATTACTGCCATGATCTGTTAAGATTTCTCTGGGAATTCTCATCCTACTAAAGACTTTGGTCAGTTCTTTGGCCACTCAATGAGCTGTTACTGTCCTCATAGGGATAGCCTCAGGGTACCTAGTAGCATAATCACAAATTACCAGAATGTACTGATTTTCTTTAGAACTTTTAAGTAGAGGCCCCACAACATCCAATGCTACCCGATCAAAAGGGGTTGTGACATAGGGTACGGGTTGCAAAGGTAATTGATCTCTTTTCCCTCCTTGTGCTACTAATTGACATTTGGCACAAGCTCTACAATATGCAGCAACATCCTGGTGTATCCCTGGCCAACAAAACCTGGACAGGATTCGTTGAACCATCTTATCCCTTCCCTCATGACCAGCCATTGGTATATCATGAGCTAGGTACATGACTTGCTCACTTTTGGGGTACCATTAGTTGTTCAGTTTCCAAACCACTTTGCATATCAATAGACACCCTATACAAAATATCATTATTTTGTATAAAATAAGATTGTCCTGGTTGCTTTTCTTGCTGAACCTGCAAAAATAAAGGTTTTAAAGAGTCATCAGACAACTGTTCTTAATAAATACTATTACAGGACAGTCCTGGAATCAGATTTAATGTTCCTTCTGGACGCTGTTATTTCCATGCCTGTTTTTCCTTTCTCTTAGTGTTCTGAGATTTTTTATTTTTCCCTTTTGTTTCGAAATACTCCTCTTCAAAAGGAAAAATAGTGTCTAACTGGGCCTTTGTTTGCGATCTCATTACCACATTCACTGGTTCCACAAAAGTCTGATGTTTATTCATCAAAGCTATAAATGCAGAAAAATCTTGCCCAATGATGACAGGGACGGCAACTGGGGTACTAAACCACTAGCACTGTACAACTAATATTGTTTACTGTCAGTTCAATGTTGGCTGTCTGATACTGGTGAATATCCCCGTGAACACATTTAACAGTTGTATCCTGCTGGGTCACTATGCAATCAGGGACCAGGTCAGCTCTCGCCAGCGTCTGTCTGCTCCGGGGGTCTAGCAATCCCAAGGTCTGCTGATATTTTATACCGACTGACTCCACATAACCAATGTTAGCTAGAGCAAGATGTGAAGGCTCTTGTCTTTAATTAGGGCAGTTTCTAACAATGTGTCCCTTCCCAAGGCAACCATGGCATATCAGTTCAGAGTAAGGGATTCTACCTCCTCTATCCCTTCTAGCATATTGAGATTATCTCTGATTCTAAATGTTTTGAGAAGTGAAAGTTCTTACTGGAGTTGCAGGTGTTTCTTGATTACCTGGTTGTCTTCTGGAATGTGTAGTACTGGCTGCTAGATAGTCCTCTGCCAACTTAATGGTTTCCTCAGCAGTTTCAGGCTTATGCTCCTTTATCCAGAGTTGCACATCAAGACCCAAAACCTGAATAAACTGTTCAGTGGTAATAAGTTCCACAATTTGATCAACAGTTTGGTCATCGGTTGTAGCCATTTTGCACAGTACTACTTCAGTCTCGCATATGTCTCCCTGGGAGTATCATAATTGAACATCTTCTGTGAACAAAACCTCTGCCAGTAGGTTTCTGTACTGATATTATACCTTTGCAAGACCTCTTCTTTCACTCTGGTATAGTTGGTTGCATCAATCACACTCAGTTGGCTATACACCAGCTGAGCCCTCCCAGACAAGTAAGGTACCAAATTTATTACTCACTGATCTCAAGGCCAATTACAAGTTTGAGCCACCCTCCCGAAGGTAGTGAGATATGCCTCAATATCATCATTCTCCATCAGTTTAGTCAATTAATATCCTTCGGTACTGCTCTCTCTGCTTGCCCTTGCATCATCTCCTGGATAGCTTTCAGGGCATCATTCCATATCTGGACCTGTCATCTCCGTTCCTCAGCTTGGATTCTTCAGTCCTCTTCCCTCTGTCATTGGTCTTCTTCCCTCTGTTTCTCCATATCAAGTTGGTGCATACAAAGCCACTCCAAAAGTTCACTTGGGTCATCAGGTGCTAGAGGTGCCTGTCTCGCTTGTCGTTTAGGTGCAGCAGCTACCAATTCATCTTCTTCTTCAACCTCCTTCATATTAGTTCTCTTGTCAGGTCCCAATCCTGGCAACAATGGTACTCCAGTCTTCTCCCTCACTGACCTTGTCAGGTGTAATGCACTAGAGTCAGACTGTTCCCGCTCCTGCATCTGTTAGCGTGTTTTGGATGCAACACACCCGGTACACCTCCCAGGCAGCCTCGATGCACCAGGTTAGAAGAATCCCACTTCTGACAACAATGTGGACATGTGGGATCTACTAACAGACACCAGTCAATAGATATAGTGCATAAAAAATGCCATAGCAGTGTTTATCATTTTATTTTCCAAAAATTATAAATAAATAACAGAAAATGTCCAGATATTTATAGAAAAGAAATGTAACGTGGTTTTAAAACTTGCACACCAAAAGAAAATACAAAATCAAACAATCAGGCAAGTCTTCTACCAAGCTCTCTGCTCTTCTCCATACATGATATCTCTCACAATTCTTCGATGTGTAACCTCTCACACCTCCTCTCTCCTTGCTGATCAGAAGACACTGACCAACCTCCAACTTCTTCCAACAAAATAGCCCCCAGGTGGGAAGGTTTTATAGTGTTCCCTTATGACCTCACCATCATGTGACCTTCCAATTAAGACTAAAAACCTTATTCTGCTGTTAGGAGTAGGAGAATGTTTACCATGATATGGGTTCCTTTAATAAAATGTCTCATTCATCCCAGCTACCTTCATAACAATACTAAACACAAAAGCATTTTATTTCACCAAAAATAACCTTAATCAGGTGCATGGGCATCAATCAGGATTTTTTTAAGCTCCTCCCATTATCAGTGACTTCACTATACTCTTTCTATATAAACAGTCATTTGCTGGGCTGCCATCCCTATAGAAGGACCTTCCAAATCAAACAAGGGCTACATACAGGTAAATAACAATAATTATAAACAGCATTATTTCTTTCATGTTAGGAAATCTCCAACCTTCCCAGATGTAAACAGACTATTGGCATGCTCCCTCTCTATTTACTCTACTAGGTAGGAGAATTCCTGATGTGTTAAAAATCTGCTGTATCATTTATACTTTAAATCTCTTTATTATTCTTGAAGACATGTCTATTTCATTTATTTAAACAGATTTTTACAGCCTAGAACACATTTCTGACTTGCTAACACTGTTTTCATGAGGTTTACACTTTTACTTTGCAACCCGATGGCTTTCCTTTCGGCCATCTGCAACTATTTCATTTCAGCTCAGAAACAAAGCTTTCACATTTAACTGCTTCTGTGCACACAAATATACTTCTTCAGCAATTCTCACTACAGGGTTTTACTTCTAGAGCCTGCATCAATATTTTACAATCACTTTTAACTTGTATTTGGCATTTCTTTAAATATTTGCTTCGCTCTTATTTCTGCAAGAGCGAGCGGCTGCAGGGAGTGTGTACTGCTCTCATGGCAACAGCCTGCTCGCTTCCTTGTAGCAACTTCAGGACCGTGCTTGCTTTTAAACCTTATTTCTAGCAAGCAGTCCACTTCTACAGAGCTCTATGACTCTAAGCCAGACTTTTCCTACACGAATGTGCACACAGCTCTGTGCGAACACTCGATCATGCGATCGTGCACATGTTTCCTCCACATAGCGAGTGGCTCCATTTCACAATAGCACTATGAACTACGAGCTGCTATTTTAAGAGGAGAAAACATGATCCATTCATTTTAATGCATGGCAAACTCTATGGGCATAATTAAATGGGCAGTTTTAGGAAACTTACATAAATGAATAAATAAAGGGATAGTACAGGGAAAGTAGAGATGTCAGGTTGGCCACCCTGGCATGAAAGTTAAGGATAGTTGGAAAGAGAGTTTATGGAGAGAAAATAGAGTGAAAATTTTTTTTTTTAACAATTTATATGTGGATTTTTATCTCATCCTGCTACAACACATAAATCACAAAGTGGACAACTTTTCCACAACTAAAACAATAAATTATGTATTTTTTTATATATTAATTATAAAAACTGAACTTATATACATAATAAAATAAAAGGTGGTGAATATATCCACAAGATAAAATACAGTGTATGTTATTAAAAGGAAAAAAAGTGTAATTTAACCTAAAACCAATGGTAAAAAATATACTTTTATTTATATTATTAAACAACATAAAGAAAGAATTTACTTTTTTAGTTACAAAAAGGATGGGGATGGAATGAGGGAAGACAGAATTTAGAAGAGGAGGGAGAAATTTATTTTTTGTGATCTGTTTGGAAAGAGTCTGGGGATGGAGCAGTGGAGACTATAGAGGAAATATGGTGGGAACAGATAAGAATAGCTGAATGTAGGAGAAGAAATGAAGTAGGTAGGTGATGAGATTGAGATTCCTGGTGGAGGATAGGGATGAGGATGAGGAGGAGTAGTTATAGAAGGGGAGGATTCAGATTTAAGGATGGATTTGGGAGTAACACAAGGGACACATTTAGGTGCAGGTTTTAGGAACCAGGAGACAGCAGAAGATACAGGAAAAGCAGTGGAAGATGATTGTGGTGGGGGGTTGCTAAGGTGTGGTAGGTTGGGAGGTAGAAGGAATGAAAGAGATAGGTTGGAGTGGAGCAGAAGAAGTATGGGATGGGAGGTTATATGGGCAGAAGATGTTCCCACTCCTATGGCAACAGAAATGGGCCTTGACTGAATGCCTTGGAAGGCAGTAACAGCGTCAGACATAGGGGGACTGATATTCAAAAGTCTGCCCAGGTGCAGATGCTAGTTTGCCCACAAACTGGGTTTTGCATGGATTTCCTATATTCAAAAGTGTCATTAGCATGGGTAAAAAAGAGGTTTGCACCTGAGCAAACACTGGAGGGGGGCACAGTGCAAATGGAGGGTCAGGGACCTGAATATCAGCAAAGTGCAATATTCAGAGTATTTGGGCCAAGCAAAGGTATTTTGTGTGCTCCCCTTGAGCTGTGCAAGTACTGCTGACCCAAATCACAACTTATTCCAGTGCAACACTAAAGGTTGGCTGGGGAAGTGCAGCATCCACCTTATCCCCAACACAGTAGTCCCTGGTGTCTAGTGGTCCCTCCACTCATGCCCTTCCTGATAGTAAATAACCACATCCCTGGTGTTTACTGGTCCCTACCTCTTGCCCTTCAGAATAGTAAAGAACCACAACCCTGTTGTCTAGTGGTCCCTCCCCCCAACCGATGCTTCCTGATAGTAAAGAACCACATCACTGGTGTCCAGTGGTCCCTCCCCTGATGCCCTTCCTGATAGTAAATGATCACATCCCTGGTGTCCAGTGGTCCCTCACACCACCTGAACCCCATCCTGGCACTGATGAATGTCCACCTTTGGGTTTGTCAATACTCCCCCCTTACGGCAACAGCTGGCCTACCACTGCCATGTGGCAGGCCATTTGCAAGTAAGTGACCCCCATAACAAAGCCCTAGCTCCCTTCACAAACACTGATCTGCACCCCTAGCCCATCCCTTGGTGGTGGTTAGTTGCCCCCTTCCACCTGAGGCACCAAAAACACTCCATCCCCCTCACCTGCTTGTCAGTGCCACAGTGACT